>WNWU01000017.1:14373811-14404155 GCA_012654045.1 Ptyas mucosa | reverse complement strand
TATATATATATATATATATATATATATATATATATATATATATATATTATTCATTCCTGCCAATTTGGAAAGAGCAAGATGTAAAATGAGAGGAAAAGGCTAGAAGTCCCATAGAAGTTTCTGCTGGCAATTTGGAGAGAGAAGCAGCTTCAAAATAGGACAATTTTAGGAAGAAAAGCAGTGTGTGTGTATGTGTGTGTGTGTGTGTGTGTGTATGTGTGCACACATTCACATGTATATGTGCAGGAATATGAGAACTGAACTCTTCCTTACTGCATACACTTTCCCCGTATAACATAGACCATCTACTGATTTCACTTTGTGGGTTTCTACAATGTGTTTACCCTTGCAGACATAATTAACACCCTAAAACTGGAAGCATACTTGTTTAAAAATCTGTACTGGTTATTCAAAAGCCATCTGTGCTTCAGATATTAAAGTCTCTAATCCTTCTAAAGCATCCGTCCCCTCCCAACTGCTTATTTAACTGAGCTGTAAAATACATAAAATATGCTAATAATGAAGCAGTATAAGCTTGGGAAAAAAAATTCTCATGCAATGTCTCTGCACCTCTCCCCGCCTTCATCTGCACATACAAACATCCACTCACAACAGAGAGTACATATGTATTAGGATCACAGTCCTGACAACATATAGATAACCTAATACTCTTCCCTGGAACCCCCCCCCCCCCCGCCAGCTCCTTAATTAATGGGAAATGAATGATTTTGTTGTCAGGAATGAACAATTAATGGCATTGAAATGATTCATTCTTCTGAATGCTGGCTAGCGTAATTGGCTTTGCATACTGATGAAATGGAATGCACAATATTTGCAGCAGTGCAGGACAAATGCTAGAAGCATGATGGCAAGAGAGAACAATTGTTTACTAGGAAAAGTCGAGTGCTGGTACACAATTTCTAGCTCTTATCATTTCAAACAGCATCGGCAGCTGGAGATGAAACAAGGTCATTCCACTGTGTCCTAGCGAAACCAAAGTGTTTCATCCCTGCTCTCAAGTATTCCATTCATTATCAACCAGCAGAAGTCACTGGCTTGTGGAAAAAGGCAGACTGATATGAAGTGTATGTTACTCAACCGTGTAAGTACGGCTGCAAGGATTCTTGGGAGCAAGAGAGGTGAGCCCAAACGGTGAGCCCAACCTGAAGCAGTAAGTTGAGCTCTACTGAGGCAGTAGAGTTTTCTTCAACAGCGGCCATTTTTATTTTACATTTGAGTATTAATATGGATAGGAAGTGTGTTCATCCTTCTTCATTGGACTGTCATCAAGACCAAGTTTGGTTTGTTTGCCTTCCTGATCCCTATCTATCTACAAATGATTAAGAATACTATTTTTAATATATTTATTTATTTTTTATTCCTGAAGAAAACACTGACAGGTCATCCTAGATTTAAACCCGTTTGTTTAGTAATCATTTGAAGTTACAGTGGCATTGAAATAAATGGACTATTTTTCACACTTATGACCGTTGCAGTATCCCTATGATCAGATTATCAGAATTTGGACCCTTTGGCAACTGGCATATATTTATGACAATTGCAGTGTGCCCAGGGTCATGTGATCACCTTTTTGTGAAATTCTGACAAGGAAAGTCAATGGGGAAGCCAGATTCAGTTCACAGCGGTGTTACTAACTGAACTACTGAAGTGATTCATTTGACAATTGTGGCAAGAAAAGTGGTAAAATGGGAAAAAATGCACTTAACAACAGTAAGTTGAGGACTACCTGTTCTCTGTCATTTCTCCCTATAGACCACAGATATTTCGCCAATTCAGCTTGTGCTGCTGAATTCTTTTTTCCATTCACACTCCTGAAACAGTACAGATATAAGTAAGCAAGACTTTACAAAATGAAGTTCAGGTATTTAGTGCTAGAGGAAGGGGGGTGGGGTGGTGAGATGCCACTAATCTTTTCTTTTGGAGGGTGGGAGACAAACGCAACCCATGAGCAATCATAACCCAGTTTTGAGCTTGTCAATCTCACCCTCCTCCATGCTAACAGCCGCTGGGCTCATCCTGAAGCCAGTAAAGGCTAGGCCAGAACTGCAGGATCTGCAAAGCATCAGCAGGCCTTTGCTTTTGGCTGCCAAGACAGATTGCACTCGGTCTGGATTTGTGCACAGAGTGGCACAGATCTACTTTTTAGCACAGGGTTTGTTTCCCTTTGGGTTTGTCTGGCAACCCCACTCCAGCTACAGGCGAAGGGTTTCCTGCTGCAACCTCACACCTGCTCATATAGAGCCCAGACAAACTTGCCGATGTTGCCATTGTGCCTCCTCCGTGGAATGCTAGAAGTAGACAGCAGCTGCTAAATTGAAATGCTGAAATTGAAATACAGAGAAGCACTGCACTGCTCAGCTGGCGGTTCTGACAGGTGCTTTAAGCTCTTGCTGGTTTAATGCAAGGCTGAAATAGCATTAATTAGTAAAATCACAGATTCGTAGGGCTGGAAGATACCTTGGCACTCTTCTAGTCCAGCCCCCTGCCCAAGGCGGGTGTTCTTATACCATTCTAGACAAATGCGTGTCCAATCTTTTCTTGAAAACCTCCAGTGATATGGAGCACTCACAACTCCGTGAGGCAAGCTGTTCCATTGATTAATTGTTCTCACCATCAGGAAATTCCTCCTTATTTTCAGGTTGGATCTTTTAATACACAGTTCCCTAATAATCCCCAGTCCATGGTCTTGCAGTGGGCTGAGGCCCATTGGGAACCGGCCTGCGCAAGTGACAGGTGCACACACTAAATCATCCCCTCTTCCCCCCCAGACACCACTGCTGCCAGTCCATGGACCTGGAAAAGTGTGGGACCGCTGCTTTAACAAGCTTCCACCCATTGCTTTTTGTTCTGTCCCTAGGTGCTATGGAGAATAAATCTACTCCCTCTTCCCTCTGACAGCCCTTCAAGTATTGGAAGATAGCTATCATGTCTCTGCTAAGCCTTCTCTTTGTTAGGTTAAATATGCCTGGTTCCCTTAGCCATTCATCATATGGTCTGGCCTCCAGATTCCTTATCATCTTTCGGGCTCTTCTTTGCAATCTTTCTGAGGCCTAGCACCTTTTTTAAATCAAGGTTACCAGAAATGGATGCAGTATTCCGAGTGTGGTCTTACCATTGGTAAATCCAGTAAAACACCAAGATATCGCTCTGTTGAGCCAGGTACTGCCAGAGCATGGAGGAAATTAGAAGTTGATGTTGTTATTCCCCAAGGGAAGAAATAAGATGGGATGCGGAATCCTAAATAAAGTCTTGGTGGTAACTCAATTCCTTTTATGATCATGTTCTGTTTTTTTAACTTTATTCACTATGAGTTATACCAGAATGGGATGTAGAAGGAGAGACCAAAAAAGAGCCTAAATTTAATTAAAAGAATTCTACAATCAGACCCATCCCATTCCTGCTGCAGTGTAACAATTACCCCCCCCCCCCACCCTCCACTCCAGATGCTGAAATGCAGAAAAGGAGGGCAACAAAACTGGAGGAATCAGTCTATCGCTTTGCCGGTTTTGCATAGCATACATGAAGACAGCATCATTCAGTACTGAATCCAAACAGGCACAACAGAGGCAGGACATGGACTGGCGATGCTGTCATAGTTTACATGGCATTTCATGCCAACTCAAGGATGGGTGGATACCACTTTAATTCTTCAGCATGGAATAATCTTATATTTTACAGTAGTTGTCTTTAATATGTCAAATGTGGATTTATATTAGGATATGTTGCTTCTAATAGTGCCTATATCACAGATAGATAATTATTTTGCATATAGTAGTCTCTGAACTTGTGGATTTTCAGTTGTTTAAAAACGAGTACCAGAAAATCAAAGAGAGAATACAGGTAACCCTCATTTAGTGATTGCCTCATTTAATGACCTTCACAGTTACAAAAGTGATGAAAAAGTAACTTTGCAAATAACCCTCATGTTTACAATCTTCACAGGTCTGTAAAATAAAGGAAAGCTGATGGTGAAATTGTGACGTTTCACATAACAACAGAGTTGCCAGTTCCAATTGTGGTCATTAAACAAGGATGATCTGCATTAGATTAATTTAAGAATAAGTGACTCTGATAATTTTCTTAATGTGTCAGAAAACATTCACTGATACAATTAGACACAACGATTTGGGTATATCTAATATATGCATTCCTTTCAAAAGCATCCTTGAACACATTTTTATATATTATTGGCAGTCCAGACTATAGAACAATAATCTGAGAGGTACCAATTTCAACATGCAGAAATAGTCATTCTTCTAAAAATCCTAATGGACTGAATCTGTCAGTCGGCCTTAAACTAAATGGACAAATGACCTCGTGTAATAAAAAGCAGCTTATTTATTCTACATCTTGGGGAATCAAACCAATAGCTGAGGCAACCCCATCGATTTTGGGAGAGAGAGAGAGAGGGTATGTGTGTCAAGATGAGTTAATATGCAGGGAAGCTATTCAAACACCTTTCTGAGTTTGTATTTGTTTCAGAGCAGATGTCAGGGAGGGTGTTTTTGGCAGGACCCACTCAGTCAAACTGTCCAGGGCTGACAGTTGCTTGCTAAAAGGATGGCTGAAATGCAAAGCATTTCTGATCAGAGTATCGCATTTATCTGGAAGTTAATTACTGTGGCACCATTGGTTATTATGCAAAACCTGTGCAGCTGCATCTGAGCTAAGAGAAATCAAAGCTCTTCATGATCTGCTGAGGAAGGATAAAGAGATTTGGGAAACACTGCCTCTCTCGCTCCTAATCAGATCGCAGTGGGATTCCCACCAAAGGGAATCCTTCTGAAACAAAATTAAGATACAAAATTAAGATAGAAGATACATATATATTTTCTCCATCTACCAAGGAATCCTTAATAGCCCTCTTTATAATGCCATCTCCACCCTGAGCCTTAGGAAAACTGCCCCATCTGTTGGTGTTGGGGATGAAATCTGCCAAGCATGTTTGCCTAGGAGCTTAAGAAAAAGGGCAAGGAAGATGGATTGGATTTCTTGGACCAGACAAGACTTTATTTCTCAGTAAACCTGTTTAAAATTGCACCGCGTAAATCAGTTCATTTGGAAATTGGGAAACCACCACCCCTGTTGTGGTATCTTGCTCTGCTGACTTGCACTCTTAACTTAGGTGATGTACAGTGGTTTCTTCTTCATGAACTCAGTGCCCACCCAGATATATGGTGTCGGCTGGCACATGCAGGTGAAGGTGATGGAGACTGTGATCCAACCTATTTTGGAAGTGCTAGACTGGAGAAGGCTAAGGTGGAGTCTGGAAATATTTCCATAGTGCTGCTTTAACATTTGGTGGTTGTTGTTGTTCAATGGATCAGCACCATCATACCTGACAGTTTTCAGGAAAGATAACTGATGATATCAGAAGTACTTCTACATCCTCAGCCTGGGCAAAACCCTTGGAAGGAAGACAGCTTAATATTGTTATGCTTAGCACAGGCCTGCAAATGCAAGATGAGGCTTTTGGCTAAAGCCCGGGAACTGGCAATGAATTCTTCAGTTCACATACTAAGTGCTGAAATAATAGCACGTGGCCTCTCTGGTTGTAAGGCAAGCAGGCTGCCAAATGAGTAATAGTGACACATTAGGTTCAAAGGTGTTTAGCTGCTAGCTTCAGCAAGAGCAAAACTCATTCTATTATAGCTTGGAGGGAAGAGCATTGTTACACTCAATTTAACAGTTCAGGCATCACTGTCATCAAGATGCAGCATTAATGGCTGAAAAATCTATGTGAGCCCTGCCAGAGCATTGTGAATCTGGAAGGAGGAAAAAAAAGAAAAGAAAAGAAGGTACCAATAGCTGACAAATGTAAATGCTTTTTACATATTTGAAATATTTCTATATAACTGGGGGATATATTTATACATCCTCTTTATCATGATTTCCTAAGCTTTTTTGCACTGTGCAATTTACCCTGTTATAAAACTGTTCCCTTTCCAAGAACAGAGAAAATAGAACTGGCTTACGCATTGCAGTTTTCAGCAGGGATGTGCTTTAAAATTGTTCCATAAGGTGACTATTATCACATAATATCCAAAGACTGAATATCCTTTGCACATGCATCCTTTAATTTCTCAAAACATGGTCATCAGAAGGTACATGTGCAGGTGGACACCTTCAAACACTTTTTCTTGGAAAGATCAAGTGCTACTTTAATTCAATCAGCAGAGATCAGTCTATGATGAGTTATTCATCCACACTAGCTGTCTCCAAATACTGCAGTGACCAAGAAATATATGTGAATTTGTTAAGGCCTAAAACATCACATTACGAGTGTTGGAGACATTTAGTCATGTAGAATTAGTTGATGCTAATTATATTTACATATCATCCATATGAAGCTGAGAAGTCCTCTGTTAATTTGGGATGAAGTGCCATCAGTACATTGATATACTTAAATGCCCTTTGTCATCAACCCAGGCCAATCAGAAGTGTCTCCCAGAGATGCAAGTAGAAGTCCTGAATGAATATTTGGGCTCAGTGGGGAGAAACAAATGCAGATAAAAATCCTATCCAATGGAACTCCAGTCTGTCTGTAAAAGTTGAGGGATCCAGTGATATCAGTGTTGCTACTTAAACGGCGGGGAGAAAAAGACAAAAAGAGAAATGATAGAGAAAGAGGAGCAGGGAAAAAGGACAGACAGACAGACAAGAGAAAGCTGTTATGGAAGACCTGCAAAGCATGTCTTGTGGAATTCCTTTTAACCTTTTAAAATTAGTTCTCCTCTCCATCCTAAGAGGAACCCATGAAATGATAGGAAATGACAGCATTCTGAATTTCTCCATTCTCCTACCTCCTCAAATCTGGTCCTGCTTAGTTCTGTTTTGGAGGGTTATCCTCCTGTGGATGAAAGTCAGATTGACAGTGCCAAGCTTTCCCCCCTTCTCAAAACAAACAAACAAACAAACAAACAAACCAACCAACCAACAAACAAAAACACATTTCCAACATTCCTTTCTGGTTGCTTTATTTGCTGTCTACCTGCAGCTCCTGAAAGATTACCCAAGAGAACATGCAGAGTTTCACAATATTTTTTCTATATTTTGGTTTAGTATACTGCAGCCCATCAAGCTGCTTACTTTTAGTACCAAGTTTATCAACTAGATGGGATGGTCTTGTTCATATGCCTGCAGATGTTTCTGCATTAACAGGTGTATGACCAGATGAAAACCATCCGATCTGAGATGAACTGAGGAACTTTGGAGGTTTGCCATATGGTCAAATTGTCATTTGAAACAACTAAGCATCCACAATTATGTCTGTTGTAGGCCACTTCTTCATCCCCTTAGAGCGGATGCATGAATCTTACTGACAAGCAGGTAGAGATGTAAAAGAAACCCACAATATGTTCTATGAGTAAAAATACCACAAAATTCATCAAAACAGACTCTATTGAAAAGAATCTGTATCCATCTTTTTTCAGCTAGCCCCCACCAAAAAAACATTTTAAAGATTTGCTTGGGAAAAAAAACACCTTTACATTTTAAAAAGAAATTACATCAGACAAATATTTGAAAAAAAACATTTTGCATAGATTTTATACTAATTCTCCATATATTAGTGGATGTTCCATGTAAAGGCTGTCCAAGGGAAAGTTGCAAATTAGTATTTATTTTCTTATTTATCTGTGTATATGTGCAGTCAAAGTGCCAGATTTAGGAAAGCATGAAAACTTTCCTGAAGATCTTACAGATCTTCACCAGCTTGTCCCATTTCTCTGCTGTTACTTGCCCTTCTCCTATTTTGTCTTCTGCCCTCTTTTCTTTTGTCTGCCAATGTCCTCATTGTCCCCATCTTTTCCCACTCAGAAAGAATTTGAAAGAATTTATTTTACTCTTTCTTCTCAAAATGTTTAGCTGAGCATCATATCTACCTAACAAAAATTTGTATGTTTAATGAAGTGAGTGAAGCAGCTGTTATGATAAATGCTGAAAACTCCCCTTTTTCGTGCTGTTACTGCTTCCCAGCATCTGGCCTTCCTGCTTCCTCGGGTGATGTTGGAGGCCCTCACAAACACCTGACCATAACAAAACCATTGTGTATCTTGGCTGTACTTATTAATAAGGCCAGAATTCCAAACAAAACAGCCTAGGGTAGCCTAGTGTTTTCCTTGAAAATGTGGCCCCTCTTTTAAAAAGGATAAAAGTCGGGATTAGGTCTTGATGAGATAACAGTATTTTTCAAGTTAATTGATGCATTGTAAAGGGTTGTAGTATGGACAGCCATTTGTAAGCCATCCAGGACATTGGCCATTGCACAAGAGTGCTTCCATGTTCTTAAATGGATGTAGGAGACTCTCCATACAAATGGATAAAGACCTCTGCTTTGTGTAGTTATAGTGAGGCTAATACATACCCTTCTGAAGATGTGTTTGGCACATGAGGATAGTGTGTGCCCCTCCTCTCTTAGTTGTGCTTCCTTTCACAATCTTTTGTCTTCATTTGTGTATGTTTGAGTTCCTTTGATATCCACATCTTCAGCAATGGTACCAGATTTACAGGCTGGCAATTGCATCCAAATGCTGTTCTTTAGCAGAAAAATTTGGCCAGATTATAAAACTACACTGAGGACAATTTTTGCTCTCTATGTGTTTAGAGGTGACCTTTCCTTAGACTGTCAGTGCCAAGTATTTATCACTGTAGCAGAGACTCTGAAACTCATGGATAACATTGTGAGATTAAAAAAAAAATAGCAAAGAACTGGCTTAGATTTAATCCTAACTATTACAGCAGTTCCAATCGCTGACCATTTCAGAGAGATTATCTTCCTCTTCCAGGAGTCTCTGGCTGATAAAATGACTTCAGCAGCTAATACATTATTAACTTAGAAGAAACAGTGAGCCGCCCATTATAAACTTCTGCTTTGAATTCCCAGCAGGAATAATGCAGGGTCACAAAGTCATCAGTAACCAATAGCTGACAGGTAATTGATATTATACATTTGGAGCATGCCAGAAGTTTTAAAAGCTAATTTGTCTCATATCTATTACAGGTAACCATTTCAAAATATGAATATCTCTGCCCCTCTCCCCAGTTCTTTATTGTCGGCCAGACTCTCTAAGCATGCAATTTAAATATAAACCTATTTTATTGATTTGAAGTAATTTGATTTATTTATTCATTCAATTGCTAAAGCCGCCCATCCCAGCCAATTGACGCTAGGCAGCTTGCAATTTTAAACTATAAAACTGTTAAAACAAGAAAAACATCAAAAAATAAATATATAGAGCAGCCGAGATAGTTAACCAATTAACAATAAAGCCAAGTTGGTATGCAATATCAAAATGTTCACCCACTCTTATAAATAAGTAATTTTATTCCCTTTTTAGTAGAAGAGGTACCAAAAATAAGATCTGAATTTGACTCAATCCATTCATTTGTCAGGAGAAAAAGCACTGGCATTGAGAAATTTACTAATACATCATGCAGGCCACAAATCCACCAAGCTTGGATGCGCCTCTAGGAGTAGGTTTTTTTTTTTTAACTGAACACACACTTTATAATAAACGTGAATGCATGGCTTTTATTATCATATCTCTGCCATTCACCCCATGTTCTTGCAAAATGTAGATTTATCCACAACAACCAAATTAGATTTCCCCCAAGGTATTTATTAATGTTTTTTTTAGGCTTACTGGTGCGCTATACACTGTATGGCGCATAAAGATAACCAAAGCAGTGTTGGAAAGAAAGACCCTGATAAAAAGGGAAGGGGGATGAATGAAGTCGAGGCAGACTAAGAAAATAAAAGGCCAGAGGAAGGTGAGGCTCTAGCGGTTGCCATGGTGATGCAGGCATTATGATTAAGCTTTTCTACTTTCCTTAAAGGGGATGGGGCTTGATCACCGGGGCATCAGAAACAGCCATGCATCTGTGCCTGCAAGCAAGAGCAGAAAGTGGATTGTTTCTACCAGCTTAGCTTTCAACATTGGTCCTCCATGTTTTTTGGGTCCTTAAAATATACCCTGGAAAAATAAGAGGGAAATCATTACCTAATAACTGTCTGCACAGATATAGATATTAACCTGCGATTTTATGCCTTTCTTGAATAGCTGGGTGAGATGAGCTATTCCTGGAGATTTTTAGGATGAATCTCAAAGGGAATAGTGGTATTTACCAACATAGATATACTACTAACAATAAACATGGGCTGGCCTAAAGTGTTACCATCACAGGGCAAAATAGGTTAGAGGTACATGTATGGCATAGTTAGTTTGGTTTCGTGGTTAAGGCGTCAGGCTAGAAACTGGGAGACGGTGAGTTCTAGTTCTACCTTAGGCATGGAAGCCAGCTGGGTGACCTTAGGCGAGCCACTCTTTCTCAGTCCAACTCACCTCACAGGGTTGTTGTTTTGGTAAAAATAGGAGGAGGGTTGAATATGTTTGCCGCCTTGAATTATTTATAAAAATAATAAAGGCAGGGTATCATTAAATAAAAAACAAAATATTGCTCTTTCCTATAGGCATTATATGATAAAATTATTTTTCACACATTCTTACTTCAGGCTGATTTACATGACCAATTTGCTCCAGAAGACCACTGTCCATTCTTCTTTATTCACCACCCTGACCCACCCCATCACTTTTCTTTGTGGGCAAATGCTTCCAGTACAACCAGTTACTATGATATGTGCAGGAATGCTCCATATTCTCCAGTTTGGAGCCACAGCCTTCCGTGTCCCCCCATTTTTTTCTTTTGTAAGTGGAACCTAAATATTTCTGGATTATTTTGCTGTCCAATTTTACTGATGAGTCATGGAGCATAGAAAGGAGGGACCTGTCCGTTCTTTTTTCCCCTTTTTAATAGGATGAAATTGACCCAGGTTTTGGCAGTTTCTCTTCAACAGAAGTGATAGAAGCAACCACAATTGGGAGTGGTAACTCAGTCATTAAGTGAAGCAATCACTACGTGAATCAGCACAATTTTATGACTTGACTTCAGCTTTTCTTTCCTTTGCAGACCTGTGAAGGTCATACATGTGGGCATAGGTCGCAAAATTATTTTTTCATCCTAATCAGTCACTAAATGAGACAGTCACTAAATGAGCACTATCTGTAAAACTATGTGAAACCCAGTCATTTAAAGACACAACCAAGGAAAGCAAAGTGTTTGGTGCTTGGTTTCTCTGCATTGATGAGAAGGATAAAGATACAGGGGAATCCACCAATCAGAAGCCATGGCAACGGTTTGGCTGAATTGAACCTCAGGCCATCCCCACCTGGCCACAGTGGAACAGGGGGTTGAAATCCAGGAAGGGACTTTTTTTTTTTACAGCCAGTTTCATTTCTTACCAGCTTATCCATAGCTGAAGGACTCTAGAGGAAAATTCACCGAAACTGATCAATAACATCATAATAAAAAATTAATTTTAGGAGCAATTCTGGAAAATCCTGTAAGGCTATATTAAAATCACTCGCTGCCAGTTTCTTAATATGTTAATACTTCAAGCAGGGGCAATGTTTAACAAGAATTATTCTTGCACAGGTAAAAAAAAATGCTGGGTGATAAGATCAATTTGGATATATATCAACATCTAATTTCTTCTTTCTCCAAAGAATTTTGGATAGCAACTATACATTCTCTTTTATTTTTAGAATGTCTTTGTGAAATAAATAATAACTCTTGAAGATAGGTTAATTGCTAAGGTAATTAGGTGAAAGTTGCAATATTCTTGTAGTTACTAATAAATTGGTGAATAAACGTTTAAATATATTATCTAAAATTACATGTATAATTGATAGATATATTTAATTTAAGCAATATCGATTGTCTAAATAATTTATTTCTAAAGAAATTCCATAGTGTCTTATTTTATAAATCTTCTACCAAGGTATTAAGGTATGATTTCCATTTTTCCTTACTTTTTAGTTGTTGTTTTAATCAATTAAAATGTATATACTTTCATTCTTTATTCTAGTGTCTTCCAAATTACTATTACAACCTAAGAGAACAGTAGGTACTCTTGTGCTTTGCTGGACAAAGTTGTTTTGTCATCATGGCCTCCAAAATTATTTTATTTGTGGGCAAAAATCTCACATTAATGAGATTCCAGCTTTCATGTCTTCATAATATCAGCAATAAGAGCAAAAAGTAAAGTTAAAACATCCATAGCATTTTTGAATGAACATATTTATTTTAATTTACCATGGTCATCTATATTAAGACTTATACAATATTAATTTCTCTAGGCAATCACATGGTGATATAACTCTTGTTTTCCTGATATAATTGTAGCCTTTATTGGGTATTTCCTGAGCAAAAGTGTTTTGTCTGAAACAAAAATAAAACGAAGCAAATGTATGTCTAAGATTTTCCTTACCATCCTTTCATAAAATGTTCAATAGTGCGATATAAATGGAATATTTCAGATGCACAGCCATCAAATAAAGTCACAAGAATGGACAAGCTGTTATCCACTGGAAATGGATTCCTTTTGGAATGAAAATTACAAAAGGGATACATCCCCCATCATAGCAGGGAATCAAATAAAAGGAGCCATGGTATGTACAAAATCGATCATTTGAAGACAAGAGAAAAGATTGTTTAAAAAAGGAATCTGAATATTGAGCCAGGTAATTTTTCTTAACTGAACAGTGTGATACTATGATTGTCAATTATCTATGCAGAAAGAATTCCTTAGGACGTGTTCCCCCCCCCCCCCCCAATAAAAATGATGCAGTGAGATTTGGGAGCAAATATGGTCAACATTAGAGTGGGAGCAATGGAATACATATACAAAGCTCATTTGCTATTGCATCTAAAATGGGTGGACTTGGTCATGCAAGTTGTTTCTGTTTAATAAGAAACAAAGCATATAGTCCTTTTGCACATATGATTGCTTTGTTGTAGTTTCCTCCAACTCTATCTGAAGAAATATCTGTATTTTGATATGAGGTTGCTATGCATAATATTTTTGTTTCAGAGAAAACCATATTCTCTGGATTGTGTTGGGCTATGATAAAAGATGCCATCACCTCAGCAGGAATGTTCTGTTGTGTATAAATCCTTGACTTCAGGCTCACCTTCCTTCCTTCCTTCCTCCTGCACATCCTTGCATGAATATCTATGGCTGCTGAAAAAGGGCACTGCTGTGTACTGAAGGCTAGTCAACAGCCTGGATTGATGATGGCTGGAGGATTACTACACCTCTGACTGCTAATCAATAGGTATTGAGTGTAACCCTAGGCTCTAAATTCAACAGGGTTAATAAGTGTCTACACAAAACAATGGCCTGAAATACAATCTTTCTATTGAGTGAGCTACAGGGGAGGTGGGAATGTTTGCTTCAGCAGCTGCAGATAAAGGCACTGGGAGACCAAGCTATCTTCTGTTGGCCTGGAGCATTCTTGATTTACTATGTATTCTATGCCTTTATTTTGATCCTAGCAGAAAGAAATAACTTACATCACTATAATCTGGACTCTTTCTCAATAAATGCACTGCACTACAGAAGGTAGATGAACAATTCCCGAGGATTATTTCTATTGGACAAATTGGAAAACATTAATCATACAACATGAATAAGTAGTACATAATGGAAGGAAATGTAGCCTGTGGAGCAATTGGTTGCTATGTAGGTGGGAATGCTTTTCTGAAAAAATCTTAATCACATAATAAATAATGTGATTTTCTAATCATTTGAAGTAGAAGCTGAAATTGTTCAAATATGGGCTTGATTATGAACACATATACACTCTCTTGTTGTGTTTAGAAACCCTGACCTGTAGATATTAGTGATCCATGCACAATCAATAGCTCTTTTGTTATGTGTTGGTCTGCAACCTATGCAAATATATGTAGAAGCCATCCTAGCTGCGATGTTGTTAGTTGACATTCAATTTTCTGCAACTGGACTCAGGACTGGATGGTGTCTGACTGAAAGCAATCTCAACTACTTAATTTCCTTTGCAGAAATGGAATATATTCTGTTCAAGCCATAACAGATATTGCTTTGGTGTTATAGAAACAAGAGGCATCCATCACCCAACTCTTTTAATTAGAATCTGCCAAGATAACTTCTGTTGTGATATGCAAATCACCACTGAATTCCTAAAAATCTATAACAATCAGTATAAATTTGGAAATATTGCCTTAAAAATTATGCTGAGCTATGTTTCTTTTCATGTACATTGAAGAAAAGTGTGAATTTGGATGATTATATTTATTGCATGGAGATATATAGAGCTGTAGTGAAGCAGTGGTTAGAATGTGGTATTGCAGGCTAACTTTGCTCACATTGCTAGGAGTTCGATTCCCTCAATCTTGAACTGGCTTAAGGTTGACTCAGCCTGCCATAATATGCTGACTCTGTAAACCACTTAGAGAAGGCTGTAAAGCACTATGAAGCAATATATAAGTCTAAGTGCTATTGCTATTGCTATAGAAATTGCAGGGAAAATACATACAAAGCCCATAGAAGTGCATGTGTGAGTTTTTTTAGCTATTTCTTTAAGAAATGATTCTCTGAAAAATTAAGCAGAGTGGGAAAGCTATCTGAGTATACCGTAGGTAGCATTGATATGGACCCAGATTTTCACTCTGATGTGTTGTGATTTGGTTTGTAGTCACAGAAGACGATGACCTACCTTTTATAGGTTGCTTCATTGCAAGATAAAGATTTTCATTTGGCCTACTTTGCAGTATATTTTAGTTATGATATTATTGAAATAAACTGAACAGAATTGCCAATAGCCAGGTTTACAACTGTATTGTCAAATGAGGGTGGCTTAAGTTTTACACAGACTCTTCTCCTGGATTCCTAAAGTATATAGATTTTTATATGGTCACTTCCAATGTTGTAGTGGAAATGGGAGTTGCATATTTGCAAAGGATTAGGTATATTTATGTTCCATACCCAAACTCTGTCTTCAGTAAATGATTAATTTTCTAGAAATGGACATATCCTTTTACTGATCAGGACAAATGAATGATTGGCTGTCTAAACAACTTCCTTAGGAAGGCAAGCATTTGTTCACCACGGAGCTTCAAGTAATTAATCACAAAGAAGAATTAGCAAACAGCATGAATTTCCTTTATCAGAAGAATTGCTTCCAGAGATTATGAGTGCACTCCATCTCATGCTGAAACAACCACTGCCTGCAATGAACACTTTTGCTTTTCCTGCCCTGTTGTTGTATCTGGTAAAAAACAACAACAACTTAATTTTTTTTTCTGAAGCTCTAAGGCACCATTTGTTTGATCCAGGCATTTTCAAAAGTGCACAAAATCCAGCAGCACAATGTTTATGTCAGATATATACTGATGGTCGTGCTCAATCAGTCTATGCGGAAGTTATTTAGGCCATACAGCTTCAGGTTTAAAACTTATTTTATTATTTACAAATATACAATAATGAACAGGGTGTCCTGCTGCATTTATTACCCTAATTGTATGACTCAGAGGTTGAGAGGGAGAGAAGTTCACTGCTGTCTTGCTGAGATGGATGGAGAGAATTAGGGAAGATATCCAATTGATTTGTGGGTATGACTCCAATAAGGGAGTTCATTGGTTTATACAGTCACATGGGATGTCTGTAGACTTAGAAGACTTAACCCCTTCTGGTGCCTGGGGCATCATACGTAGGCAATATCTGACAGACCCCTTCTATTGCCAAGTGTGATGGAACAGTGCTCAAAGATAATAATAAACAAGTATAAGAAAAATAAATTATAAGTACAGTCCAACTGATTTGCAGTGGTTCCAATGTGTTTCACAAGGTACAGGTTTAGTTAAGAAATCAGCAATTTGATCCTTGGTATCGCAATAAACAAATTCAACAAAACCCTTTTTAACTAGGTCTCTCACATTTTTATAACGTATATCAATATGACGAGATCTGAAGCTGACATCATCCCTGACCGAAGAGGCTATGACGGACTCATTGTCCTCGTGGAGAGTGATAGGTAGTGAAGGTTGTGTCCAAATGTCTGAAACTAATTCATATATCCATGTGAGAAGTGTGCAAGCGTCAGAAGCACTGGCATATTCAGCTTCGGCTGTGGAATTAGCAATGAAGTTTTGGCGACAAACGCGCCAATCTATGGGGCAACCATTTAGGAAGTATATAAAGCCTGATGTGCTTTTTCTTGATTTTTCATCCCCTGCCCAATCGGCATCTGAATAACAGGTAAGTTTGGGGGTTACCCCTTCATCAGGTTCTAATAATAAGACCATGTCTTTTGTATTATGCAAATATCTGAGTAACCTTTTCATAGCAACCCAATGTTGTTCTTTAGGCTCATCTACTTGTCTAGATAAGAGATTTGTACTTAATGATATATCGGGTCTACTCCATCTGCTGATATAAAGGAGTGATCCTATGATGGATTGATATTGAGCTTTATCATGATGCTTGTTACCGTCTAGATAAGCAATTTTATTATAGTCAGTGCGCATGGGTGTATCTGTGGGGTTGCAGTTTTCCATGCCACATCTTTGTAGCAGGTCTTCAATCTTATCCTTTTGTGAGAAGCAAAAACCTCTATCAGTTTTAAAAATTTGTACACCCAGATATTGGTCTATATGACCTAAGGTCTTTAAATTAACATGTTCTCTTAATTTGTTTGCAAATTGTTTGCTGGATTGTTCGTTGGGCCCGATATAAATCAAATCATCAACATAGATTAAAATAATTTCTTTTCCCCCTTCATAAGGTTTTGTCATTACGCACTGGTCAGATCGAATTTGATTATACCCCATTGATTTTAAAGTTTTGGTAAGGCAGTCAAACCAGAGCTTGCCTGATTGTTTTAAGCCGTATAACCCTTTGTGTAGCCTCCATGTTTTGCCGAACTCAACTTGGAACCCTGGTGCCCCATTGACATAAATTTCCTCCTCTAATGGTGCATGGAGGTATGCGGTTTGGACATCAAATTGATAGACTTCTTGATTTGAGATAATGGCTGAAGTCAGTGCCGTTTTTACGCTTTCTGGTTTTACTGTGGGGGAGTAAGTTTCATCATAATCTTCGGGAAAGCGTTGGGCAAAACCTTGGGCTACGAGGCGTGCTTTGTATAGATATGTGTTGTCAGGGAGTGTTTTAATTTTGTAAACCCATCGAGTGCCAATTGGGTGTTTGTGTTGTGGAGGTGTTGTTTTTGTGAATACTTTTAAATTTATTAAACAGTCCATTTCTTTGGACATAGCGTCCCACCATTTTAATTGTTCTGATTCCGGTAATTGGAGCATGTGTTTAAAATTTTTTGGAGTGATGGGTATTTGGTTTGTCTGTGTCACATTGTTCACGTCAAATCTTTTAGGTGGGATGCCTTGTGTAATTCGTTTGGATTTTCTGATTGGTAGTTGTGTATCTGTGTTGTTTGTTCGAGGTGTAACTTTTGGTGTTGTTGTTTGTACATGTTGAATTCTCTGTGGTGTATCTGATATATTTGGTTCTTGGGTTAATACGTATGAGTCATTTGAGTGTATTTTGGTCCAGTTGTGGTTTTCTATGAATGTGGCTGAACGGGAAATTATTACTGTGTTGTTGTTTTTTATGAATCGATATGCTTTCGAACCTGGTGCATATCCTACGAAACGTAATTTTTTGGACACCTCATTCCCCTTCCGTCTGAGTGGTTTGGGGATATTGACATATGCAAAGCAGCCAAAAACGCGAAGATGTGTGAGGTGTGGTTGAGTGCCATATACAAGAAAATAGGGTGTTTGGTTAATAACCTTATTCCATGTGCGGTTAAAAGTGTAATTGACATATGCAAGGGCTTCTGCCCAATAGCTAGGGGGTACATCAGCATCTAACATGACGCTGCGCATCATGGTCTGTAAGATTCCATTTTTCCTTTCACAAATCCCGTTCTGCTGGGGGGTAAAAGGAGATGTTTTGTAATGTATAATGCCTTTGGAGTCAATCCAGTTTTGAAATTGTACAGATGTGAATTCGGCTCCACAATCTGTTTGAATTTTCTTTAATTTGATGTTGTGTTGGTTTTGTATGAGAGTGTAAAAATTTTTTATTTTTTGAAAGGCTTGAGATTTTTCAGTAAGAGTATAGATATGTCCGAAACGACTGAAATCATCGACTAAATTCAAAAAATATTTCCGTTTGCCCAAAGAAAGTGGAAAAGGGCCTACAATGTCAATGTGTACCAATTCGTATATGTGTTTTGATCGTCTAGTGCTGGTGTGGGGAATTGGGGCTGCCTTTGATTTTGCAGCTTTACAAATCTCACAGTCAAGTTGGATAGGGCAATCCTTAGTGCAGACGCCTTGGGAAAAATTTTGAGTATTGTCTACAGCAACAGTATTGGCATGTGCTAAACGTCTGTGTAATAAATGGGCACAATTATCATGTAAAGGTTCACCTATATGAGTTTGAATTTTTGTTTTCGAGGTTCGTTGGTTTTGTGATGTTGGTGAAGTTGGAGAGAGGTGCGGTATGGTGTGTTGGTCATTATGTGAGTCGGAAGTGTCATGTGTATTGATATGGTGAAGTGTGGTACCTTCGTGGTGGGTGGCAGGGGTACGGTCGGGATGATTGTCAGGGTCAGGTCTCGATGAGGATTGAGGTAGTTGAGTCGTGGGTGAGGAAGATGTAAAGGAATCTGGAATAAGAAAGGGTAAATCATTAATGACAGAAATATTGGCAATAATATTGTTATCATGTTTGGATTTTATAAAACCGTGTTGATCATCAAGAGATACTTTAAAACCGATTTTACCTAATTTTGAAGTACTCAAAATATTGTGGCCAAAGGTAGGTGTATAGAGCACTTGACTAATTTCCCCGATACCGGGTATAAAGATAGATCCTTCATACTCAACTGTATTGGAAGTACCATTTGCTGCTGTAATAGAGATATTGGTTGGGAGGATATCATATAATATGGATTTGTCATTGGTGGTATGGTGTATGCTTCCAGAATCGATGACCCATAGGTGCGTGGTGTCACGCAGGTATTGTTGGGTGTTGGGAAATATGCCAAGTGTTTGGGATTCGGAGTTAGAATATATAGAGTGTTCAGTAGGTTGTCCCCTTCTGTCTTTATAATCTTTGTGTGTGGGACCCTTTCTAATGTAAGATTCAGTGTGCATGGATCTTTTAGGTTCAGTATGTTCTTTGATAGTATGATATCTTTTGTTAGTCTTGTCTGTAGGGGTGTATTCCCTTGTATCATGAGTGTGGGTGGTGTTATCACCGTGTGGAGGATGGGAGTTGTAGGTATGATAACGTCCTCTATAGTTACAATAATTAAAATTATTTTGATATTGAGAGGGGTGGTTCTGCCAGTTTTGGCAGAAGGGTTTGTGTGAAGAATGTGAAGGATGGGAATCATGTTTAGAATAAAAGGGGTGGTCAAAAGAAGTAAGGTATCTATCAGTATGGTAGAGTCTTCTATCATAGAGAGGTTCAGATGTATGTTTATAAGCATTAGATCGTCTCCTATCTTCATCTATTAATTTGGATTTGATTTCAGCGACGGTGTACATGTGGGTGGGTAGGGAGTGGAGACTATTTATGAATCCTGACCAACCGGGAAAGTGTTTAATAGAATTAAAAATGATACCAATCATGGCAGTTTCAGGTACAGGATGATTGCGTTGAATCAGTTGTTTTCGCATGGATTCGAGGTGGAAAAGATGTTTGGCCATAGATGTGCCTGGTTTATATATGGTGCTATAAAAGTCACCGGCAAGAGTAGCGATAGTTGCAGGCGAGGGTGTGTTGTAATGTTTTTGTAGGTATTGCCATACTTCTTGTGCAGTAAAACCTGTAGGTATAGAATGAACAATATCACTTTCTAAAGTTGACATAAGAGTGGCATAAACACTATTGTGAAGAAAAGTTAAGTCAGATGACCAAGGTTTGTTAGGGGGAGATTCAATAATAAGGAATGTGCCTTCTCTTAAAAGATGTAAATGAGTTTCATGTTCCCAAGTAGGGAAATTATTACCTGAGGTTTGTAATTTTTTGAAGTTTGGTGATAAAGGTAATGGGCCATGTTGTTTAAAATGTTGCAAAACAGTTTCAAGTTCTAAAGATAAATTTACATTAGTACATAAAGACAAGGAATTATTAGTTTCAATATTTGAATCATTACAGTTTACAGTAATAGAAGGCTGAAATGAGTTACTGTTAGCAGAGATAGGTAATTGAACGTTGGATTGTTGATTGGAGTCGTTTGGTGTGAGAGAAGATGTTGTAGGTGATTCAACGATAGGAGGAATAATGGAGATGGTGGTTGTAGTTTGATTCGGAAGAGCTGCTGCGACAGCGTCGGCTGCAGTAGAAGGTAGGTTGGCTTTTGATGCAAAGGCTGCAAAAATCATGTGAATTTGTTGTTTGGACGGGGCATCGGTGATGTTGGAGGCGGCAGCAGCAGCAGCGGTGGCGGCATCTTCGGCGATGAGGGGGGGGAGCGAGGCAGCAGCTGCAAAAACTGAGAAAGATCTTTTTACATTGGAAACAATATTGGTATCAGTAGAAATATTTGCAGCTGCTACAGCTGCAGCGGTGTAGATGGGGAGGTCTGCAGCGGCAGCAAAAATAGAAAAGTTCTGAAAATTGGAAAAGAAATTGGGAGGATTCGAACTCGGTGCTCTGGATGAAGAAGATAGGGAATCAGTCTGAATATCTCCAGTTGTGGGGTGGGTAGGAGGATGTATGGGGGTAAGGGGGTTGGTTGAGACCTTGTGGTCTGAAGTGGTAGACATCATTTTGTTTAAAGTGTGGTCATATAAATTGTCGGCCATTTTGGGGACCGCATGGTGGGGTATGGGGGCGGCCATTTTGTCAGCCATTTTCGAAGCCATGCTTTCGGAGAAGGTGGAAGCCATTTTGGAAGCAATAAAGTCAATAGGTGGAGAGGGAGGATTTGTAATAAAATGGGTGTTTAAAAGTTCAGTCTGGGAATCTGCGGGTTGAAGCAAAAAATTGTCGCTTACCAGGTCTGGTGAGGTTGAAAGGGTGTTTAACAGTTCAAGAGTTCTTTGAGGAGTCCAGCCTGCATTTAGCAGGCCTGTCGCATGTAAAGCTTGATATAAATGCTGTTTTGGAGAAGCTTGAGAAAATAAAAATTGGTCTGAAGTTGGAGGGTTGGAACATACAAGGGATTCAGAAGGTTGAAGTCCTTGATTAGAGTCATGAGGTGGAGTAAAATGGAGATCAAAGCAAGGTTGTTGTAAGCGTGGTTCTGTTCTTTCGGTGTTCGAGTGAAGAGAAGGAAAAAAAGTTGGGTCCTTTTGTAAAGAGGTTTGTACTTGCTGTGTAGCTTCAATAGAAAGTTTTTTTAGTCTTTTGGTTAATGATTGGTGCTGTTTTGTTAAGGATATGGTTAATGCATCAATCTCTTGTAAAGATAATTCGTTCAGGTTCAAGGATTCCATATTAGGTAAAACGTTCTATGATTTTAAAAAAATTACAAAAATTCATAGACCTGAGCAATAATTCTCCATCGTCTGCTACCATTTGTCAGATATATACTGATGGTCGTGCTCAATCAGTCTATGCGGAAGTTATTTAGGCCATACAGCTTCAGGTTTAAAACTTATTTTATTATTTACAAATATACAATAATGAACAGGGTGTCCTGCTGCATTTATTACCCTAATTGTATGACTCAGAGGTTGAGAGGGAGAGAAGTTCACTGCTGTCTTGCTGAGATGGATGGAGAGAATTAGGGAAGATATCCAATTGATTTGTGGGTATGACTCCAATAAGGGAGTTCATTGGTTTATACAGTCACATGGGATGTCTGTAGACTTAGAAGACTTAACCCCTTCTGGTGCCTGGGGCATCATACGTAGGCAATATCTGACAGTTTATTTGAGCTCTTCCTCCTCACTTTCTCCCTACTGCATTCTGACTCAATAAATACTTTTCCTCACTGTATTTTTGCCTTTGGACACCAAAGAAAATTGTTTCGGGAATCTCAAAATATATAATGAACTTAAGAGTTTAAATTTATTTGATTAATTTTACTGCCTTGAATCAAAATGGATCTGTGGGATTTCAAATAATGAAATGTACTTTAGATAAGATACCCCCATTCCCTGCCCATGGCATGAGTGACCCGCCTTATTATCTCTTCCTACAAAGGGCATGGTGTGGCTAGAGCAGAGCAGAGCAGTGTCCAACACTGTCAAATTTAAGAGCTGAGGAGCTGTGAACTCCCAGAATTCTCCAGCCGCATGGCTGGCTGAGGAATTCTAGGACTTGAAGTCCACAGCTCTTAAAGTTGTTAAGGTTGGACATCACTGAACTAGAAAAGACATTGGAAAATAATAACATTGAAACACGAAGTTAGCAATATATCTAACATACTTTCAAATCTGTGCAAAGGTATCTTCAGTATCCCATTAGTAGTACAATGGAAGAAGATCTGAGGTTCTTTCAGTATTATCCTAAGAAGACTGTGAGAAAAAGATTGAACTTGCACGCATTTTATTTTCCTTTGGGAATTTTTCAAGTTTCTTCAGACTTGGATCCCAGCTTTGTCTCTTGATTGGCCAATATAAATATAGATCCTTTGGAAATATGATTCCACAGATAGCCAACTATTTGCAGTTAAAATCACCTTGCCTTCTCTGGAAATCCTCGCAGTGTACATCAGTAGGGATCCAGAAGTTCTTGATAAATATGAGATGAAAATACAGAACCACAAGGGGGAGTGCTCTTTTTTTTGTTTAAACTGGTGGTGGACTTTGCTCACTTGACCCCAAGGTGAGAGTTGATGGAAATAGACAAAGGTTTTCTGAACCCACTGGTCTATTTAACACTTAAAACCATTTCTTTACACTGTCCCTGACAAACTGATTTATTTAAACTGCTAGCATACACACAGTTCAGCAAATCATTTCATCCCCTTTTACCTTGATCAGGGTGACACCTGCCATTCACCTAAAAATTCTGCATCAGATACCGCAAGGGTGTGTTTGTGTACTTGTCTACTTAGGGCCTTTTAAACTGTCATTTGCCACTTATCTGGTTCAAATACCTGGATGAATGTAAAGAAAACACTGGACACAGTCAAAAGTGCAAAATTATTAATCAAGTTGTGCAAACAAATAAATCTCTCGTCAGCTGCTTGTCCAAAGACAGATTTCAGGGACTTACACAAAGGGAGCACATTAGGAGCTCTGGGGATTATCAACACGGTTTATCTTAGCTTCGTGTTTATTCTTCATTAGCTCCAAGCAACAGACAGAAAGGCCTGGTAGAGGATGCCCTGGGTTTATCCTGTGCCCTGCTCTTCATTGTTAACATGATTCATTAATCACACAAAAGGAAGCCTTCCTTGGCTGCCAGAGAAGACTGGCATGATTTAGGCCGACTTAGTGGAGTATGCTAATGGCGGTTGATTTGGTTTTAATAAGCTCGTCAAAAGCGACTCCCTCAAATCTGGCCTAAGCTGCTGTGACAATCAGACCAGACAGTGACAGCTGCGAAGGCAGTGGCTTGAGGCTGCTTCTTCCTATTTCCCGCGGAGTTTGCCCAAAGTGTGAGACTCCCGCAAAATCTATTCTCTCACACTCTCCTAGGTTATGAATTTCAATCAAGAGACATTCACAGCAGTAAAGGAAAACACACAGAAAGAAGGGGGGGGTAGGAAAAAGGAGAAAGTGGCTTAAAAGAAAGATCAGCTAGCAATATTCCAAGTTGCTGCGGATTCACAAACATATACCAATAAGCATAGTCCTACTATTTTCGGTTCTGGTGCTGGGTGAAGTTAATGTTCTTAAAGCTTATCACAGTTAAAGGAATTAAGGGATTAAAAAAAATGCAGTGATGTGCTCAGGATTGCAGTACTTAGCATATAATATTTTCGAATCAAATGAATTTATATTTAATGGTAGCTTCCCAATGTAGCTCCCATAATGCCACAGCTCTTCTCTTACTTTTAGGATTATATTCTTAGAATGCAAATAAATGGTACACTGGATGCAAAAAATGCTATTTTCTGGAGGGTTTTGGGAAGGATTCTCTACATCCCTTCTGTCATAGTTATTATGAAACATTAGTTCACTCAGTCAGGAACCATTAATGGACTATAATTCGGCATGTAGCCTTCTGCCATTTCCAAACTTTGAGCACCTTTTGAAATAATAATGATTTTTAAAGAAATTCTATGCCTCCTGGTTCACAATGATTCTGCTGGTTCACAATGATCAAACAAATTACAATAAAATCAGTAAAGAATGAAAGTACAATGAAGCAAAAGGTCTTTTCTGGTCTGGTCCTAAAGTTAAAGACAGATTGTTTCTGATTGCATAGAAATTCTTGTTAATTGTTATCATTTTGGTTATTTTGTTAAACTCTGATCTGAGTATGATATTAATACAGTGTCTGTGCTTAAATGCTAAATTCTCATATGATTTTTCTTAATTTTTTCCAGGTGAATATGTTTTGTAAGAATTATAGTAGAAAAGCATTTCTTTTTCTTTCTTTTCTTCTTCTAAATTCTTTGGGTATTTTGATATTTTTTTCTCCCTTTTTCTTTCTTTTGTTATTACTCTTTAAATATGTTTAAAAGAAAGGAATGAAATGTAAATCCTAAAAACGTTCTAAAATATAAGATCTAAAAAAGCAAATAAATGGTTACATCAAACAACAGACATGAATACTAAAACAATACTACAATCCCCACTCAAACAATCATACAATGACACCATCCTGATTAAATTAAATTAAAAAGCCCTCCAAAAGAGCTCCATCTTTATCACCTTCTTGAAAGCAATGACTATTGGAGACAAGTTTCACCCCAAAGGATAAATTGTAAACCAAAGGGCCATGACAGAGAATCATTTCCCTCTAACGCCACTCATCTTCCCATTGTGGAAATAATGGATTACCAGCAATTTCTCATCAGATGTTTGTATCAGGTGAATTGATCCCAGCTGGAGATGGCTATCCTGAAGATACCATAGTGCCAAGAAATGATAGATAGATGCCTCAACTACCACTTAAAAGCTTATTGCTGAACAATACAAGGTCACAACACCAATACAGGATGTTCCTGATATTATGTGCTAGTCATATGACCATTGGTACTGAAGGCAGTTGAGCGTTCCAATGGAACATGAAGGATTCCACTTCTGCCGTCTACATCCCAACAAGTCAATGGCATGCAGAGCCCAACTCCAAGAAGGAATTACATAAAAGATCATAAATAGAATAATCTTTTCATATTAAACCATCAACAAACTCTGATAGTTTAGAGCAACATGTTGCTTCCGGCCTTCAGCCCATTTCTTTTAGTAACAGCAACTGCATTATTAATAAGCTTTTCAGATAAATGTGCTCAGAGACAAGTACGCCAAGATTGTCCAAAGGATGAAATGTGCTTTATGATATTATTGTCTAAGCTCTGCTTCTTTCATACTTGTACACACACTTCTGTCTCTGATGACACAAGTATAGAAGGAGCAATGATTGCATGTCAATATCATGAAGAATGTTCCATCACCCTCCATAGCCCCTTTGCCCACAAATGTCCATGGTGACGAGAAAGACTTACTTATTTAAATTTATTAGCCACTCAACTTCACTGTACTTAAATTTCATCACTGCATAGAGAGATCTTAATTTTTCAATACTGAAAAATCTGTTGAGTTAAAATTTATAGAGATTGTGACTTTCAGTAGTAGTATAGCTTTTATTGTCATTGTACATCATATATACAACAAAATTGGTTTTAGCCTCACTGGTGCAATCCATGACAAAAAATACCAACAACATAAATAGTATAAAGAATAATCCCTATGCAAGTAATTAGGGGGGAAAAAGAAAAAGAAAAACTAGTCATACGTTTCTGCATGCGTGTGGAGTGATTGTGGTTGTGTTTAAGAGTCTGACAGCCCAAGATAGAAACTATTTTTAAACCTATTTGTTCTTCTGGCTATGCTTCAATGTCTTCTGCTCAATGGTAGAAATGCGAAGAGACCCTGACCAGGGTGTGAATCATCTCTGAGTATCTTTCTTAGTCTGTTAAAGCAGCAACACCTGGCAACGTCATCCAGTGGTGTTAGAGGGCAACCAATGGTTTCTTGTGCTGAATTGATCACTCTCCGTAGTGCCTTCCTGTCCGCAGAAGTTAAACCAGTGTACCATACTGTAATGCAGTATGTGAGGACACTTTCTATCGTGGACCGATAGAAAGAGGTCATCAGCCATTGTTCCACCTGATTTTTTCACAGGACTCTAAGGAAATGAAGTCTCTGTTGGGCCTTGCCAATCACCAGGGACGTGTTGTTTTTCCAGGTGAGATCTTGACTAATAAGCACTCCCAAGAATTTAAAAGAGGAAACCCTCTCCACACATCCCTCCTTGATATCCTCTCTGTGCTTTCGGAAATCTAGCACCATCTCCTTTGTCTTACTAGTATTTAGATGTAAGTTGTTTTTTGAACACCATGCGGATACCTTCTGGACTTCTTCCCTGTATGCTGATTTGTCCCCTCCAGTTATGAGACCCAGCACCATTGTGTCGTCTGCAAACTTTATTATGATGTTGGATGGATCAGAGGATATGCAGTCATGTGTATACCGCGAGTACAGGTACGGGTTGAGCACACGGGTTGAGCACACAGGCCTGAGGGGAGCCTGTGCTGAGCTTCAGGGTGGAAGATGTAAAGGAACCAACCCTTACTGTTTGTGGACAATCCGTCATGAAGTCTTTGATCCAGTCACAAGTGAGGGGAGGGAAATTCAGGTCAGTCAGTTTTTCAATGAGAATGCCTGGTAAGATGGTATTAGAGGCCGAGCTATAGTCTATAAAAAGCATTCTGACATAATTCCCAGATTTCTCAAAGTGGCTCAGTGCAACATGTAGAGCAGTGGCGATGGCATCCCCTGTCGACCTGTTGCTTCTATAAGCAAACTGGTGTTGATCGAAATTCAGTGGAAGACAGGACCTGAGGTGGTGTAGGGCCAGTCTCTCAAAGATCATCACTATAGACGTCAGTGCAATGTGTCTATAGTCATTCAGGCTGTTTATGGCTGCTTTCTTCGGAACTGGGATAATTGTGGCTGCTTTCAAGCATGATGGGACTCTAGCCTATTGCAGGGAGATGTTAAAAATCCTTGTCAGAACCCCTGTTAATTGGTCAGCACATGTTTTTACCACTTTCCCCAGTATCCAGGGAAATATCAAGGGCTATATTTAAAAAAGGACATATTATATCTGGGCTGTGAAAATGTATACTAAATAGCAGCAGAGAGGTTTTCAAAACTTCTAAAAGAAGCCAGAAGGAGAATCTGTTTCAAGGGCTCATTTTTAAGTTCACTGTTCATCTTTATTATCTAATTCTTGATGTTTGATTTCTTCTTCTTCTTTGCTTTGGTTTTCTCTGTGTGTTTTATACACTGGGCAACTAGTTAGTTCCTTGCGCGCGTGCACACACACACACACACACACACACACACACACACACAACATCAGCTTCTTTGACCAATGTGCTGGTCTACAGATTTCATCTCCTCAAAAAGTCTTTGGGCAAATGTGCAGGGAATTACAGTATCCAGCACGTTTGGGAAATGTCAGGTTGCAATCTTGTTCTGAATATATTAGGACAATAATTATATCTATAATTTTGCAACCTAAAGATGTAGAATCCTGAGCCCTGAATGACAAATACTTTAATGAATACCAAAGTAAGCTTGATTTTAATTTTGTCAGTTAGCACATGGATTTTGTTTATTTGTACTGATAAATTAAATGTAAATTCCAGCCTCAGTCTTTCAAGTATGTTAAATTAAAAACTTCTTTATGAATGTGACAATTTTCTCATTTAGATGATATTGCCTCCCCATCCCCACCTCTTCTTTTTTATATTATTATTCAAGCTAATTTATCTAGAGAAGAGTTTCTGATTTCACATCACCTTGGGAAAAATGAACTTTTTAAGATTAACTGATAAGGTCACTAATGGAATGTTAAACCCAGCCAAAGGCATCAGAGTAGAAAAGCAAAGGGAAAATTGTTTGTTTAAGATTTATTTTGCTTGCTTCTTAAGAAGATTAACAATGAATTGTTACAGGAAGAGGAATCTAAAAAGGTTTAGGAGCCACCCACCTGAGAAAGCTATGTGCTGGGGAAGTTGAGAACACGCATGATGGGGATTTCAAAGCAAAAGTGGCTATTTTTGAAGCAGTGTCTGTCAAAAATGCTGGATTTCAGAGTGACTAAACATGTTTCTGCTTCTATACAATTAATTTGGGGTAGTGCAGATGAGTTTGAAAACATCTTATGCTGAAATTTCTAAAATATTGTACTCATCTTATTGAGAAGCTAACAAATTCACTTTATTGAATCCATGTATAATTGTGTGGATATGAAGTTTGCTTTACTGACTAACATAATGTGTTGCTTCCCTAAATGTTTGCTTTAAACATGTCAGTGTCTTCATATATATAATACCTTGGAATCATATCCAATAAAATTATACATAAAAGTTCTTATAAATATCACTTTATCTATCAATTCATTCTTTGTTTTTTTGGTTGTCCTCTAGTTCATTTCTTGTTCTTTATTTTATGTAATTGACCTTTTTTATAGGTCCCTTATTTCTAATACAATGATTATATTTGGATTATTTCTCAACTGTTTTCCAGTTCTTTCCTGTTCCTCTATTAAGTGTTGATATCTAAGTAGCAGCTACCAAACATGATCTGATGTCTTATACGTACAAATGCCAGAGGTTCCGCAAAATCATGCTTCCTGTATTTAGGCCCATTAACATTCAAATTGAGGATCTCTTTAATCTTCCCCAAGTGGTGAACTGGGAAATATTCTCATCTCCCTTTACTTTGACAGACACTTACATCTCCATTTTAAATATTCATGATATGAAGGCAGGAAATCATGTGCAACTCCATTTCATTTCCTGCATCTGGGTTTGTCGCCAGCGTTTGTATCCAAAGATATCCCACGTTGCTTCTGTGCTCCTTTAAATGTTAGGGATCGGCCTGCAGAATATAATATTATTAGTCCTCGTGAGAGCATTCCTAAGCTCTTAAAATATCCAAGTCTGAGAAAACAACTTTTATGATAAGGAGTTAATCATATATCTCCCTGAGGGGGAGGAAAAAAAATATCAAATCAAATCAAGAGCAGACACTGGAGTCAGCCGACTTTGCTCTGTGCGATATTAATTAACCCTGACCCCTAGCAACTTGATTAATTAAGTCAATGCTTTGATAATAATATTTAAATAAAAAAAGGATATGTGCCACAGTTGTCTGACCTGTCTCTTGAAAAGCTCTTGTTTTATTGTTCCTCTTCTGCAAGTATACAGAAGGCCAAATGAAGGGCGGTGACCCAGCATAGAAAACCTCAGTGACCCTTGCTTATGAGCCTCTAATACAGCAGCATGGGAAATCACAACAGAAGCAGTATGACAGAACCAGCTCTTGTTTGATGGGACCTAACCCTTAGGTTTGTGTTGATGGCCACCACTCATCACAGTCTTTCTCCTGGAATTTTCCTCTCACTTCAACCCCACTGCTCTGACAGTTTCACTGTTGCAATGGATGAAGCCCAATTACAGGTAGTCCTCAATTTATAACCACAGTTGAGCCTGAAATTTCAGCTGATCAGCAAGACCGTTGTTAAATGAATTTTGCCCCATTTTGTGACCTTTCTTGCCATAGTTGTTAAGTGAGTCCCTGTAATTGTTAAGTTGTTTAATTAAGACGGTTGTTTATTTTTATTTTTATTTATTTATTTGATTTGATTTATATGCCACCCTTCTCCGGAGACTCAGGGATGCGTTAAGCAATAGCCTTCATACTTTTGTATATTTATACAAAGTCAGTTTATTGCCCCCACAATCTGGGTCCTCATTTTACCTACCTTAGAAAGGATGGAAGGCTGAGTCAACCTTGAGCCTGGTGAGATTTGAACTTGCAGTAATTGCAGGCAGCTGAATGTTAATAACAGTGCTTTAGTCTGCTGCGCCACCAGGGCTTAATGAATCTGGCTTCCCCACTGACTGCTTTTGAGAAGGTTGCAAAAGGGGATCATATAACTCGGGGACACTGCAAACGTCATAAATATGAGTCCGGGAATGCTGAAACAATGGTAAGTGTGAAAAATGGTCATAAATCAGTTTTTTTTAAAAAAAAAGTTTTTAATTTTTTTTAAACAAACTTACAAACAAATAATACATCCTTAATCGTTCAGTGTTTCATCTGAGTACATATTTTGTGTCTTCTACTCCCTCCTCCATCATTTTCATATTATATTTCTGTCATACCTTTATATTTTCATTTCAAATTTCTTATGTTTATATTATTTCATCAATTATCTAGATTTATATATATATATATATATATATATATATATATATATATATATATAT
>WNWU01000017.1:14323811-14373801 GCA_012654045.1 Ptyas mucosa | reverse complement strand
TATATATATATATATATATATATATATATATATATATATATATATATTCTCTAACCATTGATATAAATACCAGTCAAAGGTGGTATTTACTGGTTCTCCAAACTACTCAAAATTTCCGCTACCGGTTCTCCAGAACTGGTCAGAACCTGCTGGAATCCACCTCGGTTTCTAACTTTTTCTAACATTGGGGAGTGGAGGATGGAGATTTGGTTCAAACCTTAGGTACATTATGACTGATATTTTGTGCATTTTTTCCAGGCTTTCCATATGCTCTTGCAATGGCTAGAATTATACCTTCCGCTTGAATATATTTCTAAGATATTGGCAGTTTTATTTTCAATATCCTTTGCAATGATTCACGACATAGAATTGATTTTTGTTCTCACAACAGTCACCTCGATATTCATCAATATTTTTGTTAGGCAACACATCAAGTTCCCTTTCCTGATTGGTCTTCAGTAGCTGGGGCCTTCTCAGTGCATACATGAAATTAGTATACACAAAACCCACATTTGCCCAATTTTAGATCAGGAGTGCCAAGGTTTTTGACTGAAAATAAAATAAAATAAAATAAAATCAACAGTCAGGACAGAAATTTTACACTTAATCAACATGAATTAAGAAGTGTCACTGAGCTTATTTGCTATGTGTTTAATGCTTTTCTCTTCAGTTTCTTTAAAAAATGGTAACACCTGGTATTGAACTACACCCTATATTTTCATGTGTCACCTATGCATCTGTGTAGTATTCCTGCTAACATTAGGTTTTATTTACCATATTGAACCAAAAAAGATGGAACTGGAAAGTATGTTTTCACATCTGTTTGACAAAATATGAAAGGGGTTATTGCTCCTTGTTAGAAGTTTACATTTTGAAAAAACAAAACAAAAAAACCATACCCCCCTTCAGCTAAGATATATTAGCTTCAGGCTCAGAAAAGACCAGCAAATGTGCTGAAATATGCTGTTTCTTTTCCCCACCCTGGCTCAGCTATTTTTCCTTAACATGCTACTCCAGCGAATGTCTGCTTTTTAAAGTTGCATGGAGAAATGTCTTGAGATGTGGCACGAAAGAGCATGAGACAAGTTAAATACCTTCTTAAAATAAAGTGGAATGCTTTGATTTTTGCCTCTGGGAACTGGGAAAACAAATCAAGGCCTATTTCAGTCAGAAAGGGGCTTACAGGTAAAATGAGTCTTAAGAGGTCTGCCGCTGGCCATGAAGACTTTCACATTAGATATTTTTCCCACCCACCCACCCACTTACTCCTTTCTTACCCAAACAAACGTCTGGAGTAGGCAGCTGTCTACTTGAACTTAAGACGATCATGAGGGAGATCCTATCTCCACATCTAATGAACTTTACCAGAGGTAAAGATTAGAAACGCTTGATCAAAAGCCACACTGCTGGTCCTACTTGGTGCCTTTCAAACATTGCAGAACTATCAACGAGCGGTATGCTTTTCATCTCCCTGCAATGTTGATTGGCCTACAGACCCGTGTGTGTGTGTGTGTGTGTGTGTGTGTGTGTGTGGGCTGGTTACTCTATGGGGGAAGAATAACACCCATAGCTACATCATTTTTCTCCACCTGGCTCTCCAGAGAGGCTAGGATCACAATGGCTTTTGACTATCTTGACTGGATTTGAAGAATTGCCATCTCTGGTGCATCTGAGGGACAGGTTTAAAAAATGGGAGCTATTAATGGGGAAATCAATATAATATTATATGAAATGAAGGAACTACCACAGTAGTTCTTCCAGGTTACTGACTCTGAGACAGATATTTATTGTATTTTCTGAAATACATTTCTGAAAGAAAACATATAAACTCTCAAAGCTTAGCGCTCTTAAATATGCAATAAGTAACATCAGGTGACATTTACCCCTGAAGCCCTTCCTTTACCTGAGATTCATTGATAACACTTTCATCATTCCGGATCAATGGAAATGAATTTCTCTTCAAATCCCAACCTGACAACTGCTACATTGCGTTAACTTTAGAATAGAGCTATCTACACAGCTCCACTTCTTTTATATCATGGTAAAAAAAGTACACCACTATATAAAAGAAGCTTACAGATTGTCATGCATATCTCCATGCTTCCAGCTACCACCTAGAACAGACCACCAAATCTATTATTGATAGCTACAAATAACAACAGCATTTGTTCTAACCCAGTTGACAGAAATATTCAACTGATGGAAATAAATCAGGCATTCACTTTCACATCAGGACTATTATACTCATGGGCTTAGACAACTTAAAACTACACCGACTTCAGTCTGACCTAAACATAATACATAAAATTATCTGCCACAATGTCCTTCCTGTCAAGGACTACTTCAGCTTCAACCACAACGATACATGAGCAAATAATAGATATAAACTCAAAGTAAACCATTACAAACTCGATTGCAGAAAATATGACTTCAGTAACAGAGAGGTCAATGCCTGGAATGCACTACCTGACTCTGTAGTTTCTTCCCCAAAACTTTAAACTTAAACTGTCTACTGTTGACCTTACCCCATTCCTAAGAGGTCTGTAAGGGGTGTGCATAAGTGCACCAGCGTGCCTACCATCCCTGTCCTAATATTCCTTTTTACTTACTCTTTTCATGTATTAAAATTATGTTTATACTTTTACCTGTTATCTTATATATGCTTGACAAATAAACTTATGATTATGATTATGACTCAAAACAAAGACAAATATCAGAACCCAAACATGCTTTTCCAAAAGAAAAGCACCTTTGGAGCAAGGTGGATGACTGAGATTCTCCATAGACACAAATATCAGAACATTTCACAAGAAACTCTGTCGCAGAAATCAGTGTGACCGTTTTGACCATTAGCACCACTTTATGTATGCCTCTTAGAGTTGGGCAGTTATATAAATTTGTTTAATAAATAATAAAACTTTAGAGCAAGAAACGAATGAATTCACATACATCATAAAGTTCCAGGCAATCTCAGAAGGTCTCAACAAACACAATGGGTTTTTAACACGTTATTGTTAAAGAATATTGTCATATATATGAGCTGTTATCTCATACATAAGTTGCATCTGCATATATAACTTATCATCCAGGGATGGGTTCTACTTACCTTTACTACCGGTTCGCAATGGGGCCGCACACACATGCACAGAAGGTTCCTGATGACCTAGGTATGTAATAGTATCTAGCTGGAAATTATTTAGGACACTGAAAAGATGCACTTCCTCGAGTTAAAATTAGATCTTTTCCATCCCTCCTGAAATATGCAAAAGAGGCCCAGGAAAAAAATAACCAGAGGCTTGTTCTTCACTCTATGGTTCATCTTCTTTTTTATGGGCAATATAGATTATATGTGCCTCTCTTTATGTTCACAGATCAGATTACAGGTAATATTCAATTTACAACAGGTCGTTTAGTGACTGTACAAAGTTACAATGGCACTGAAAAAACTAACTTATCACCATTTTTCCACTTATGACCATTGCAGCATGATCAAAACTGCTCACATGATCAAAATTTGGATGCTTGGCAACTGGTTCATATTTATGACATTTGCAGTGTCCCAGGGTCATTCATCACCCTGGGACACTGTAACGTTTGGCGACTTTCTTATAAGCAAAGTCAGTGGGGAAGCCAGATTTACCTAACAACAGTATTACTAACTTAACAACTGCAATAATTCACTTAACAACTATGGCGAGAAAAGTTGTAAAATGGGCACAACTCGCTTAACCAATGTCTCACTTAGCCACACAAATGTTGTGTTCAGTTGTGGTTGTAAGTTGAGGACTACCTGTAATCAGTGGTGGGATTCAGCCAGTTCGCAGCACTTCGGAGAACCAGTTGTTAACTTTCTGAGCAGTTTGGCAAACTAGTTGTTGGAAGAAATCATTAGGGCAGAGAACCGGTTGTTAAATTACTTGAATCCCACCACTGCCTGTAATGTGGTTTATTTAGTTTTAATCCAGTGTGAAATGGGAACCCAACCATTGTGATTATTTATATGCAATGGCTTCTAGCTTTCCTTCTTTCATGAAACTAGCCAATGAAATTTCAACAATAATTCAGATAATGAGGGCTTAACATAAAAAGTGAGCTGTGTTTTCGTAAAGTGGCTAATCCATTTTAACTGAGAGCATATTCTAAGTAGTGAAGGGGAACTTGCAGATCTCCAAATGATACTACACGAGAATTCCCAGTGCCATGCCCATTGATCAGGAAGCTAGGAGCTGTAGAAGGATTCCAAGTTTGCTATTCTGGCCTGAAGTTAGCGACAGACTTTATCAGGCCTAAAATTTTCAGATTCTCAATCCTGCTTTGACAGCACCATCTTCTTTGTGCATGTTTACACAGCATGTGCTTAATCCCTTGTCATCAATGTGCGAGGATCACTATCACAGCCATTGTGGTACCACAGGGTCTTAATAAGTTCTCCTTGCATTTCTATCATCACCTCGTATAAACACCTTCCCAAATGACATGCTGTTACGAATTATCAGAAGGCAAATTAGTGGTTTATATGCAGAACCAATCAGCCCAGCTGCACCTCTTCCATCTGCAATATAAAATGATCCTTCTTAGCAAAGCTGAATTGAGCTAATTCTCAAAACATGTTTTGGATTGAAATCAGCATTCCCTTTTCATTAAAACTTTCTACCCGGATCGACTCTTCCTCTTTTTCCCTTATTCTTACAGTTGAGCTGAAAGCAGCTTAATCTGTGCCATACATACAATCACCTTCATCATCATTGTGTACAGAGACAGATTTAAGTTTTTAGTGGCGGTTGGAATTTAGGCTTTACTAGGTACATTTGTAAAAATATACAAAAATCTATTTTGTTTATTCAAAGAAGGCAGAAAGAAGAACCTGCTCTGATGCAGATCAGATAATAACTTAACAGCATTAAAAAGTGTTGCACTCTTTTGTGGAGAGCAACAGCAAACCAAGCAACAGATTTCACTGTTTTCTTCCTTTCCCCACTTCATGTGGCGCTCTTAAGTCATTCCTCCTGATTTGTAGCCATTTACTGCAGCTGCATAATGACTATAAAACAGAGCAAAAACATAAAACATGAAAGAAAGGTGTTGAAGCCAGCCTTAAGGTACTAAATTCTTGACAGCAGCTTGTAAAGCAGTTGAGATTTAGGTGCTACAAAAGAATAATAGGGGGTTGGAGTAGCAAAAGAAAGAGCTAAGTACAAGACCATGAGGAGAAAAAAGTAGAAACCGTGAATTGTTCTTCAGATGGCCTAAAAAAGTGGGGAAAGAAGAGATTAGTTTATGCATGGTGATAAGAATATTATTGTTTTAGTCTCAATCCTTTTTTTCAGGTAATAAAATCACAAGGTGAGGTTTTCGGTTTCTTTTCAATTTGTTGCTAATGATCTACAATCGTTCTCAACCTATGGTCCGTGGACCCCTGGGGGGCCATGATGTCATCACAGGGGGTCTGAGAAGATTTGAAGAAATGTTATGATTTAAATCTTGAGTTAAGTCTTGGGGGTCCATGGTGAAGAAAAGGTTGATAACCACTGATCTACAATGAGATGGCTTTATAAAGGTGACTATGAAAGAAGGACCTGACATTCTTTGAAATATGCCCAAGTTAATTGCCTTGAGCACAGTATGGGGGCAGGAAGTCATGTGCAACAGATGAATTAAAATGAAGCTGCAGAATCAGAAAATGTTTGATATGCTTATAGCAAAGACATCAATGATAAGTCCAGGTTTGGCTATAGTAATAGCACTTAGACTTATATACCATTTCACAGTGCTTTACAACCTTCTCTAAACAGTTTACAGAATCAGCATACTGCCCCCAACAATCTGGGCCTCATTTTACCCACTTCAGAAGGCTGGAAGGCTGAGTCAACCTTGAGCCTGGTGAGATTCAAACTGCCAAATTGCAGGCAGCCGGCAGTCAGCAGAAGTGGCCTGCAGTACTGCATTCCAATCACTGTAGCTCATCAAAGAGTTAGTGAACATTGAGTAGATGGAGGAAGTTAATTATTTGATTTAGATTTTAATTAGAAGAGAACTCTGTTTTTCCTCCAGCTCATCACACAGTTCCTTCTTCTGACTGCTCTTCCCATGAACACACTTTGATGAGGGTTTAGCAATACATGAACTCTGTTGAGAAGGGAAAGACCAACACTTCTGCTCCCCACCTCCATTTCTCTCATCTTTCTTTCTCTAGTATTACTGAAAGACACTATAAAGGTCATTTGGAAATTTAAAAGGCTGTAGGACCTTCAGAAGTGGATGGCAAAAATACTGACAATCTCCTAAATGGTAGCAAAGAGAATGAATATGCGACATAACCTTGGGTACAAGCCAAGCAACCCAAATTGGCCACTTTGAGTTACACTAATGTCAAATGGGAGCAATTTAAGCACTTAGCACTTTTAAAAATAAATGAAACATAAAATGTATATTGCTTAAATGGACCATCGCTGCTCCGCTCACCTTTTAGAAATTTGACAATTGTTATAGATTAATGTTGGGAGGTTCTTCTGAAAGGAAGCAATGAAAAACATATAAAGAAGGGCCAAGGGTATTTTTTTAAGGAGTCAGCTTAACAGGCAATTAATCTGTATTTAAATGTATGATTCTATATTAATATAGGAAATGTGATAATATGATTTGTGCCAAATTCACCGTAGATATATTCCAGTATCCTTTGGCATAGTCAAACAGATTTTTGCAAGGATTTTTTTTTTAAAAAAACTGTATTGAAATAACATTAATAGTGAAATAAAAAGCATAAGCACTCTGAAAGTTAAAAAAAAGGTAAGTAGAGCCACTTTTACTTGACAGTCTTAGTCCAATAATATACAACTGAATGACTAAAAGTATGTTATATAACACCCATTCATAGAATCAAATTGCATATTGCTAGGTGATCTCATATTAGATGGAAAATGATTGCTACTGGTTTAATATTAAAAAGCATTTCCTTCAGCAAGGTTATTTTTAAAAAATACCTCAAAAAGCTCACTTTGAATAATAGGAGGCAACTTGTTGTTCAATAACTATTTTTAATCCTTGTAGTCTATAAAACTCTGAAGGAGCTTTTCTTTCTACAACAGGGGTTCCCAACCTGTGGGCTGTGAGATGATTGCAACTGGGCCATGGAAACAGTTGGCAAGCATGCACACACATGCATCCTCAGTTTGCCAAGCAACGTGTGCACACCGCTCAGGCAAATGAAACTGCGTGCACACGCACGCTTGCCGACCGCTTGCGCAGAATCACCCCCTCTCTCCCCACTACTGGTCCGCAATGCCAGAAACATTGGGGAACTCTGCTCTACAGCGAGAAGAAAATAATGGCCACAGGCAATCAGAGTTGGAGATAACTTGTCTCTGTTATGTCTTCTGGATTAAACCAGTGGTTGGATTCACACATTGTACTAAGCTGTATTTGTTTAGTCACCATTTGCCAAGATGGCTGGCTTTACAAAATGAAGTAAACCATAACTAGGATTTATAAGTTTATGGTAGAGTCACACATAACGTTCAGCCAAAAGCGAGCAAACTGCTCAATGTGCTAATATGATGTATAAAATCAATCACTACCAAACCAAATGTGAGAATCTCCAGATGTGGAACAAAACACTTCTGAGGAAAGAGGCCATAGGGATTGTAGCCAGAACTAGGTTCCTTGGAGCCCAATACATTACCTGAGGAAAAATCAAAACCAGAACTTTGTATCTATCCTCTAATGCAGTGTTTCTCAACCTTAGCAACTTTAAGATGTGTGAATTTCAATTCCCAGAATTCCCAGCCAACAATGGAATTCTGGTGGGCCGAAGTTTACAACATTAGACTAGGCTGCTGCAGGAAAGGGAAGGAAGTATGTTTTGGTTTTGGAACCAAGGGTGTATTTGCATGACATGCTAAGCTAACCCTAATTGTTCTATGAGTAAAATGCAGACAGGTGGTCAAATCAGACAAAAAAGCAAATTCTGACCATTCAATGTTGGCCCATCCCTACCTTAACAAGTCCCAATCCCATCCCAATAACAAGAATATGGATCAGCTATGGCTGGAGTAGCTCCCATTCTATGTCCATTCCTGCCACCCACATAGATCCAGATGACATATAGCATCCAGTTTAGAATAAATGAATCTAATGTAAACTTGGTGATTATGTGTTAGGTTTCAGATACTCTTTAACCACAATGCAATCTATGTTCTGAACTCAGAAAACACCTTAAGATGAACGGTTTCATAGCTCAGTGTTCCAGATGAAACTGATCAAGGAACTGAACCATCTGACTCTTAATGTTGCTATTCTTCAATTTACCGGTATATCCCACTTTTTAAACTGGTTGAATGCTCTTGTCCCAACGGTGCTTTATCCAAAAGGCACTAGACTTTCCTTTGAAAATGTTTCACTTCTCACTAAAGCCAAACCCCCAAAATATTTTATCTATTGTAATTTGCAAAACTGTCACCTTCCATCGCCCTTAATCCTTTTTCTTTAACCTGCTCTGGTTCTTACTGATACTCTTAAATGAAAAACAAAACAATAACCCTGAGGTGGAGGAAAAAGAAATTTCAATGCAACCCATAGAAAGACTACTTGGAATTGTCCACCTCTTACTGCCATACAGGTAAAGCACTACAACTATTTCACTGTCCAAACCACAGGTGACTAGAGGAATTTCTTATCTTTCACCATAGAGATCCAGTCCATTTGAAATGGCAGGAAATCAACTTTCACTCTTGTTCCAAAAATGAGGAGGCTGGGCTGCTAGTCGACAAAAATAGCTCCTAAGTATCTTGCAGGGGCCTATTCCCAGTCTGACAGTTTAATTTCCTTTTCTTTATTTGTTCAAATGAATAAGCAAACTTTGACAAATTTTGTGCAGCTGGAAAATCAAAAGGGAGATAAGCTTTTATTCCTCTTCCTTTATTTCGGTACAGTGATGTTAAGTGCTTACATCTAACAATGCCTTTGATGCAGAAAGTTAACAGCTGATGCCTTGTCTCCTGAGACATCACAATCACCAGTTTCTTTAAATTGTAGGACATTGTTCCATCACTCGGTGGTCTTTTAAGATGAAAGAAAGCATTTTGATAGGGAAAAGGCAGTTGAAATCATGTTTAACTGAAAGACCTTTGTTTTTTTTGTTGATGTTGCTTTTCAGTTCCTGAAATCTGCACTTTTGATATTTGGAGAATTTCCTTTTTTTCCTGATTCTTAAAAAAGCCACAGATAAAAAGTATATTTCAGAATAAACCTTCTTAAAATAGGCAATTCTTAGCTCTGGAATTATGAAAAACTTTAAAATTGGGTTAAAAATGAATCACAGTGTGCTCATTCTTTTCCATTTTTCTTTCTGTGACAGCCTTGGAGGATGCTTGGTGTGCGTTAATGCCACTAGAAAATGACAGCAACCACGTTATATGGCACTGACTTAATTAACACCTCCCTTCAGGATTTGATGGGACACAGGGAGCATTCCTACCTTTGAAGGAAACAGTTGAATAGCCCAATGGGGCCAATTAAATCACAAAATGGTAGGGATATCCTAAAGAAACAACTATACTGTGTTTTCAGCAGACTTTGTCAGAGCGTGGATGAAACAGAGAAAAACAAAAAATGCATCTGAAAATAGGGAGGCTAAATCTTTGTTTATTATGAGAAGCAGAAGTTTATTATGGTCCATCTCTGTAAACAGATACATCATGGGCTTCATTGTTGAACATGGACCACTGAAGCTACACTACTTGGTTGTGAGATATGGAAACATTGGGCCTAATTAAGATGGCATGAAAATTTTATTTCTGTTATGTGATGAATGATCTATAGGAATGAAAGTCTGGGTGGAATTTCCTTCCCTTTCATGGTTGACTAATGTTGTATAAAAATATTTAAAAGCCATGAACTAAATAAATGGGAGCTCAAAACATACATTTAAATTACCAGTAGTAAATTTTAGGTAGCAAAAATGAAAAAAAAGCAGAAATAAAATTAAGTTAAAGTCTTTATTGAGGCACAAAAAAGCTGATAGTACATACATACTTAATCATTATACTATTCTTCCCTTTGAGGGTAAGCAATACTATATAAACTATAGAAAAGAAGTAAAATAAAGCAAAATAAAGCAAAATAAGCAAAATAAAGAATTAAAAAAAATCACTAAATTTAATTTACATCAAAGCCATTCACTTCATCCTTGCAAGCCAACCTTGCTTCCACTATATATAAACAAATTCATACGTGAAATCATGGTCTCCTTTGATGTAGTGTTCCTATTTACACCAATCTCTTCCCACTTAGTATATGACGGGATAGATAGAAAACTAGAAGAAGAGTACAACACAGATCAGAACAACCTAACCAGGACACAAATCATGAAGCTACTTCAATACTGTCGAGACACCTTTTTCACATTCAAAAGGGAAATGTATGAATAAATAAAAGGGACACCCGTGGGATCCCCAATATCAGGAGTCATTGCAGAAACAGTTCTGTGTCAACTAGAACATCATGCATTTCAGAACTACCTACCTAAAATCTGATGACGCTACGTGGATGACACATTTGTCATCATCAAGAGAAATGCACTTAAAGATTTTCATACTATACTAAACTTCATTTTCCGTGGCATACAGTTCACAATGGAGGAAAAAGCAGGTAAGCAATGACCATTTCTAGATGTACTTGTCAACAGAGGATGGAAGCCTAAAAACCACAGTTTATTGCAAGGCCACCAACACCCCACACATTCTAAATTTCAACAGCAACCATCCACAGTCTCACAAAAAGAGTTGCATCAGAACACTATATGGCAGGTTGAGAACACACTGTAATACCCAGCAAGCCAAACATCTGCAGAGCAGATACACTATGTGAACAATTTAAGCAGAATGGGTACCCACAATCATTTGTCACAAGGTATCTGCTCAACATGGTAGGGAGAGAAAGGAAGAAACAAAGTACAAGACCAACCACATGGCACACCCTGCCATACATCAAAAATGCAGAACGCAGCTTCTGCGATCTGCAAGTGGGTATCGTATACTGCCCAGAGGTACCATGCAAAGACAAATTATGCATTGCAAAGATCGCTTGGAGGTGGGAGATATTTCAAATGTAATCTACTGAATCCCCTGCATGGATTGCCCCTGTCACTATGTAGGACAGATGAGGGGGAAGCTAACCACCAGACTGCAAGAACACAAGCAAGCCGTCAGATGAGGGGACCTGAACTTATTGGTAGCCTCACACTGCAATGAACAAGGACACACATTCAACTTTATAGCGACCAAGATTGTTGGATGAGCAGGCACAAAAACAGCCAGGGAAGTGATTGAAGCCTGGGAAACAGGCCCCCATCAGTCAACAGCAGTGCTGATTTACCACCAGCCTGTCAAGTTTTAAGAAGGCGAGGACTGAGCAGCACAAGCAATTGACAACTAATGACTTAAAAACCAGCCATCAACCCCCCCCAATCAACATCTATAAAACCACTTACAACACCCACTATAACTACCACACAGAGAATAATACACAGCAGTGGTGGTATTCAGCTGGTTCTATCCGGTTTGGGTGAACCGGTAGTGGCAGCTGCGGGAGGCTCTGCCCAAAAAGTCCCATTTTTGATGTTCTGCGCATGCGCAGAAGGTCCGTGTATGCAGAGAGGTGGCACACGCTTCCATTTGTGAACCAGTAGTGAAGGTAAGTGAATACCACCCCTGGTACACACTCTACTAGAGAGAAGTTCCCTGAAGATGGGCTCTAGCATGAGTCCCAAAGCTGGTAAGGAATAGTCCCGATGACTGACCCAGATTGGATCTTACAAATTCATTCATTACCTTTTGTATCTTGCCTCTTTCTCTTTGTAGATCTTATCAACCCCATTCTACCATCACTTTCTCAATTTTCACCTTCCTCTTAACTATTCATTTTCTCTGTATGGTTAAATTACCTCAAATACGTCCTTCATATTGGTTACCCAGTTTTATATCACCCCTCAAAACTTCGTTCTGGTCTCATACATGGCTGAGACTATTTCTTATTTATCCACACTCACTTCTAAAGTACTTTGTTTCTACTATATTCAATTTACCATTATGTTTCTCTTGATATACACAATTTTCATTTCCATATAACAAAGTGAGTAAAAGCTGCTCTTGTACACAGCCATTTTAACTTGTTTCAACAAATGTTCATTTTTCCCAACAGGCCACATACTGACCCCTACCCTTAACATACATCACTTGACATTCTACCATTAACCTTAAGATACCAACATTAACAATGTTGATGCTAAAACCTTACGGAAAGGAAAAGCTCACTATCAACCCTACCCCTTCTTCAGATATACTAGCCTTACCACCAGCGGCTTCTCTCATCCTTCTGAAAGCCAAATATTAAAATGTGACCCATGTGTCACAAAGCAAATAAGGAAAATACTACAAAATGGGATTGCAGAAATCCATTCAATCCATCAAGCAAATATAGATAGAAAAGATATAGTACACATATACAGGTAATCATTCAAATTAGAGAAACGATATAAAATTGTGTGAACTGTGGAATGTTATTCGGTTTCCTTAGAGTTCATAAGACTTTTTATTTTTTAAAAATGCTATTTTTTCCTATCTGTGCTGGTGACTGCATGGGCACAGTCTTGTGGTATTCTTGGTATTATTGTAGACAAGGCTTGCACTCCTCCTCCTCCTCATTTTCCATATTCACATATTAACCAGATCAAAGGTCCTAACAACCAACCAATCAATAATAAAAAGAAAGTATCTTTTTACAATTCCAAAACATTCCACCGAAAAGGAAGAAGGGTTGGTTGGGGTGAAAAAAAAAGAAAAAGAATAAAATGCAGGCCCCAAGTTTTATATGTTACAAATCATTCTCCCTTACAGCTTCCTCTACGCTAATAGAGAATTTAAGGTGTTACTTATTTTACAAGTCAACACAAATAGTCTGAGTCAAATTCTAAAAGGGTAGAAACTCCATTTATGAAAATGTTCTTGGATATCATACCATACCAGCTCAACATCACCACAAGCAATAGTGTTTCAGCTACTGATATGCAGAACCTTATTTGTGAGACAATCACTTTAAAAGTCAGGACACACAAAACTCTACTATTGAATTCTGAAATCACCCGGACAGCGTAACAGTAATAAGATGTCAAGAGCAGGAAGTTTACAAGCGATGTGCATCTTATGCCATTAAAACAAGCACTAGTATTACTTTGACATTTATAAATGCTAAAGTGGTGACTTTTATCTTATTGTTCATTCCACCGCAGGGGTTGTTATTTAGAATGCTTGCCTTCTGGTGCTTATAGATTATTTCTTAATTTTATTTGGCTTTTTTACACAGATGCAAGGGGAACCCCACTGCCCTCACCAGTTCCACTGTTGTCAAGATTACACCATGTAATTTGAGGCACGGCTATAAATTATACTGGGTAAGCTAGCATATGGTCTGGTGGCTGTCCTTAAATGTCCCACCATAAAACCGTTTACATCATAAACAGGTTGGAAGAACTTTAAATGCTGAAAGTGACTGTTGTATGCAAATAATTTTAAACTCCCTCTTTGGAAGAGTTGCACGAAAGAGTATGAGTCCGACAGGTTTGAGCATCAGCACCTAGGAAGCCAGTCCATCTGCTTGCTGAAAATCCCAGGAGACTTCTTATTACAAAGAGAATCTGCCAAGGATAAGTAAGCATCGTGGTCTTTCAGTATCTCTCTGTTAGTCGTAGGTTCACAAACAACGGAAAGTGTATCATCTTGATTTTCCAGCAGTAGCTCTCCTCTTCCGAATGTACTTGTATTTATTCATCTATTAAAATATTTATAACCCACTCCCAACTCATGGTGGGATACAAGTAAGGCAACACACTAAGAACACGCTAGATTAAAAAGGTTGTTCCCTGCCATGCTGTTGCAGAAAACTGCAAATGTATTCTTCTGCTGTCCCTCCAGATGTTAAGCTGTGTATTTGATGGCCAACTCTCCACTTTAAAGATAAAGCGAATCAAAGGTCACCTGACATGAGATCGTGGTCACCAGAGCATGGTCTGCATGGCTGGAGTCCTGGAAGCTGGATTTGTAGCTTTTGAGTACCTCATGCTTCCTTCTCTTTCCCTGTCATTCATGCCTGGTGGGAAGATGAACAGGGGAAGTGCCAGGTGGGAAAAACAAGTGAAAAGAGGCATTTGCATACATGATGGGGCAAGGATTAAAAATTAGTTTTCTTTGTCTAATGCAATTTCACACAGTTTGACTGTTTATTTAACAGAGACGGCAGGTCTACTCAGGTCCAGAAGAACTGCTGTTTTGGGTTTTAAAAGATAATTAAGCCCAGAGTTGCTTGATAGTGAGATAGGCGGCATATAGGTTTAATAAGTAAAAAATAAACAAGTATCTGAGTGACTGCTTCTCCCGATGTTGCATCCCTAAGAATTATTCATGAGTGCATGAAATACAGCCCTGTTTCATTTTGAATCAGACCTTCACCTGCCTATCCACCTGTTATTGGCAGGTCTTTCTCAGATCTCAGATCAAAGTATGATTGAGATGATGGTGGTGACGGTGATGATGATAATGGTGGTGGTGGTTTTGCATACCAAATACTTGGTTCAGTTATTGCGCCATGTCTCTCTTTGTATGAGGTCATCAGAAAATAAGCAGCAAGTCTCCACTCATGGTGGTCATTTCCTAGCATATCTGGATAGCTGAAAGAGATTTATTTTGCTTATTTTATGGTATAGTGTTTTGTAGGGCTTGACACCGTCTATAACTTTTACATGAGCTTGCAATAGCAAAAAGGCATATGTTGTATCGTTCTTGAATGGGGCAATTCCACTTTATTCTTTCTTTGTTGTTAGGGCATTTTCCATCTCAGAAAATACTTTCTGAACTGTCTTTATGGATTTTTTCTTTAAAATGTAAAATAAGGGAGTATTTAATTCTGTGTTGTAAACAGGCCTTCCTTTCCTATTAGAGAAGTGACAATGAACTCAAGGATAAATCAGGATAGCATGTAGATAGTGATAGTGATAGTGATAGTGATAGTGATAGTGATAGTGATAGTGATAGTGATGAAGAAGAAGAAGAAGAAGAAGAAGATGATGATGATGATAATAATAATAATAATAATAATAATAATAATAATAATAATAATTTGGAACACAACACGCCAGATATCACAGTTGTCGAAAACCAAAGCGTAAAATTTATTGATATCGATGTATCAATCGCTGTACCAGGAGATGCCAGAGTCAAAGAAAAAGAACTGGAAAAAATCATGAAATATCGTGACCTGGCCATTGAAACTATGCGATTATGAATGAAACATGTAACGGTTGTCCCATTGTCATCAGGGCACTTTGTACCATGTCCAAGAATTTTATAAAATACATTGCAGCTTCCAGCAATAACAGCAGCGGAACTGCTACTCGGAACATCGTACATCTGAAGAAGGTACTTGGTTGATATCTAGGATGCTGGCAGCAAGCTGTATCAACCATTAGCATCAATCAATGGTATTTGTGATGCATCTTTGAATGTTCAGTTGTCTGAGTTTCATGTTTGGTGAATAAAAGATAATGATTGTAATCATCATCATCATCATCATAGCCTTTATTGTCATTGTACATCATGTATACAACAAAATTGGTTTAGCCTCTACTGGTGCAATCCATAACAAAAAAATACAAGATAACATGAATGGCCCTGAGATTATCCGCCTGCCTTTATACTCAACATTCCCCAAGAAGGACAGTTGGGAATAAAAAGGAAATACAGAGATTTTTAAATTTTTACAATTTTTATATAGGCACAAAGCCAGCTGGGTGACCTTGAGCCAGTCACATTTTCTCAGCTCTAGGAAGGAGGCAAGGACAAATCCCTTCCAAAATCTTGCCCCCAAACAGTGGGAACTAGTCTAGGCAATCACTAGGAGTCAGTTCTGACTTGAAGGTACACACACACACAGAAACACAGTTTTATTAAAATGTGGAGTTAATTTCTTAATATATAACTATTTACATTCTTAGGAGGCTGATACGTATAGTACAGCTGATTACCCTTATAGCAGGGGTGTCAAATTTGCAGCCTGCGGGCTGGATGAGTCACGTGCTGGCCCTGCCCCACCCAGTTTATCGAAGGGGGAAAAGGTCCCGATACGTCACATGATGCCGCCATGATGATGCGAGTTTGACACCCCTGCCTTATAGTTTCCGTGTATATTAAAAAACTATGGCAGCCCACAGGAAATGATACAACATGCAATTTTTTGATTGCATTACGGACACTTTTCAATTTACACTGTATCAAGCCATGACCCTTCTTCCAAGATACAGGTAATCCTTGATGTACGAATGTTCATTTAACAAACGTTCAAAGTTCTGACAGCCTCAGAAAAAGTGACTTACAACCAGGGGTGAAATGCTCCCGGTTCGGACCGGATCACTTGATCCAGTAGCAATGGCAGTGGGTGGTTCAGAGAACCGTTAGCAAAAATCCCTGTGCCCCCCCCCACCCAGCTGAGCTGCGCGATTATCAGAGGCTTTTTAAAAAAACTTTTCAAAGCATTTTTTCTACAATCTCTTCAGATGAAAAAATGCTTTTAAAAGTACACAAAATAGCCTCTGATGATCGCGCGGCTCAGCTGGGATCATCAGAGGCTTTTCAAAACATTTTTTCCTGCAACCTCTTGGCCGAAGAGGTGATAAAGAAATGCTTTGAAAAGTCTCTGACGATCCCAGCTGAGTTGCCTGATCGGCAGAGGTTTTTCAAAGCATTAGAAAAAATGCTTTGAAAAGTTAAAAAAAAAATGTTGGCCACACCCACCCAGTCACATTACCCTCCCACCACCAAGCCACGCCCACAGAACCAGTAGTAACAAATTTTACATTTCACCCCTGCTTACAACCCGTCTTAAAGTTACAACCATTACACAACCCCTACAGTCATGTGGTCACAACTTGGGCATTTTGCAAGTTGCCATTTGCTAACTTTCCTGCCAGCTTCTGACAAGCGAAATGAATTGAGGAAGCCAGAATCAGTTAATGACAATGTGACTCACTTAGTGACTATGTAATTTGCTTAACAATGGCATGATTCACTTGACAATCAGGGTAAAAATGATTGTAAAATTGGGTCTGGTGTCCTTTAACAACTGTTTTATTTAGCAACTGAAATTCCAGTGGTTTGGAATTATGGTTGTAAGCTAAGGACTACCTGTACAGTGGTGCTAGTCAGATGTTCATGTTGTATACATATTACTCTAGGATAGGGGTCTGCAACCTTAAACACTCAAAGAGCCATTTGGACCTGTTTCCTACAGAAAAGAAAACACCGGGAGACACAAAAACCCTTCCCGTGCCTGACTATTTCTTGAGCGGCCACAAAACTAGCATATATAGTTGAATTAAAGATTCTGTTTTCTTCTCAAACTTTTCTTTTCTTGGATTTATCCATGGTTGGCCTACCGGGGGTTGAAAAGTTCAATAAATCAGATGCTGGTAGGTGTCGCACATTGGTGGTTGTGACGCATATTTTAAGTGACAGGGAGCTGCAGCAGAGGGGTGAAAGAGCCACATGTGGCTCCAGAGCTGCAGATTGCTGACCCCTGCTCTAGGAATTTCCAAATCCTTTTCACACCTTTTCTAGATTTAAGACTAACAGAAAATAAGGAAGAAAGCAGAGCTAGATTTCTGATCCATCCCTGTTTTCAAGAAGAAGCATCTTATTTGTAGTTTGATTTTCAGATCCATTAAAACTGAGGAATTGAATGGATTTGTAGAGATATCTAGCCATAACAACATTCTTTTCTGTGGGAGTCAAGGACGTTCAGCCTGCACCTGGAGTGGCGTGACTAGGAGACATCTCCAGTTGGGATGGTGCATTGATTGAACCATGAAATGGACATGTGGGTGCAGGGGAAGGGTCTTGGACTTTCTTTTGGGTGGAAGCTTTCAGATTCGGGTATTCCCAGATGTGCCAATATGACATCTCTAATAAAATGGATCTTTGAGGAACTTCCAGCCTCAGAGTCTTCTTTCATTGGGGGTGTTACTTGGAACTCTGACAGAATATTTATTTCTAGCTCGGTTTCAATCAATTCCAAACCATACCAATGTTGCATTTCTATAGAGATTGTGGACAATTGGCTTTTCTTTTTTAGGCACTTTCTCCTCAACCATCTCCCAGTTTGTGATCTTTGCAGGGTTTTTTTAGAGGAAAAGTGAGTTCACAGTATTTGAGCTTCCTCTGTAGAAACCACCTGGATTTTTTGAGGGAGGTATAGTAACACAACATGTATTAAAGATATAAAGGAATGTAGATAATATTTTTAAATTTTCCCTTTTGGAAGGAGTGCTGTCTCTGGGTTGAAATCATAGGGTGGGAAGTCTCCACCCTCTTACCGAAGCAATTTCAATCTACACAGTCTGACCCAGTCTTTCAGTCTTGGTGTACCTGCTTGATAATTACTGCCTGCCTTCCATGAGATTACTTTCCCTTGGTTGTCTTCCCTCAATCCAAGCAGGTGAGACTGATAGAGATTGTGCACTTTGTTGACAAGCCAGAGAACAAGCAGCTGATAAAAAATGAGCTACATGTTATAGTAACAAGTTCTGACTCCATAGGGTGAGGCGTGTGACCAAAATCAGCCCCGCTTCCTTTTGAAAGGAGATCAGAAAATATGCACAAAGTTAACTGTAATCTTTAAAAGATTTTTTAAAAAGATTTTAAAAAAGGAAAGGAAAAGAGGGGGGGGAATCCTTTTTAATTCTAACTAAATACACAAACACATCTCTCTTGAAGGAGGGAGAAATGGCTGTGAAAATGACAAAAAAATAAAATAAATAGAAGACAGCCAATCCTCCCCCCAAAAAATACCTCCAGTGGGGAAAATACACAAAATATTAAGGTTTAGACAGAGCATAACATGATATTGCTTTGCTCCCTAAGATGCCCATTCATGTGGTTTATATGAAGAAAAGACACATCAAAGACTATAAAGCTTAAATAGCTATATATATTCCCAAATAATCTTACACAATATCTCTAGCTTAAACTTGTTGCCTATTCCTCAGAGATAAACAGATCACTGCAGCAAACATTTCCTGCTTGAATTTCTCAGACCTAGTCAATTCTAACCAGTCTAACCATTAATCAGAGGGATAGAGACAATGCTCTTTTTTCTAGCCCTGATAGATTAAAAAGACACCTCCCCACCCCCAAAACCATCTTGTTGTATGAAATGATGGGAAGGAAAAGGTTTTTGCTCTGTTGTATCTTAAGCAAAGCATCTTCTTCAGGCAGATTGTACATGAACCATTGAGGCAAAAGGAAATCTTTGTGGAAAGTGATATGTGGCAGACAGTCTGAAATATTGTGAATTCCCTGCACAGCAAGGAATGAGGGCAGGGGAGATTGTTAAGAACATATAGCAGGTTGGGGCAAAGCCATGTCTAGATAACCTTCTGGGCCCCCCACATAACCAGCTTTGTGGAGTAACAGAAGTAAAGATGGACACAGGGTGTCTTCAAAGTACATTTAAAGAAATTGGGTAATGGAAAAGATGGCAGCATGGCTCTTGTAAAACCTTAAACCCAGGATTTAGTGGTTTAATAGGGACATATGATTAGAAATGTTGAAGCTTTTGGATTCCAAATATTGATTGAAATGAATTGGTTAAATTTGTCAATTCAACCAGCACTGGTTCAGGAGCCATCAAATCATGTAGGTTGATTAATGATTAGAATTTAACTGATGTTTGATTGGGAATCAAATCTCCAAATCAAATCCTTGCACAGCCCTAGCAATCAGGACATCTGGGAGATTGTGGGTAATTATACAATTGTAGATGTATTGCTTTTTGAGTAGATTATTTTTTCCCCCCATACGATTTATTTCATTATGCATTTGGTCCTGAGCCAGTTACCCACTTCATTGCTATTCTTGTTAAAGACCTGGGCCCTCTGGGAATTTCTATCTTGTGGACAGCATGGTATCATACAGGGGTCTCCAAACTTGGCAATTTTAAGAGTTGGGGATTTTAACTCTCAGAATTCCCAGGCCAGCCACAGTCTTAAAGTTGCCACATTTGGAGACCCCTGGTATAGTAGGTAGGAGAGATAGGAGGAGAATAAGAGAAATAACAAAGAAATTGAAAGAAGGAATGAAAAGAAACTTGTTTAGAGTTTTACAGTAAAGAAAATAACATTTGTACGAACAGATTTCCCCCCCCCCCCATTCATTTACATTAGATATTTCTTTTCATTTTACCTCTGGTCCTTAATATATGTCTTTCACGTTTGCAAGGCATTTGAATTTTATTATCCATGGCAATTTTGCAGTATTAATTCTTCAACTCACTACAACAAAATCTGTACAGTACTTCATTCTTCCTAAAAACCATAATAGCATTAATTTCTGCTCCGATTTCAAGATCATGCAAAGTTTAAGTGGGCTTTAAAATAAGAGATATTTTATATGATCCTAAGCAAGAGGTTGTTTGTCAAGCTAGAAAGTAAATGTTAATATTTCAATGTATTTTTTGAATAGCAGGTGTTTCCACTCCAGCAGATGTGCAGCTGAAAATCTCCAACATTTCAGTCATCTAAACAATGATCCTTTTTGTGTTTTTTAGGATATGAGCGTCCGTGTTTAAAAACGAGCTAGTATATACATTTGTGTAATGCAGTTCTGTTATATGTCTCTGAAAGAACAAGCCAAAATTAGCACACAATAAAATACTAATTTCAGCCAACCTGATTCACTTGAACTCAATAATTGTGCTGATAAGAAAGATTCCAGACCCTACAATCAGATTTGTTGCTTAAACATATAGACTTACTCATTTCCCTAGCAAGTTTTAAATGTTTGATGTGAAACCTACATTTAATACTGAACGAAATAAGGAATTGTGCTATTTATTGTAAAAATATGCACACTTCTCTCCTCCACACACACACACTCCCGCCCCCAGAATGCTTGATTCTGTTCAGAGGAAAAATAAATGTTAGCCACAATGCACTGCCTTTTTTTTTTAGTATGTTTAAGTGCCAGAAATACGTAGTATGTGTAATTATAAGGAATTACAATTCAATAGCCTTTACATTTCTTACAATAGCCTTCTTAGGGTTAGTCAGTGAGGGATTTTCTCAAGGCCAGAATGCTAGTGATTTTTCTAAGGTTTTTTTCCTGCATTGCATAGTTGATCCATTGCCAGAATAGGAGAATAATCATTTTTTTGGAAGGCAGAAATGGATAATGTCAGCCTATTTTCACCTTCTTCCTTTTGCAAATTTGACCTCCAGATGTGTTTTCCTGCTGTGATTTGAAAGTAGTCTTTTTCCTCTTACATAGGCTTGAGTGCTTTCATCTGTTTTGGCTGCACCATTTTATTTCATTACAGGCTAAATTCAGCAGTTTGTGTTGGCTACTTTGCTGGGGAAGGAAAGCTGCTCGGATGAGGCAGTGATTGTTCTTATCTCAAAGAGCATCTAAGATTTTCTCTTTATTATTGCCTTTATTAAAATAGCACTTTGGTTAAGATTTTTGGCTTGTATATGAAATGTTGGCTGCTCAAAACCAACCAGGATTAATTGCTATTCTACTATATCACCAGTTTTCGTTAGCTAGCTGAGAACTTTTTTTTTTTAATAAATCATTTTTTTCAGCCTCCTGAATCCCTTTTCTTTCAAGTAATTGAAAAAAAGAAAAGAATGAAACAATGGAATCTTGCATTAATTTTTTTAAAAAAGTTTGACCAACAACCTCTTACCTATAAGCAAAACTCCTGAAAAGCTATTTTAACTCGGATGATAAACAGAATCTCTAGAAATTATTAGACTGTAAAGTGGTTGGCAAGAAAGAAAGATTGATTTTAAAGATGATGGTTCCGTGTGCCTGCATATATGTACATGTTGATGCTCTATCTATCTATCCATCTATATGTACATATTAAATACAAGAATATATGTCTGGGAGACCCATCCCACAGGAAGAAGGTAATTGGCAGTTGCTTTTCTGGAACAGAAAGGACAACAGGAGAAAGTGAGAAAGATGTGGTGACCTTGGTTAGAAGTGAGTATCTTTCAAGCTGTTCCCAAACTGTTAAGAGTCTGGACAGACTTATCTGGTGCTGGTTTAGACATGAGCTGCCATAAGCGAGGGAGAGAAGCAGGCTAAACGTTAAGTGTAATACGCCCTAAGAATCTGGTTAGTTCATAATTAAAGTAAAATATGAACATTGATATTTATAGGAATCAGAAGTTGATCTCTAATCTTCTGCATTATGATAGTTCAGTACAAATTAATGTCATTCCACAAAGGCTGAATTTACACAATATCTAACAATGTTCAGGCTTCCAGTCGTGATATAAGTCAGGGGTGTCAAATTCATGTTGTCACGGCGACGTCACATGACGTATCAGGACTTTTTTCCCCTTTGCTAAACCAGGCATGGGTGTGTGCCAGGAGTTTGACAGCCCTGGTATAAGTGTTAAAGCATCTTTATGAATATCCCATTCTTCTTGTCAGGGATTTCTTCCAAAATTTCCACAGCTAAGAACCTACCTCCTTTCCTTTCCTATCTTCCTTCCCTTCTTCCCTTCTGTTTCCTATCCCCAAAACACATCTGGGTCAGGAACAGTTAGTGTCTTGTGGAAATATATTTTTTTAAAAAATGTCTTCTGGGGGAGACAGATGTCTCCGCCATCCTGAGTAGACCAGTTCTTTGGAACCTCTCCAGATAACGACAGAAAGTAATAAAGAAATGCAACAAAAAGAAATAAAATAGACTTCTAAAACTCTACAAAGAGCAGCACATTGGCAGTAAAGCAATTAAAAATATCACTATTTAAAAGCAAGATCAACATTAACAAAAAAAATCAGAAAGTGTGCATATATGACAAACAAAACAATATAATCAATATAATATTAGAAAACTTTTAAACAGGATAGGCTCTTCTCATTTTGAAAAATGGCCAGGAAAAATACATTATTAAAATATTCATGCTCCCAGAGTAGTTCATATTAGAAATATAAAAAAAAATATAATGAACCAGATGACGTCAATACTGCTCACAAAGGTAAATAGAATTTATAGCATGGGTGTCAAACTTACAGCGTAACTTCGCCATCATGTGACATTTTACGACATTTCTTCCCTTCGCGGAGCTGGGGTAGGTGTGGCCTGCGCATGGCACATCCGGCCTGCGGGCCACCAGTTTGACACCCCTGCTCCAGTGGTGGGTTGGCCCCAGTTCGCACCGGTTCTATAGAACCGATAGTAAAACCGGGGGCGGCTCCACCCACTGATCCTGACATCATCAGAACGCTTCTCATGAGCGCGCGCAGGGCCCCGTTGCGAACTGGTAGTAAAAGTAAGTAGAACCCACCCCTGCCCTGCTCTATAGTATAATAGCACACATTAGATATTTCATAATTTCATATATAAACATGATGGCAACTTCAAAGCTTTGCTTTAATTAGAGCATCTTTCAGAAACATCACACATGATACAACTGATGCTTAGTATTTTTCTTAATTTGGAGAGTATTTTTTTCTGCTATTGTCCTGCTTATTTTTGGTATTTACCTTTTGTATCATTTATTTTTTGTAATCTTGTTATAAAATATAATCAAATGGGGAAAAAAGAACACTAAGGTAAAGACAGAAGATTCTTGTCTGGTATTGAAATGAAAAAATATGCATTCACTGGAGGTTTACAAGTAGAGGCTGAACAGCCACCGGTAATGAGAATACGCTCTAAGTAATAATTGGAACTTATCAGTAATTTTAATCAGTGATGCCATCAAAATAAACAATCCAGATCTTCATGGTGCAGACATCACTTGGTCATGAACCTGACCAAATACAATGTGTTACCTAATTCCATCAGCCCTGAACTTATGATTAATATAACTCTCTGCTTGATTGCATTGACCTCTTGTAATCTAAAGCCTGACTTTACTGCACCGAAAGTATTTTGAAATTATTTGTACAGTTTTGAAATACACAAAGCCCTAATAAAGTTTTATATTTGTTGAGTTTTTTAAAAATTAACATGCTGAATGCAGAAAAAAAAACTTGGATGCTTTAAACTACAGGCTGCTTGTCTGCCTTTTCTTACAATTTAAAATATTTTGTTTTTACAAAGTTTTAACTGAAAACACATCAACACACCATTCCAATGGTCCAACAAGGCAATATCTGTCTGTTAATAAAATGCATGTTGGCTGTCTGGCCTGGTATGTCTGAGCATGAGCTGCATTTGACTTTGACATTTTTGGATCCTGTGTGCTGTCAAAAAACAAAGGACTGTAGTTGTAAAGATGGCCACCTCCATGAGAATCTTAAAAGATTTTTCAAAATTTTGAATGACTTTTTTTAGGGCACTTGAAAGGCACAGCTTCAGGGGTGAAATGTAAAATTTGTTACTACTGGTTCTGTAGATGTGGCTTGGTGGTGGTGGTGGGGGGGGGTAATGTGATTGGGTGGGCGTGGCCAACTTTTTTTTTTTTTTAACTTTTCAAAGCATTTTTTCTGCAAATGCAAAAAATGCTTTGAAAAGCCTCTGCCGATCAGGAACACAGCTGGGATCATCAGAGCCTTTTCAAAGCATTTTTTTAACCACCTCTTCTGCTGAAGAGGTTGCAGAAAAATATGATTTGAAAAGTCTCTCTGACGATCAGGCAGCTCAGCTGGGATCGTCAGAGAGACTTTTAAAGCATTAAAAAAATGCTTTGAAAAGGCTCTGACGATCCCAGCTGAGCCGCACGATCATCAGAGGCTTGTTTTTTACTTTGAAAAGCATTTTTTTGGCGGAAAAAGTTGTAGAAAAAATGCTTTTAAAAGTAAAAAAAATAAAGCCTCTGATGATCGTGCGGCTCAGCTGGGCATAGTTGAGGGGGTGCGCAGGGATTTTTGCTACTGGTTCTCTGAACCACCCGCCGCCATCAGTACCGGATCAGGCGATCCGGTCCGAACCAGGAGCATTTCACCCCTGCACAGCGTCTATGGAAAAGAGCAACAGCAGCTGACAAACGGCAATAAAATCTGCTCTTGAAGTTTTGGTGAAGAAAATGGTTCTTTCAGACTAACCTTTTTTTATTGTCATAAACAGTGCTGCAGTCTTGGCAAAATGAATGAAGAACAGAGGGGGAGAAAGGCAATATCCCGTATTACTGGACCAGAATAACAGTTTGATCTGATGGTTAAGGCACCAGACTAGAAAATGGGAAATTGTGAGTTCTAGTTCTGCCTTAGGCACAAAAGCCTGCTGGTGATTTTGAGCCAGTCACTCTCTCTCAGTCCAATCCACTTCACAGGGCTGTTCTGGTGGGGAGAAGAGGAAGAAGTATTAAACATGTTTGTTACCTTGAGTTACTTAAAAAGAAATAAAGGTGGGATTTTTTAAAAAAATCTAATAAATAAATAAATGATGAAAGATCTCCACCACCACCTTTGGATCATCATAAAGAGTTCGGTGGAGCAGTAGTTATAGTGCAGTATTCTGCTGACTGCTGGCTGCCTGCAGTTTGGCAGTTCTAATCTCACCAGGCTCAAGGTTGACTCGGCCTTCCATCCTTCTGAGGTCGGTAAAGTGAGGACCCAGATTGTTGGAGGCTGTGATGGCAAACCTATGGCACTGGTGCCACAAGTGGCACACGGAGCCATATTGGTGGGCACACGAGCTCAGCTCTGGCACATATGTGTGCGCCAGCCAGCTGATTTTCGGGCCTTCTGGGCCCACCAGAAGTCAGGAAACACACTGTTTCTGGCCTCCAGAGGGTCTCTGGGAGGGTGGGGAAGGTCGTTTTTGCCCTCCCCAGGCTCCTAGAAAGGCTCTGGAACCTGGGGAGAGCAAAAAACAGGCCTAACGGGCCCACCGTGCTATCATGTGCCAAAAGCGGGGGGAGCACGGGGGGGCGGGGCACATAGAATTATGGATGTGGGCACACTTGCATTGACCCACCGCGCTCCCTCCGCTTTTGGCACGCAATGGCAAAAAGGTTAGCCATCACTGGTTGGGGGCAAGAGGCTGACTCTGTAAACCGCTTAGAGAGGGCTGTAAAGCACGGTGAAACGGTACATAAGTCTAAGTGCTATTGCTATTGCTATCTCAAAAGATTTCTAACAGATAAGTAATTGGTTTTATTTCTTGTTATAGAAATAGGATTTGATTTACAGTTTGCTGTCTCTGAATTAATGCCTCTTAACAAGTAAACAGTTTGAAGGAGGTAGAGCTCATATTTCTGTAGATGACACTGCTGTCACAAGTCTGAGGATAGTTATGATCTCAAACTATGGCTGTGATTCCATTTTTTTTCCAGCAAGGCCTCACTCTTCACACACGAGTGGCTTGTGGCTATGGCTCCAATCTATGGGGTATAGACTAGCTAGAAAGGAGCCTTTAGCATTTCTTCTTCTTTTTTGTAAAGGGCCAGGCTGGGCAGTCTTTTGATGGCCATTAAGCAAAATGTTCATTTGATCATCTTGCTTAATAACCGCATCCCTGCTGTACCCAATGCGGTCATTAAATGACCATGCGGGTCATTAAGTGGAGCAGAAGATGCCTTAGGGGTGGGAGAGTCCCTGTGAGACCTATCATAAGCCTAGGCTCACACTGCAGCACTTCCCAGCTCATAGGTTGCCTGCCTTGGGCCTCCTAACACCTCCTCCACACCTTGAGGCACATTGTGCTCCCTTACCTAGCCCTTGGCAGAATGGGTCAACTCGCCATGACCAACTGACCATGGGACAATTTGACATGGTCAACTTGCAACAGGACAACTCATTGCGGGACAATTCAATTCAATTATTTAAAATAATTAAGAAATCATTTTAATTGTTGTCATTCACATTTCATTTTCTCTCTCCTTTGGCATCCTTTCTTTAACAATTCTATTCCACTATTTCTTTAATATCAGTGTAACTCTTGTCCCACAGCGAGTTGTCCTGTGGTGAGTTGAGCACTGTGAGTTAGTCATGGAGAGTTGTCATAGCCCCCCGCCCCCACTTTAGGGTCCCTGCTGGCCTTGGACCTGCTTCCCATTCTACTCGGCCTCTTCCCTAAGGTGACCAGATTTTAAGATTGGTAAAGTGGGACTTTTAAAAAACTTTTTTAAAAAAAAAGATGCCGCAGGACGCGACTTCTGTTTCCGGTAAACTTCTAAAAGGCGGGGCTTCTGACCAGGCTGTCGTTTCTCTTTAAGGCAGGAGTCTCCACAACCTTGACCACTTTTTAAGACTTGTGGACTTCAACTCCCAGAATTTCTCAGCCAGCTTTGCTCAAAAGCTTTGCTGGCTGAGGAATTCTGGGAGTTGAAGTCCACGAGTCTTAAAAAGTGGCCAAGGTTGGAGATTCCTGACCTGGAGGACTTGAGAATCTCCACAGGTGATGAATAACGGGAACACAACTCTAAAAAAAAAAAACCCTCCCCAGACCGTACAACGCTTCTCGGCCGCCCTAAATCTGGTTAATCTTTCCCCTCCGTCCCGCTTCAACTGTCAAGAGAAGCGAAGGGGAACCAGACCCCAAGCGCCCATACGGATGCTTCCATGTGAAGGGCGTGGCCATTGAAGGCTCGCCTAGTTCTTTGGCTGGGCGCCGCCATGTTTTTTCCCCCCAGACACGCATCGCGAGATTTGACCGGCGGAGGAGACTCCGCCCTTTCCCCATTGGAACCCTCGGAGTCCCGGACCGCAGAGCAGGGGAAAAAAACCAAACCATGCTGGCTGTGCTGGCAATCGCCTGGTGGGGGCTCTTGGTAAGGTGACCAGATTTTAAAGCGGGACTTTTTAAAAATGCCGTGGGACATGGGACAAATTGTTGAAAATCGGGACTGTCCCGCCAAAAGCGGGATGTCTGGTCACCTTACTCTTCCCCACCCCATCACTAATCGGTCACTTACCTTATTGGTACTATAGATCTCCTTCCGGAAGTAGCTGCTCTGCTGCGTAACCTTCCTAATCAGCGGAGGCCATGTGATACCATCGTGGAAGCAGCAGCCATTTGTGGAGTGGCCACACTGAATTGTGTAAGGGGCAGAGCGGCCTGTTCTTCTTCCCTAACACAGAGCTGACAGGAGAAAGAGTTTGACATCCCAGCCTTTTCAGTCTAACAGGCCATTTGACCCCAATGTTTGACGCTACTAAAAGTGAATTAATGTCCTCCTCAGTGCAAGGGATGAAGGTTGCCAATTCAATAAAAGTGTCCAGAGTGAAATACAATTTACCCAGCTTGGTAGAAATATTTATGATGATCCAAAGACCCCCAGGTTTGGAAAGTCTACAGCGAAAGCTTTTAATGAGCTCTGCTTCAGCGCAGCTATCAACTTTTTCTTCTTGGCACACAGACAACCTATCAGGCAATGATGGAGGAGTTTTATGACAAAGGCCTTCGGAACCTGTGTCCTGCTTCACAGTCTTAAAAATAAAATAAATAAATACAAGTGAAATATTATTTTGTTTCATCTTCATGTTTACGAAGCTCCAGTAACTTAGCAAGGTGGCATAACTCCATCCTGGGTATTCTTCTCAAAGAGGCTCCGGGTTCAGAAGTACAGAATCTCTTTCTTTCCTCAGCCTTGGTTTTGAAGGCTTAGTTCGTAATTTTGCATCAGACACATCCATTTCCATGCTGTGTGGAAAAAAAAGGCTTCTGGTTCTGCCTAATACATTAAGATTTATTTATTTATTTATTTATTGGTTCGATTTATATGCCACCCTTCTCCGGAGACTCAGGGCAGCTTACAATGCCTTAAACAACAGCCTTCATACTTTTGTATATACTTGCTTAGAAGGGCTAAGCGGTGTTCTTTTTTATACAAAGTCATCTTATTGCCCCCACAATCCGGGTCCTTATTTTACCTACCTCGAAAGGATGTAAGACTGAGTCAACCTTGAGCCTGGTGAGATTTGAACTTGCAGTAATTGCAGATATGTAATATCTTATGATACATAAGATATGTAAATCAATACCCCAGTAGTGGGTTTCACTTATCTTCGCTACCAGTTCGGAACTGTGAGAGCGTGCATGGTGCTTCTGCACATGCACAGAACCTTCTGTGCATACGCAGAGCATCCGTGATGACCTCCGGGCGGGTGGGCAGAGCCTCCCACCGCCGGTAGTGGTTTGTCCAAAGCGGGACGAACCGGTAGAAACCCACCACTGCAATACCCCCTTTACTAAGTAACAGACATTTCCCCCTGCAAAATATGTTTTATGCAGGCCAAGAATAGTTACTCTGGCCACGTTCAGACACATAACTAACCTTTCCTTTCAAGTCATGATTTGAACAGGTGTGCAGTTGTTGTAAGGGCATGCCTCTGCTCAGTTGCAGTCTTGAAGTCGAGCCGTTCTGCATCGGAATTTAATGTTTTTACTAGGTTTTATTTTCTTTCAGGAACATGCACGATACCATTTGTCCACTGTGATCACTTTTTCATTGCTTGCTGGAGGGCTGGAAGATAGTATATGTATTCCCAATGAAATTTTGCAAAAAAAAATTGTTTTTTTTTTACTTTTAGAAAAGGCAGAAAACACACATTCACTTTAATAAATCTCTTTTTTTCCCCTGGCTGCTTTTAAGAACTCAACACAACTAAGTGACATTTTATTAGGGCTGTATTTATTTCTAAAGCAGTCAGAATAAGTTTTGTTTCATGATATAAGTATTCAATACAGCTGAGCTTTGAGATTATTAGGGGTCAATGCAATCATGTGAAGGATTTTGCTAATCATTAATGGCCTCCTCTAGAAGGTTTTAATTTCTGTAGAAGCCATAGTTTATGCTGGAGAACCTTGAAGATTTCATTTGGATGACAATACTGATTGATTTGATTTACATGTCCTAAATTAATATGCAAAATTGGCATCTTTTGATATCGTGTACTTCTCTGAATTTAGCCATGTAGTTGTTGGTTCTACTTTTAACAATTTAACTTAAAGAAATGTACATACACAGTAACTTTGAAGGTAGAATGTATACCGAAATACATATTTTAGAATAAAATAATTTGTAAAAAAACATTTAGAATTATAATACACACATATTTGCAAGCTGATGCAATAGTGAAAAGGACTAAGCAGATTGGCCTCTTCTAATTCCTTAGGATATTCCTAATTCCTGCCAGCATTTGGGATTTGGCTCAGAAATGGGCCACATTCCAAACAGCTTTTCTCAACATTAGGTCCCAGTTAGCAGCCCAATAGTAGTAGTTCAAACTACCTACTTTTCTTAAGCCATTTTCAAAAGCAGGTTCATGTATATTGTGCATCATACAAATAACATGGGATAAAGGCATTACACGCACCAGTGTCAAAAAAAAAAAGTTCAATAGTAAAACTTGAAGAGTTGATTTTTGAGAAAGGCTTCTGCTCTGGAGTGAAGTAGTGAGATGTTAACCTGTTGTTTAGGAGTAGAGTCTACTGGCCCTTGTATCTTCCCTGCTGAGATTTGAGATCTGTCTTTACCTTGATATTTTTGACAATTATCAATATACTGTTGACAATACAATATAATGTTGTTGTAGTTTAGATACCCAACATGAACGAAAGGCCTGGCAAATCATTGTAGCTGGCGAACAAAGCAGCTTCTCTAGAAATGTTTCTTGTTGGTTTTTTGGGGGGAAATTTTTATTTATTTTTTTTTATAAATAAACAAAACATAAAACATCCATCATCCATTACAATTGCAAACAGTGTGTCAATCGGTTACAAATCCCTTGTGCTTCATTTTACAAATTATCTAATTTCTCATATTATCAACCTGATATATATCTTTATATCATCATCCTCATTTGTCATTTATCTAATAATGGCATTATCATTCCAAAAGAAATTGTTTTCACATATTATATTATAACATTCATTTTATATTTCATATTTCATTTCCATGTTTTAGTATCTAGCCATTGGTAAAATAAATCCCATATCTTATAATATTATTTATCTTCTTGTTCTCTAATTTCAAATGTCAATTTACTCATTTCAGCACATTCCATGATTTTCGTAATAACTTCATCTTGCGTTGGTATTTTCTCATTTTTCCAGTTTTTAGCAAACACAATTCTAGCCGCTGTCAGTACATTCACAATCAAATATTAGAAATGTTTCTTGTTGGTAACCTTTCCTTTCCACCCACTTTGCAAAGAGAAGAGCATCCATCCATACAACCTTGAAGTGGGCTACAGAGTCGATATATTTCCTGACTCCATGAACCCCACAGAATGTTAAGTCTATCTTTTAAAAAGAACAGAATCCACAAAGGAGAAAAATGTGTACTCAAATTCAATTGCTCTATTTTTTTGAACTCGGCATAAAGAATAATAAATCACAAACTGGCTCACAATTTTACGTTTAATTTAAATTAATAGCTCCTCAGCCCATGAAGCAATCCAAAGAAAATTTAGAATACGCTCAATTTGTAAGGCAATATTCCAAATGTGCGTACTAACCAAATCAGTTTTAGACTTTATTGAACAGAGTACAGCTAGTCTTCGACTTGGGAACATAAAATTTGGGCTTAATTGTGGTCATAAGTGAGACGGTTAAGTGAATTTTGCCCCATTTAATTAACTTCCTTGGCACAGTTGTTAAGTGAATTACTGCCGTTGTTAAGTCGGTAACAGTTGTTCAGTGAATGTGGCTTCCCCATTAACTTTGCTTGTCTGAAGGTTGCAAAAGGTGATCATGTGATCCTGGGACACTGCAACCTTTCTAAATACGAATCGGTTGCCAGATGTCTGAATTTTGATCACATGACCATGGGGACATGCTTATGACATGTAATAGTCGTAAGTGTGAAAAATGGCCATAATCACTTCTTTCAGTGCTGTTGTAACTTTGAATGGTCATTAAATGAACTGTTGCAAGTTGAGTATTATCTATAACAGATTTGGATAATTGTAGTTAGTGCTATAGTAATGTTCCTTAGACACACACTCAGACATAATTTAACTAATTAGCAAACAAAGTGGTTTCTGGGGTGGAAAAGAAAATCCCCGTGGTTCTGAGAAACTTCACATCGATCAGAAAAATCAAGTTTCTTAATAGTATTTTAAAAACAGGCAGGTTTTAAGCAAACTACGGGGTGCCAAAATGCTATGTGCACAGTTATTGCAAAAAGTCTTTTGGGCAGTAGCCCTAAAACAACCTTTCCAGGGAAACAGCAGAAGCCACAAGTTGCTAGGGGAACAGATGCCAAAATTCAGTTCTGAACGAAAGCAAATGGAAAAGAGAATGCATTTATTGTTCGGATTACAATGACAGTTTAGGAGGAGCATGTGCAGCAATTCACATGATATGACAGGCAACTCACTATGGATCCCATCAACTCATCTTTTCAAGCCCCAAAGGGTCACTTGGGCAACAGACGCACAAAGGTTTTTGTCCTACAGTTTTGAGATTCTATCGGATGGCTTTTTCATCTAAAATGTCATGCAGAACAAGCCTTGTTTTCCATTAATGAATTGCCCTTTGAAAGAAGCAGGTGAAGTATGCAAACTCTCAGATACAACAACAAAAACAACAACAAAAAGGACTTATGGAAAGTGGGTGTAGGAGAATTTGGGCTTTCCGAAACACAAGAATCAACTTTATTATCTTTTTACTTACCTTGTGTCATGTTTTGTGCTGCATTGTACAATATCCAGACAAGAAAGATCTTCAGTGATTTGGTTTTGGGGTTTTTTTCAAATAGCATTTCTGTAACAATATAATGGGTGGGACGTGGTGGCTCAGTGGCTAAGATGCTGAGTTGTCGATCAAATGGTCGGCAGTTCAGCGGTTCGAATCCCTAGTGCTGTGTAATGGGGTGAGCTCCTGTTACTTGTCCCAGCTTCTGCCAAGTTCGAAAGTACATTAAAAAAAAATGCAAGTAGAAAAATAGGGACCGCCTTTGGTGGGAAGGTAACAGCGTTCCGTGAGCCTTTGGCATGTAGTCATGCCGGCCACATGACGACGGAGACGTCTTCGGACAGCACTGGTTCTTTGGCTTTGAAACAGAGATGAGCACCGCCCCCTAGAGTCGGGAATGACTAGAATATATATATGCAAGGGGAATCTTTACCTTTAACACATAATGCAACACAAATGGCAAATTGTGCTTTGATATTGATACCTTCACCACTACCTCAAACTGGCTCTCTCGCTAATTTTGAAAGACCCCAGAAAAGCTAGAAAAGGTTAGTATTTGGATTGATGTTATTGTGAAAGCCTAGCCTGTAGGTAGGTGGGAACATTATTTAAAAGTCCTTAAGACAAACCATTGCCAGACTGTTGCTAAGAAACCAACCTGGACATATCCATCTAGGAATCAAGATCTAAGGATTACTTTCTTAAAGGTGTGGTAATGACTGATAAATGGCACCTGCCAATAGCTGCTTGCTCACCCTCCCATCTACTTAGATGTTTTCAAGGGACTTGTGAAATATGCTTACGAATAACAAATTCAGGTGAGAGCTTAGGGAAATTTTGAAATGTAAGGGATAGCCATTTGCATGATGTCAGATGTAACCTTTTTTGCGTTAGATTTTCTTCTACACAATAAAATGAAGGATTAAGAATTGAGCTGGCATACAAACATAAGATTCAGGATTATATCCTAGGCATGCATGCCACATTTAATTGCTACATTTTAATATTCAGTAAAGTGATCACATTAGTAGCAGATAATTGAAGTATTCCATTATTAGAAAGTAACCATTTTCTTGGCTGAAAAACACACGTTCCTTAATTGTAAAATGTCTGTATTGCATATGGATGTGTGTGTTGCCATAAGAGGCTATATCACATATTTTATCTTCCTGGTGTAGAAATATGTATTCCAGATCTATTTTTGTACTATAACACATACTGTAAAATCATGTGGTTAATGTTTGGAAGTTCTAAAACAAAGCCAGCCTTTTTTAAAAAAAACTTATGGGAAAATTTATCTTCCTTTCTATGTGATTAGAAGGCGGGGGCGGGGGGGGGGAGTTACTGACAAGGTATCAAGAAGGGCTGATTTCAGAGAAAATTCAACCCTGGCACAAAGTGGAAGAAATTATGCACTTGCAGGTACCAAGCAGGATTCATTAAATGTGCAAAAAAAATTAACTGTGTGTTTGTGAAAGATGAGGGGACAGGACTAGAACAAAGTCACCATCATTCTGTGCTATAATTCTCTCTATTTTCTGCTGTTAGCCCAATTTCGTTTCACATTACTGAAAAATTGATGCTGCTGGAGGGGGTACTTACGAAGCTTAGAGCGTTGGGAAGAATGGAATTTGCAACAGTTGGCAGCAAGACTCGTGAACTTTAAATTTGAATGGATCTAGTAGGAAAAGCTAGCTAATGATGCTGGTTTACAGCAGACACATTTTAGTTAGCTCTAGAAAGGAGAGGCATACTACAGCAAAGATGGCTTCGTCAGATGTCCTTTACTGACACTTTTAAAATAATTTCAGAGATAAATCACCGTGGCAGAATGTATCCTGTACCCTCACAAAAAATAGCAAGCAAACTTGCTGAAAAGGCTCATTTTGATCCCATCTTTTAAATCCACACTTTCTGTTTGCCCCTGTTTGAGCTGTTTCTTAAATGCAAAAACAGATGATGGCCTCCATCAACTTCCAGCTCACTCACAAATGCAGTTTAGCTTCTGAAGGACTGCTAGTCCTTCTGAGTGGCTGATGTTCAGTTCCTCATTTTAGCCTAGTGACCTCCCCACCTCTGATTGACTATAGCATTTCAGCACTTGGCAGGCCTCATCCCCCACCTCCCCTTAGTGGCTGATTACAGCCTTGAATGGCAAATCCTTATCGGTTGTGAGGCTGTTATGTTCATAGCTTCCAGCAGCTTCCTTCCCCTCTCCTCTCCCCTTCCAAGTTATGGCCTACAGAGACTGTGGAATTCATTATGGTCTCCAGGCCACTCTGTTTTCCCCACCTCATTTGCCAGTATACTTCTACCCCACCCTTTCCTTTCCTTTCCTTTCCTTTCCTTTCCTTTCCTTTCCTTTCCTTTCCTTTCCTTTCCTTTCCTTTCCTTTCCTTTCCTTTCCTTCCCTTCCCTTCCCTTCCCTTCCCTTCCCTTCCCTTTCCTTCTTCCTCCCTCCCTCCCTCCCTCCCTCCCTCCCTCTTTCTTTCTTTCTTTCTTTCTTTCTTTCTTTCTTTCTTTCTTTCTTTCTTTCTTACTGGATCAATGACACAGTACTTTATTTCATATACAATGTCAATGCTACTGAAATGGTTCCTTTTCCTTTAAAAAATATTTAAATGGCTACGTAGGCATGCTGGAATAAAGTACACACTTTCAATTAATGTTGTTTTACTGCTTCTATGTACTTGACACAGGTTGAGTTGCTCCTTTCACTTAGGAGTTCATTCCAAACCTGTTCTGGTCCTGCCAGAGAGCTGGAACCAAGTGTTCAGAGTGGCTTCTTTCAGGAGGAACTCCATCCATGTTTACATTACTCTATCTATCGTCTAGTGCAGAGGAATCTTTTTTCCATAGCATCATGTCTGGTTCATGAGATTTCTTCTGCCTTTTTCTTTGAACAGAGGCTAATATTTCTCCTGCGATTTAAAAATATGGCAGCAAGTAGCTTCCTAATATCAACAAAACCAGAATGAAAAGCTTCCTTGAGTAATTGAGAGATACAAAAAGTGCTGGAAAAAGAAAAGGGCGAGGAGAATGAATACAAGTGCCTTGGTAGTACAGTGGTTTAAAACACCCTGTTATTAATACCAGCTGCCTGAAATTATTGCAGGTTCGAATCTCACCAGGCTCAAGGTTGACTCAGCCTTCCATCCTTTCTAAGGTAGGTAAATTGAGGACCCAGTTTGTGGGGGCAATAAGCTGACTTTGTATAAAAATATACAAAAAGTATGAAGGCTATTGCTTAGCGCATTGTAAGCCGCCCTGAGTCTCCGGAGAAGGGCGGCATATAAATCAAATTTAAAAAAAAAAATGTTTGCCCAAACAGTTCTGAAAACTGAATATCAAGAGTCAGCAAGATTCAGAAAAGGTAGCCCTGCATGAAAATGCTATTTTACTGTATTGGCTTATGTTATGGATATTTATCCTGCATGTGAATTTTAAAAAATTCTCCGGGGAATTCAAATTGCATTTTACTGCCTTTGCTGATGTTGTTGGTTTAGATTTTCATTTTAAAGTTTTCATCTATCTATTGCTATTTTAATGCTGTTTTGCGATCTATCAAGACGGAGTCCTTGTTCCATAGATACAACTTGAGAAGTAAAATAATTTTTAAAAGTCCCAGAAGAAATCAATGGAAAACCCTTTCCATATTATTGCCAGGAAGAAACATTCAGTTTAGTGTAGAGGTTAAGGTGCTGGCTGAGAAACAGGGGGACTGTGAGTTCTAGTCCCACATTAGGCACAAAAGCTACTCTGGTGATTTTGGGCCAGTCACTCTTTCAGCTCATCTCACCTCATGGGGCTGTTGTTGTTGTAGGGAAAATAGGAGGAGGAATGAGTATTAGGAAAGTTAGAAGCTTGGAGTTATTTATAAAAGTAATAAGAGATGGGATAAAAATTAATAAATAAAAACAAATTATGTAGATATGGTCTCTATTCCTCCCCCTCCCCCGTCATCTATCTATCTGTTTTTTAGGTATATCAGAAAGTTAGCTCTGGGTTTGCTTAATTTCAGCTTACTAAAATGCAAACATAATTAGTACATGTAAGTCTTCCTCATTTCATAATATAAAATTCCTCCCCTCCACCTCCAATTATTTTGCTTCTTCTTTTTTTTACATCTGCCAAATTTGGCAAAAGAAACATTTATTTTGTGCATAGTTTATAAGTTTAATTGTGCTATGTAGCATACTCACAAAATGACTTCTGGGAAAGGATGAAGTATTTTTTTAAAAAAATTATTATAGAGATTTAAAAACTAGGTTTAATAATGCTTAACCTCAACGCTACACAGAATGGTGATTGTTTTTGTATGCCATCTGGTGGTCTCTGTCTAACAGTGCAGCCGAAGGATTTATTAGCTGGTTGGTTGGATGGGGCCCCGCATGCTATTTGAACTGGGAGGAGAAAGAGGATGCAGAAAATGAACCATTTTCCTGAAGGAGAGATGATGCATTTAGCCCCTTTCGCCCTTTATCAGCTTTTTGGAAGTTCACTTGTGAGCATTTTCTGCAAGGAGAAAACTTCAAATTTCCAAAATCGCCTCGACTAGAGATTTTAAGCTGCCGTTTTTGAAACTGTGGATTTTTCCTTTAGCTTTCTGATTTTTGCCTGAAAAAAACATTTTACATACCTTGAGTGAGAAATCCTGCCTGATAGAATTCACAACCACAATGCCCATTTTAAGGGTTAATCAAAATCTGATTCCTCTAGCAGTTTGGGTAGGGTGTTATGTTGCTTAAAAACAACCACTTAACCAAATACACCCTCCTCTCAGCCTTGGGCTCCTACTGTTCCCTATACCCCAGCATCATCTTTTATTCCCAGCCAGGCAGAGATCCTAGAATGGGGCCTAGTTGGTTCCCACAAATACACAGGAGAATAGCAGTCATCTAATATCTACGCTTGATGCCAATTTCAAGCGTAATTTTCTTTATTGTGGAGACTGCTTTTAATGCTTTGTGGCTTCAGGATTGGTCAGTGACGTTTTATTTATTTACATTTAAATACGGTTATTTAAACTGATTTTGCAAATCCTTTCAGCCAAAAGGAGTTTCAGGTCAGCTTGTACATATTAATAACATGACTGCCTGTTTCAGGCTTACAGTCCAAACTCCAGGCTACAGAAAAAAAAGAAAGAAAGCGCGGATGATATATTCATATATATGCACCACATGTGGCGATTCAATCAGAAAGCTCAAAGCTAAGTAAATGAAAAGAAATAATTAAAGATAAGGAACAGCCTAACAATTAGTTATTAAATAGAATATTATGCATTCTGTTTAATACATGTGCAGGGTTAAAGTGTTGGATTGGATAGGGCTCCCCATTCAAAAATGGAGCTCACGTGCTAATCTAGCTCTCAGCTGTCCTACCTCACAGGGCCAGTGATGTAAGAATAAAATTCTCTCCACATCTGCCAGCTTCAGCTCTCAGAAGGAAGGTTTATTTATTTTATTCATTTATTTAGAAAATTTATATTGCCGCCTACTTGCACATGGCAACTTGAGGCGGTTTACATAAAAACACAATGTAAAAGAAATAAAAAAAAAATAACAAAAAAGAAAAATATTAAAATAATAACCTCCCATCCCAGCAACAACATACATTCATACCAGCCATTTAATGGGCTCCATCCCACTCTGGGTTCCTCAGGCCCGCTGGCAGAACCACGTCTGTCAATAACAACAATACATAAACATAATCTGCAGTTGAAAGAAATAAAAAAAGTTATGTTCTACAGACTCTATGCTTCCTAAGGTAAAGGTAAAGGTTCCCCTCGCACATATATGCTAGTCGTTCCCGACTCTAGAGGGCGGTGCTCATCTCCGTTTCAAAGCCAAAGAGCCAGCGTTGTCCGAAGATGTCTCCGTGGTCATGTGGCCGGCATGACTAAACGCCAAAGGTGCACGGAATGCTGTTACCTTCCCACCAAAGGTGGTCCCTATTTTTCTACTTGCAATTTTTACAGGCCTTCAAACTGCTAGGTTGGCAGAAGCTGGGACAAGTAATGGGAGCTCACCCCATTATGCAGCACTAGGGATTTGAACCGCTGAACTACCAACCTTTTGATCGACAAGCTCAGTGTCTTAGCCACTGAGCCACCACCTCCCCTAATGCTTCCTAGCTGGGCCAAGTCCCTCATAATTAGTCAGAATATTTGCTTTTTATTTTCCAATGTTCCATCCACATTTCACACACAATCAGAAGACTGTGTTATTAATTATTTGTCATAGATGTGTCCAAGGCCTGGTTTATACATAACCGACTTTGTCGATTAATCCATGATTAATCAGCCTGGGAGCAAGCTGCTTCCATCCTTTGCCAATAGCAGCTGGAAGAAGAGATGGTTGTCCTTGAGAGCTCTCTTGCAGGAGATAAAGTGGAAGGTCTCTTTACAAATCCTGGCCAGAATCCTGAGCTAACATGCACCTCGCTGCAGCCATTAGGTCACGTCATAAAGAGACGCATACCAGGTCAAGCCATTTCCCTTCTCCCTCCCTGGTGGGTTAAGAGTCCCTTGGCAGGGAGATGCATTTCTTTCTCTACAACCCACCCCCCAGCATCTTTAGAAATGTTCATTTGGTTGCTGGATAGAGAATTGCAGGCTGGAAGGCAAAGATGCCCATGAATCTAAACTGTTTGCATGATGATGGAGGAAGGGTGCATACAACTCTTCCTTCCCTACGAACGCCTTTTCATTTCAAATCTATCTGGAATAAATAGAAGTGGAATTTTCCGACACTGATGCAGTAATAGGAAATGTGCCACAAGGCGAGGAACTATGATAATTAATATATTTTAAAAATAAATAAATGGTGTCTAAAAAAAGAAGGTCATATCCCAAGAACAGTCCTGCTTTTTCTGTGTTAGAGATCTCTTCCCCAGGGTTACGTATAGCATTAAAACAAGAAGCAATCATTTACAGTTATGTTACAAAATAGATATGGCTCAATATTGTTTGTATGAATGCATATACATATACATATACATACATATAGATCAGCTCATTCATCATGGTTTTTCCATTACACCCAACCAAAAATGTTGACCCAAAGCTTTGGTGATAGGTTGAGAGCAATAGTTATACATCAAAGGAAGTTTCATGTTCTGAACTCTTTTTAGGTTCAAATGGGATTTAGAATTGTTCCAAACTATGTATCTCATCAGACTTTTCTAATAATAGCCCCTTGGGGTATGTGAATAACCAAGATGTGTTGGAAGATCTAGGAACGTTCAGAGGATATCTGGTTAGACTGGGCAGCAATTTTCACTCCTTGCTCTTAGCAATTCTAAGCCAGCATTAGTAAAGACTAAAAACTGCTTCATGACATTTACAAAATGTCTTCTAGAAATGGTATCAAATCCACCCCTCACACTTTTCTTGAGAGCCAGTTTGATCTAAAGGTTATGATGGACAGACTAAGACCAGGGAGACTTGAATTCTAAACCTGTCCTAAGGCACAGAAGCCAACTGGATGACTTTGGTCAATTAGTCTCCTCTAAGAAGAAGACAATGAAAAAGGACTTCTGAAACAACAAACAAAATAAAACCAAAAAGTCCCATTGATTTGTCCATGTAATTATCAGGAGTCTAGGCTGACTCAAAGCAATAAAAGAAAGTATAAAATCTACTTCCCCATCCCCACTAGCTACATATTGAACCAACATTTTCAATCAAGTCTTGAGCAGAACAGGTTTCCTTTGCCATCTCCAATCCTATCAATACATATATCAAATTATTAGTTATTTACCCCAATGTATATCATTTTACATTTTATTACATTCAATAATATTTAAAACCCATACTTTCAGCCTAGATGGGTCCTCTTGAAGAGATTTGCTATTCTTTTCTGTTTTAAGATAATTTATGATCATTTAAGATAAATCATTTGATGCTGTCAAACCAAATCTGATGACTAATTTCAATTTACTAAGTAATCATGACATTCGTCCATGATGCTCTCACAAATGTCACTATTAATGATTTTTTTTAAAAAAAATTGATTTATATGCCGCCCTTCTCCGGAGATTCAGGGCGGCTTACAATGCATTATGCAACAGCCTTCATACTTTTGTATATATTTATACAAAGTCAGCTTATTGCCCCCACAATCTGGGTCCTCATTTTACTTACCTTAGAAAGGATGGAAGGCTGAGTCAATCTGGAGCCTGGTGAGATTAGAAGTTGCAGTAATTGCAGGCAGCTGATCTTAATAACAGTGCTTTAGTCTACCACGCCACCAGGCTCCTCACCCACATTACACACCCACCTTCCATATGAGAGGACATTGGTCCATACCAGTGGGGGGTTGCCCCCAGTTTGCACCAGTTCTATAGAACCGGTAGTAAAACCGGTGGGAGGCCCTGCCCACTGACCCTGATGTCATGAAAATGCTTCTGCGCATGGGTAGAAGCTTCTGTGCTTGCGCGCGGCCCCGTTGCAAACCGGTAGTAAAGGTAAGTAGAACCCTCCCCTGGTCCATACCTCCTCCCATTTATGACTGAATGACTGTAACCTTGTTGCTGGTATCCTTAACCTTGTTGCTGGTATATTGACTGTTTCCTATGACTATCATTAAGTATTGTACCTTATGATTCTTGAGGAATGTATCTTTTCGTTTATGTACACTGAGGGCGAATGCACCAAGACAAATTCCTTGTATGTCCAATCACACTTGGCCAATAAAGAATTCTATCTATCTATCTATACTCCAAGATATAGGGCACCTTACAGGAAAACATTTAATGTCTTCATTGAATTATGTTCTCTTGCCAAGAGCTTCAGAAACAGAAACACTCAACCCAGGATGAGCTGCTCCTATCCTATTTTCCATCTCAGGAGCGTCCACCAAGCACATATCCATGGCTTTGTTCCCTTAAGAAGAAATTGTGTTTTATATATAATACTGCTAACGTGTGAAATTAGGCATTTTATAGAATGCTTAGGAAATCTTATAGAATGCAAAAATTGGGACGTCTAAGTATGAAACCCTTAATATTTCACACATTTCCTAGGCATTCTATGCAATTCCAAAAGGCAAAGTGACAAAGTATAAAATACTCCTGCTAAAATGACATTCTAGCTTTTCTTGTTGCAAGAAGTAGGCCAATACTGGTCTTTTTCTCTTGCTTTTTTTTTTCCAGCAAGAAAGTCCTGAATTTTATTTTGCATTTTCTCTTTCATTTTCATATACTGTATGTCCTTTAAATAAAGGGTTAAAGTTAGGGTTAGAGTTAGCCTAACCTTAACCCTAGTCCTAACCATAATCCTTTTCATTTCTCTCGTTTCATACTTCACTTAAATAGTTCTTGTCTTTCTGCATAATGCCTCAGCATTATATTCAATTATATTCAATGCTTAGGGAAATATGTAGCATATTAAAACAACACAGATACTTTATACTTTGCCTAAAACTATCACACAGTCTATAGATTTCCTAGACATTCTATAAATGCCAGCTTTTCACACATTCCTGGTAACATATATATATATGATATATATATATATATCATCGGGGGTGAAATTCAGAAGGTTCTGACTGGTTCTGGAGAACCAGTAGCGGAAATTTTGAGTAGTTTGGAGAACCAGCAAATACCATCTCTGGCTGGCCCCAAAGTGATTTTTTTGCAATCTCCTTCCCCCAGGAGTGGGGAGGGAATAGGGATTTTGCAGTATCCTCCCCCCAGGAGTGGGGTGGGAACGGGGATTTTGCAGTACCCTTCCCCTGTCATACCCACCAAGCCACGCCCACCAAGCAACACCATACCCACCAAGCCACGCCCACAGAACCAGTAGTAAAAAAAAATTGGATTTCACCACTGTATGACATTCAGTGAAATATCAGATGGCCCTCATAATCCTGATTTTTTTCCTCAGAAACCCTTTCTTTTGGTGAACTTAATTGCTAAATTTAGATGCGGGCTTACCTCATCTTCATTCTTCCGTAAAATAAGGTCCGAACTGCCCTCCATAAAATAGGGTCTATGGCTACTCTACTTCTAGCCTTGGTCCTTTTTCAGTTTCTTTATCTTATTTACTTTAAGTAAAGTGCAGTTGCACTGCAAATTGGCAGGTGCCCAACAACATTGTTTCCAAATAAACAAGAAAGCACTTCACCATAAGCATAAAAGCACTCATCTGTGTCTGTCAAATATACACAACTTTTAAACTGTAAGCAAGGGATTTTATCTTGTGTTGTTTATCTGCTGGCTCATGTCCTCAATATAAGGTTGCCTTTGTGACCTGAAAGTCAAAGAAAATTGAAGGTTGATGGCTTCAGCTAAAGCTTGGCTTTTATCCTCTATCACAAATTCAGCAGGAGAGTATGGGCACCTCCACACAATGACTCTGGACCATTTTGAAAGTTGAATTGAACCTCTGCCCTCTCTAATTTTATTATTGATTTTTGAGCGTTACCTCTCACTTCTGCCCATCTGGAATTAGACAGAGTACAGTTGGAGATCTAAATCCAATGGCAATGTCTCTTCAGGACCTCCTGACCTACTGACTGACAGACAAATGGACAGTAGCAGGGGTGAAATTTGACCAGATCGGACTGGATCGGGCAAACCGGTAGGGATGATTTGAAGTGGTTCACTGAACCGGTAAAATCACCCATGGTTGGCCCTGCCCACCCCACCCGCTTGCCCGCTCACTGTGCTCACCCCTTCCAGCCACTTGCCCCACCCACCCACCCCCGCCCTATATATATTGCTTTCGCCACACGGCCCAGCTAATCGCCTCGCTAGTTGCCTTGCCCTCTCAGCTCAGGTAAGCAATGCATGCCACCTGCTCGCCCTTTGCCTTGGGTCGGGGACCGGAGGCCCAGGGACGCACCATTTCCCAAGGCCCTAGAGCTGCCGCCCACCTTGACTGGGTCAGGGAATGTGCCTTTCCCTGGCTCTGGCCTTGCCCTGGAGCTGCCGCCCGCCCACTGATCACTCTCCCTTCGCCATGTAATGCGTCCTTATCTTCCTTCTGCGTCTGGCTGCCAGGGAAGGCAATCTAGGGCTGAGCAGTCAACACTGGGCTCCCACCCACCAGCCTGCATCTTGCCCCCCTTTGTCATGAGATGCCTGCAGCCTCAGCCTCTTTTTTTCAGTGTACCTGGAGGCGCTTCTTGTGCTGAAAGTTGCAGCTGCAGGCTTCTTGCAGTGAAAATTACTGGAGCCGCTCCGCTTCTTGAATGTGCCGTTGCTGCTGCCTGGTTCCATGCGCCAGCCGTGCACGTTGCCTGCTGCAGTGTGCACATGCACAGCCGGTGCATGGAACAAGGCTGTGGTGCATTCAAGAAGTGGAGCAGCTCCAGTAATTTTCACTGCAAGAGCTGCTGCATCTTTCAGCACAAGGAGCATCTCCAGGTGCACCAAAAAAAAGAGGCTGTGGCTGCAGGCATCTCATGACAAAGGAGGCGAGATGCAGGCGGGTGAGGGGGAGCCCAGCGGTGACTGCTCAGCTCTGGCTTGCCTTCCCTGACAGCCAGCCGCAAGAGGAAGGTAAGGACGTGTCACATGGTGAAGGGAGAGTGGGAGAAAATAGGTAGAATAGAAATTCAAATTTTTTTCCTACCGGGTTCTGTGGGCATGGCTTGGTGGGGGAGGGGTCATGTGACTGAGTGGCCGTGGCCGTGAATGACGTCGAGTTGGCCATGCCCACTCAGTCACAGGACCTCCACCACCAAGCCACACCCACAGAACTGGTAGGGAAAAAATTTGAATTTCATCACTGGGCAGTGGGGGTAGGAGAGTAAAGGATTTACTCTGTGTCTCCTCATAAGGCAGATTCACACTTTCTATTTGACCCATTGTCAATACGGTCCAGTCACTGGGTTTCAAGTGCAGCAATGGATGATGTCATCTTCTCCCACTGCCCGTCCATTGTGAATGCAACCATGCATGCATTTTCCTCCTTTGATTTAAAACTATTGTTTTCCAAGTGTCCTGGTGGCGCAGTGGACTAATTCACTGTTATTAAGATCAGCTGCTTGTAATTACTGCAAGTTCAAATCCCACCAGGCTCAAGGTTGACTCAGCCTTCCATCCTTTGTAAGGTAGGTGAAATGAGGACCCAGATTGTGGGGGCAATAAGCTGACTTTGTATAAATATACAAAAGTATGAAGGCTATTGCTTAATATAAGCCGCCCTGAGTCTCCGGAGAAGGGCGGCATATAAATCATTTTTTTTAAAAAAAAGTGTCAAAGAAAAAAAATATGGGACAAGGGTTTTGGAAACATCTGGAAAAGAAAAGGAAAGGCAAAGAACTAGTGAGTTGGTAACAATCCATAAAAAGGAAAAACAGAGACTGATAGGCTCTCTGGTTTGATTTTCCTATATGGGTAATAAACAGGGGATATAAATAAACAGCTAATCACGTCTTTTGATGCAGGGGCCCTAGTTTTGACTGAGCATCAGCCCTATTGCCACCCCATTGCAATCCAGATTGGAATTTCTGAAATGGATTTAAGGAAAAGAGCAGGAGACAAGCAATTAAGACAATAATGAAGAATTGCTCACTTTAGTTAAAGAAAAGACTTAGACTAACTTTGCTTCTGCGTAAAACCACTTTTGGATTTTCTACTGGAAACTTTTTTTCTTTCTATTCCCTTGTTTACAATTTCCGGTTTACAATTATTTTAGCAGCACACTTTCAAAGACGAGTCTTCTGTTTTAGCAGCTATCTGTTCTACATTTGCATCTCTTTATTGCATTCCATAAAATAATAAAATATTTATAACAACCCAAAGAAGGTAATCAAAGTAAAGAGATGATGTGCAGAGGGATTTAAAAGGGATAGACTGTATCACAGCTTCAGCTTCTTTACCAGAAGACGAGGCTTGAGGGATTCAGATTGGCAAGGTTTCTAGAATTGTTGGAAAGAATCATAGATTAAGAGTATGTAACTTGATGATCAACCTCTAGAAACTCAAAAGTTGCTGTGAACATAGCAAAGGAGAAGGTGATATTAATGTTCTGTGATATTACATTATGCCCAGTTTATATGCAGAAGTCACAGCCCGCTGGAGATACCAGCTATAAATTTGTGTCTTTTTTTTACCTGATATACTGTATGTTATTCTGAAACCTCAGAATAATTTGTCATACAAATCAAGGTGGCCCTAAACCCATGATGGCAAACCTATGGCATGCGTGCCACAGGTGGCACACATAGCCATATCAGTGGGCACGCAAGCTCAGTTCCTACCGGAAGTTGGCAAACAGGTTGTTTCTGGTCTCCGGAGGGCCTCTGGGGGAGGGGGGGCAGGAAGATTATTTTCGCCCTCCCCAGACTCCTAGAGAGGTTTTGGAGGCTGTGTACAGCAAAAAATGGGTCTTCCGTAAGGTGACCAGATTTTAACATTGGTAAAGAGGGACACCATTGACCGGGGAGGGGGGGTTCTTGATTAAAAATTTGGTCTATATGGAGCAACAAAAATTTTCATAGAACGCAAAAATAGTATTGTAATATATTTTTTTAAATTTCAACATAAGTACAATTTACAAATATAATAAATAAAAAAAATTATGTATGGTATTATTTTATTCAATAGGGACTACTCAGAGGGCTGAAAAAAGTCATTTCTGACAGGTCCTCGCACTTTTGACTGGTCCTCACACTTATGACCATCCTCACATTTATGCCGGTGCAGCATTCTTAACAACCATGTCACTCATTTCACAACTGCTTCTCTTCACCATGGTGACAAGATAGGGCAAAAATGTAAAATGTGAGGACAGTCGTAAGTTTGAGGACTGCTCAAAAGTGCGAGGACCAGTCCAAAATAACGTTTTCAGCCCTCTGAGTAGTCCATGTACATAAAAGGATACAGCAATAGAGAGGGATGAAGGAAGGGAAGGGAAATTAGAGTAGGAGTGAGGGTAAGAGAGGGAGGAAGAGAGGAGGAGAAGAAGAAAGGAAGAGAAAGTAGGGAGGAGAAGAAGGGGGGGAAGAGAAAGTAAGAAGGAAAGAAAAGAGAGAGGTGGTAGGTTTGAGGAGAAAGATTGCTGTACAATAAAAAAGATGAAAGGGAAGAAAACCAACCCCAAACAAATATAAAGATATTAAGATAAAGAATGAATTGTTAAACTTTAAAGAATAAAAGAGAACAAATATGAATCAATAGCAATAATTAGAAACACACATACAAACATACAATGTATTTTCTTTTTTTTTATTGAAAAAGTTTTAAAAATTTTACATACATTTTCTCCCCCCTCCCCAACCACCCCCCCGACTTCCCAGAGCAAATACAAATACAAGATAAAATACAGCTCAAATTCTCTAAGTTAAACTCCATTTCACACTTATCATAATCCTAATCATTAAACAAGTAGATAAAAGGAAAGCAAGTCTTCTTTCTTCTTATTCCATCTAATTCAACAGAATTAATCTCCATGTCTCCATTTATAATTACAGCAGTTAATAAAACAATTAAGTATTACGTAATCACACCTATCATTACTCAATATAACTAATTAATACTTAGCAAATTATTAAGTCTATACGATCTAAGAAGATATTTTATAACTTCTTTCATTTAAAACAGAGAAAAAAAACCCAACAACAAAGAAAAATAAAGAAACCCTCAATCAACCCCCCCCAAATTTAAAATAAAATACTATATAAAGTCTTCCGTCCTCCATTTTTAAACCATCAAGGTCCAGTTATAATTAAAACACTTAATAAAAAAAACAACAATAATAAATTTTTTAGTCAAAAAAGGAATATAACAATCAAACCTCTTATAAATTTATCAATACAGATAAAACATCATTTAATAACTATATCAAACATTTAAATTCTTCATACTAGATTAAACCAGTTGCTAATCTTCTTGTCTTCACATCTTCCAACAGCGTATAGAATATCTTCATTATTTACGTCTACCCACCTAAATAGAAAGTTGCTTCTTTATAAAAAAAACCCCCCGAGTGACTTTATAATTATATTTGTAATAATATCCATCAAATCCAGTCAAAAATTAGATTAGTAGATTCATCAGACGTATTAGGGAAACCACCAGATCAGCTGCAATTGCTCTAGATCCATAGTCCTTTTGCCTTATATTTATTACCATCAAACAGGAAGCTCCAGTTTAGTATATTCAATAAAACTTCTACGTTTACAGTTAGATCCAGATTTATCACAGTCCTTAATAAAATATTCCAAATCCTTCAAGTCAGGGCATATTTCACAGCCCAACACACCAGCATTGCAGTGATCTGTTTATTCTTCTCAAAATATTCCAATACAGCTATAGATTGCCTCCTCATCGTTCATCACTTGGTTAACTGGCATTAAACTGCTGTCTACTTTTCCCCCCCCCCAAAAAAAATTCAAAATCTTTAAACATTTAAACAATACTTTTTAAGGACCATCATCTCGTCAAGCAGGGTTATTTTCCATTTCTCCAGGCTTTCTTCTTTTCCTTTTTATGAACTTTCTTCTTAACTTTGATCCCTCTGCCTTTTTTAACTCCAGAAAAATTTTGCGGTTTTGGGGATTGGATATTATAAACTTTTTGCAGGAATGTAGCTTCTTCTGGGAACAGATTGAATTTTATAAAAAAAAATTCGTGTAGCCAAAATTTCATCAACTTCCAGAGTTTCTTGCTCCTGCTCAGCCTTCATCTTTCTCTCTTCTGTAAGATCTGCTATGGTCTGTTGTTGTTTTTTTTCCTCTCCCAGCTCTTCATTCAATCCCCCACTGCTAGATTGCAACTCAGTATTTCCATGTATTTCATTGTTTCCAGCTTGAGAAGCTTGAAATATAGTATCAATTCTTTTCAATAAAGCAGAGGTAATTGAGCTCAAAGCTTCCTCAAAGTCAGACCATTGAGGGTTAAATAACCCTCCTTTACTTTCTTTGTTTTCAAAAAGCCCAGCCATCTTGCCCCCCTTCTTCCTTCCCTTCCAGAAGGACGGGAAAAAAAAGAAGAAGAAAGAAAAAAAAAGAATTTCAAGAAGAAAAAAGGAAAAAAAAAGACTTTTTAATTTATATTGCTGCTTGAGTTATTATTATTACATCCTTTCTTATTTCATCCACTTTTCAAAAAGGAGTTTTACGTTTCAAACAGGGTCTTATCAATAATTGCTTTTAACTTTCACTTCTTCACGCCCCGTTGAAACTCAAACGCCATCTTGCTTTCACTTTCCACTTAGGAGAAATCTTTTAAAGAAAGTAAATCCCTGGAGTTAAAAAAAAAAGAAAAAAAATACTTGCTGTTTCCTTTGTGCAACTTGTGCTCCGCCAACTTGGTTCAAGAAGTATTTGTTTAAAGTTGTTTAATGGGGTGGCCGCGGCATCTAGTTCTGACAGGGAAAAAGTTCCCCGTCAGAGGCATCCCAGGTCCGGAGCTTTGACAGGCTTCACGGGGAGCTCTCATCTTTGAGCACCAGATTATTAGCAAAATCTGGTGCTCTTAGGGAGCTCTACCCCACCCGTCTGCTCTCCTTCCCCCCTTCTTCCTGGGGGGAAGGATTCCAAACCGCAAGACAGCCGATTTTCGCTGTTCTTGCGATTCTACGGAGTCTGGGGCTGGCGCTTCACAAAGAAGCGTCTGGCGATGCCGGCGGCTCAACTGGAAGTCAATGTATTTTCTTTGAACAGAGTATTTGGCTGGTTCTCAAATTTAAACAGTGTTTAGTCATTTCAATTAAATTTACAATTTCTATATTTCCTTTTTGCCATACTTATTCCTCATCTATTTTTTTAAAAAAACCAATATTACCCTTCATCCTCATCTCTAATCTTAATCAAATTCAATTTTTCACTTCTATTCTATATTATACTCCTTCCCATTGTCATCTATTTTTATATCCACCCTCTCATTGGTTAATTATGTAATATTACAGTTGTTTAATACAAATTCAACATTTTAATATAAATCAATTAGTTATATAACTATCTTTTTTGTATATTAATCAATATGAACATGAATATTCCAATTATTTCTATGCAATCCAATTTCTTACAAATTGATTAATTATATTTACCAATAATAATAAACCAAATATTTTCCCCCATATATTCTTCCAAACCACAACTTAACTATTTCTGCTTTCAACGCAATATACAATTAATAGTATCTCAATTATTACAATTCCCTAGTTAAATAGAGCTTTTTTCTTTTGTGTTTTAAAATCTTGAACTCTCCTCTTTTGCTCTAAATTTCCCATTGTTTGCACCTACCTTTTTTGGTGAGGAAAAAGAAAAAAAATCTCTCTCTGTCTCATTTTGTCACGTTGCAGCAAAGAGCCTGCTTTACTTTCAGTTTCGCTTTTCAGCATAGCTAGGCGGGAAAAAATCTGTACCTCTTTGCAGCTAGCAAAAGAGCCCTC
>WNWU01000017.1:14313682-14323801 GCA_012654045.1 Ptyas mucosa | reverse complement strand
AATCTGTACCTCTTTGCAGCTAGCAAAAGAGCCCTCCACAAAACAGCTGAGAGCAAATCATAAGTTGATTAGATTGGGAGGCCGATCTAATCAACTTATGGTAATTAAGCTATGCTGAAGATGAAAGGGGCTGTTTTTTCTATTTTTGCAGGCACCGGTCTACTCATTTGTTTTCTTTTAACACTGATCAGCTGTGGGGCGGCCCTTTGAAGCCCCGCAGCAAGAATTTAAACAGTTTTTTTTCCCTCTAGCCATTAGCTGGGACTCAGGAGGCAGCAATAGATTGGAAGTGGGCGGGGTAAGCAAACCCGTTCTCCTGCCGTTCCCTAGCTTGTCATGCATTCTTTCCAAAAATCGGGACTTTTTTAAAATAACGCGGGACAAATTGTTGAAAATCGGGACTGTCCTGCCAAAAGCGGGACATCTGGTCACCTTAGTCTTCCAGTCCCACCGGAAGTTGGCAAATGGGCCATTTCTGGTCTCTGGAGGGCCTCTGGGGGTTGGGGAAGGCCGTTTTTGCCCTCCCCAGACTCCTAGAAAGGCTCTGGAGCCAGGTGAGAGAGAAAAACGGGCCTACTGGGTCATCATGTGCCAGGAGCGGGGGGAGTGGGGGGGTCACACGTGCATGACTGGGGGTGGGGGCGCATAGAATTATGGTTGTGGGCATGCACACACGCGACCCATCCCCCTCCTGGCAGACGATGGCAAAACGGTTAGCCATCACTGCCCTAAGCAATGCTCAAGTTATTTATCTAATAAAGGATAACACTCAACAAGCTGAGAGCATGAACTGATGTTCTTTTTGTTTGTGCTGTAGACAGCATGGAATGCCCAAGAAGGGGAAACTTTGATAGAGTCTGGGTGTCTCTGACCTTGAGGGGAATTGTACAAGTTGTGAGTGGGGGGTGGGTTGATAACCCCTTTTACGCTTCCTTCTCTTGTGGCCTTATTGTATAAAGCTAGCAAGCATTTCCGCCTTTGTGCGACTGGACCAGTAAGCAGAGGCACAGTTGCTAGCTCCATAACCTTTCCTCAATAACATCCTCCTTTTTTTGTGGGCGTAAATATTGATCAATAGGGAAAAAAAGGCATGGGGTTCACACATGCTTGTAGAAGCAGGCCTACTTGCAAAAAAAAATATTTCTTAAGGAGTTTGCAATAGGAGTACTAATTGCTAGTGCCAAAGTGAAGACCGTATGTTTACTTCGGAGTTGCTAGTATAGGTTTCATGATGATTTTAACATTTAGTTTTTCTGCTTTGCACGGCAAAATCCTGCCTTGCTTTGATTTGTGTGCAGGGCACACCCAGCGAACTGCAAGAATGAACTCAGTAGGCTCCAATAATGATCAGGCTGGAAGTGGGTTGTGCACCGCTAATCATTTGAACAGGAAGAAATGGCTTTGTAAATATCTCTAAATAGCTTTCCTAAATGCTTGTTTTCTACCAACGGCTTGTGCTGAAACCAATTTCAGAAGTCGTTCAAAATGGGCTGTTTATTACTTCCGAAATGCATTTATTGCATGCCAGATGTCCATTGCAAAGCATTCTGTTGGGTAGTTTTCAACCTCCCTTTCCTCCTTACACCAAGAGACCACTGCCCACTTTCATTACTCTGAAAATGGGTAACGGGGCTCCTGTCAGAGAATGCTTGTAAGACATTCAGTTCTGGAGGGGGGTGGGGCAATCCAGCTAATGCTGGTTGAGCAGAAAAGAGCTAGGCAAAGAACAGCTCAATAGAATGTGATCATTGCAGGTTACAGAAATTAACTTGGTTAAAATAAGACAAACCAGTAGGGCTATAAGAAGATTGTATTGCATCTACAATGACTGAATTCAGGTGAAATCATTCAGACCAACAAGGCAAAATGTTCTGTAAAATTAGGTTGTCCCCAATAAAATGTACAATGTTGTTGCGACTTATCTCTTCTATAACAATGAGCTATGGCTGAGTGTACCAGCCAAGTTTTTGTGCCCAAGGATATTTCAGAAATGGTTGTTGCCACAACATCATTTACAACCTGTTCCGCCATTGCAGTCATTTAGGATTCAGATAACAAATAATTGTTTTTTCTTCCACTTGTGCTCCTAAAATTAGTTCATTTTTTTCAAAATTTAAAAGGATATTTGAATCGGGAAAGAAGTGAGATGCATCTTGGAGAGTCCTAGTGGACAATCACTTAAATATGAGCCAGCCATGTGCTGCAGCTGCCAAAAACGCCAACACAGTTCTAGGCTGCATTAACAGAGGGATAGCATCAAGATCACATGAAGTGTTAATACCACTTTATAATGCCTTGGTAAGGCCACACTTGGAATACTGCCTCCAGTTTTGTTCACCACAATGTAAAAAAGAAGTTGAGATATAAATGTAAAAAAGAAGAGTACAGAGAAAAACAACAAAGATGATTAATGGGAGGTTAAAATATATAAAGAACGGTTGCTGGAATTTGGTATGTCTAGTTTAATGAAAAGAAGGACTAGGGGAGACATGATAGTAGTGTTCCAATATCTCAGGGGTTGCCACAAAAAAGAGGGAGTCAAGCTATTCTCCAAGCACCCGAGGGCAGGACAAGAAGCAATGGGTGGAAACTAATCAAGGAGAGAAGCAACCTAGAACTAAGAAGAAATTTCCTGAAAGTGAGAACAATTTATCAGTGGAACAACTTGCCTGCAGAATGCTAGAGACTGTTGTGAATGCTCCTCCAACACTGGAAGTTTTTAAGAAGAGATTGGACAACCATTTGTCTGAAATGGTATAGGGTCCCTCTGAGGTTCCTTCCAACTCTGTTGTTCTAGTTAAAGGGTCTAAAAGAGCCTTGGTGGAGCAGCGGACTAAAGTGCTGTTAAGTAGCACTTAGTTGCCAGCTGCCTGCAATTACTGCGAGTTCAAATCTCACCAGGCTCAAGGTTGACTCAGTCTTCCATCCTTCCGAGGTAGGTCAAAGGAGGACCCAGATTGTGGGGGCAATAAACTGACTTTGTATAAAAAAGAACACTGCTTAGGGACCCCCGAAAGCCCTACTAAGCAGGTATATACAAAAGTATGAAGGCTATTGCTTAATGCATTGTAAGCCACCCTGAGACTCCAGAGAAGAGCGGCATATAAATTGAACCAATAGATAGATAGATAGATAGATAGATAGATAGATAAATATTCTATTGCATTTTAATTTCACCACATTTCAAATATTATACGTTGGTATGATTTAAATGAATTATATTACAATGTTATGATTATATTCTCTTGTTCCAGAAACAGAAGGACATACTGTGCAAATGAAGAGGGACCATAATATCAAAGAGAACAAGAAAAAATATATATGCCTATTTATGAAAGGTGCATAAAAATGATATACTCATTTGGTTACTATTTCTCTTTATTTATTTATTTTTATTACTTGGCTGTTTAACTGTTATTTATTTGTATGTTGGGTTTCTGCCCCACTCATTGTCTAAATTAGGGAATTGTTCAGTTCTGTTTTTGTAGTTTTTGTAATACATCTCTTTTGAAGCATTGCTGGTGATAATTTGGTCCCAGTTCAATCAAATGTAAGCATTTTGATGCTCTACTCATTTCAGCTAAAAGAGTTACCTTTTTAAAAAGAATTAAATCTTAATTGTACACTGTGCATTCTTATAAAGTAGCTGTTGGGTCTTCATTTAGTTTTATGTTATATTAGTGTACTAGTAATTTTAATCTCAGATGCAAAGTGACTTTCGTCTTGAAATTTCTGGATCGGGACTCGTTACACACGGTCACTCACGCCCTTGTCACCTCTCACCTGGACTATTGTAATGCTCTCTACATGGGGCTCCCCTTGAGGAGCACCCGGAGGCTCCAACTGGCGCAGAGTGCGGCCGCGCGGGTGGTGATGGGAGCGACATGGCGCTCCCATGTTACTCCTCTCCTGCGCGAGCTGCACTGGCTCCCGGTGGTCTTCCGGGTGCGCTTCAAGGTGTTGGTTACCACCTTTAAAGCGCTCCATGGCTTAGGACCCGGGTACTTACGGGACCGCCTACTACCACCAATAGCCTCCCACCGACCGGTACGTTCCCATAGAGAGGGGCTCCTCCGGGTGCCGTCGGCCAAACAATGTCGGCTGGCGGCCCCCAGGGGGAGAGCCTTCTCTGTGGGGGCACCCACTATCTGGAACGAGCTCCCCCCAGAGTTACGGAGGATCCCGGATCTTCGTGCCTTCCGCCGTGAGTTAAAAACTTTCCTGTTCCACCAGGCGGGCCTGGCCTAATTCTTCCCTTTTCCCCTTCTGTCGTAAAATAATTTTAGAAATTTTGAATTGTAATATTTTAATTTGGGGGTTTTAATATTTTAATATTGTAAATTGGGATTTTAAATTATTGGGGCCAATGTTTAATTCGGTTTTATTTGGTTTTTAAATTTTGCATATATGTTTTTTATTTATGGCTGTTCACCACCCTGAGTCCCCTCGGGGAGAAGGGCGGTATATAAATTTAATAAAATAAATAAATAAATAAATAAATAAAAGAAGTTCTGTGGAAAATATGTAAGCTAAAAAAGTGTACAACTTGGGGGTCACATCGTGGAATTATGGTGGCATCTCTGCCATAATCATTAATCGTTTTGCTTTATTGCTAAAAATCATTGTTGAGATCTTGGAGACACTGGAAGGTTTGAAAGGCAATATAGATAACATTATATTATTAAAATTCTAAGTACAAAACAGTCCAATTTTTCTGGTGAAATGTTGTGCCAGAAACCAATAGTAATAGTTCTTCCCCCAATTGAAAGCAGCTTAAACTGTCTGTCACTTAAAAATTAAATTGGAAAGATTTCATGTGATGTTCTTGAACACATGCATTTTCTGAAAAAGAAAGAAAGAAAGAAAGAAAAAGAGCAGGAAAAGATGAAGATCTGGCCCCGGTGTTCGCGTAGCTACCAAGGCAGGCTCTAGGTTTTATTTTTGACATATAAAATTATAAAACAACCTGGGCTGATAGACAATAGCCAATACCCTTGGTTTACTCAAGGCCAAATGGAAACAACAGAGAAAACAGCAAATTTATGTTGACATACTTGGTGCTGTTTCATGAGCTAGAGGACCGCATGGTAAACCATAATAACCGTGTGCGGCCCTCCCGAGCTCCATTTTCGCTGGCAGAGACACCATGGGCCAGTTCTTCACTGTTTCCAGAGCGACCTTGCGGGCCAGATCTAAGCATCCCACAGGCCAGATCTGGCCTGTGGACCTTGAGTTTGACACCCCTGGCCTAATTATGTAGGACTGAACTAAGGATCCACTCTCCTGTTATGCCCCATCTTGGCAGAAAGGAGCAGGTCTGCGCAAGGCTTGGCACCCCTCTGTCTGAATGCTTTTCCTTTAGAGGACCAGCCAAGGGAACTCTCTCCAGTCAGGCTTTTAAATGTTAATTAATGCTTTTAACTTACACCTGCCCTTTTCATTTTCTAAGCCTGCTATTGATTATTGTCCCCTTTCTGTGCTTAAATTGAGGGAAAAGATGGCATTTAAATCAAAGAAATAAATAATGCCATTATAGCCTGAACACACTGATATATCTACAGCGACCTCTTTTTTTTTTTTTTTGAGAAATAGGTACCACTGCATGATTTTAAAATTTAAAATTATTTCATATTCTCATACTCTAATAAACCCTGAGGTCTCTTGCAAGAGCACTCCACCCTTGTGAGATTTGGCAGTCTCTGGCGTTTTCAGACATTAAAAATGAACATTAATTGTTTACATGTTTTTTTTAAATTTTATTAGGGCTGTAGCGCCTCTGGGCCAATATAAGAAGACATTCAAAAGTGGGTTTTCTCCATTGTGAGAGATCTATCACAAAGAATCTTTCTTGGAAACAGTACCAACCAATTTTTTTTTAAAAAAAATTCCAATAAGGAATATTTGAGTTACAACAGTTTAAGTATTTTCCCATGAATTACTTTCCCCTTAATATATTTTATTACATGTTTTATTATGCATTGGCGTATAATGCTATCTTAGCTTCCAATATTTAGATATTTGTGGTAGAATTTTCAAACCTGAAAAAAATGGTTTTATTTGGGGGTGGGGGGTGGAGAGGGGAGGCTGAGAATAAAAGCATGTGGGAATTCTTCCTACTCTGAATGCTAATAAACAACTAAAAGAAAAATCTAAATCTATAAGAAACTAGTGACCTGTGTCCCACTGGTCACTGTTTCAGAGATACAGATAGTCCTCGACTTACAACAGTTCATTTAATGATCATTTAAAGTTGCAATGACACTGAAAAAAGTGACTTTGACTATTTTTCACACTTACAACCTTTGCAGCATCTTCGTGATTGAAATTTGGGTGCTTGGTTCATATTTATGATGGGTTGCAGTGTTCCAGGGCTGTGTGATCACCTTTTGTGACCTTCAGATAAGCAAAGTCAATGGGGAAGCCAGATCTTAACAACCACGTTACTAATTTAACAACCGCAGTCATTCACTTAACAATGGTGGAAGAAAGTTTGTAAAATGGGGCAAAATTCACTTAACAGATGTATCACTGAGCAACAGCAATTTTAGGCTCATTTGTGGTCATAAGCCGAGGACTACCTGTACTTATCTAAACAGAGGAACAGAATAACCAAAGTCAAACAAAAGAGCAATGACAGCCGGAGTGACTTCTAGCTTTCTGCCAACTTCCCCTTGTGGAATCTGGTAGGGAACATTGAAAATCTCCCTTCCCCTTCCCAGGAGGCAGATAAGTGGCTGCTACTGGGTGGGGGAGAGAGCCAGGGATTGTGAGACTGGCTAGGAAACACTGAAAATGAAGATCACATGACCACAGAGCAACCCAGCAGCAGCCAATAGCACCGAAGCAACCACAACTGCCCCAAATGTCATTCCCTTGGGAATCATTGGTTCTAGATTTTGGACCCATTCTGTAAGTTAGCCCACTTGAGGTACCTCGGTTCATAAACTGTTGCCCTATGATGCACCATTTCAACCAGTCAAAAGTCATGACAAGAGTATTTTTTTAAAATAGATAGATAGATAGATAGATAGATAGATAGATAGATAGATAGATAGATAGATATTAAAAGTTAGAGGTAAAATGCCTGGAGGGAATAAATAAGGCTGTTTTCAAACCACACTAAACTTTTAATATTCATAAGATTCAGGTCAATGAGATTCTCAGGTTGATAATACAGAAAGAGCATCTACTGCATGATATATATACATGCCTATTAACAGTGTTTCTTTCAGTGGCCATTTGTAACAGTGGTACCAGACCTTTTGGTGGTGCAGATTAATGATAATTTTACATGCTTTTTAAATTGGTGTTCAATGGCTTCGTTGCTAGCACAGAAATATCATAACAAGGAAGAAAAGACATTTTGCATTTAGTCTTTCCTTTCCTTTCCTTTCCTTTCCTTTCCTTTCCTTTCCCCTTCCCCTTCCCCTTCCCCTTCCCCTTCCCCTTCCCCTTCCCCTTCCTTTCCCTTTCCCCTTCTCCAGCTTTTAATAGTACAATATAGACTCTGCCACAAAGCTATTCAAAATCAGATCTATAGCAAAGGGTATTGTTATTTCACACAAACTGAGCATTTATTCATATTGGAAACTATAATGTAACAAGTCTATTTTTTTCACACAATCTGTCTCTCTTCCGCCATCCCCAACTTCTTCTCTTTTTTTATTCAAAGAGAGGTTCTGGAGAAGTCTTCCCCTGTCTCCAGCTTGCAGAATCTCATAAAATGAGGCAATTGAAATTCTCCAGGCACTGCTTGGCTTTAGGATGTAAATAATGTTCAGACACCAGTTTCCAGAAGCTCAGTAAAAGCATTAAAATTGCAGCTTAAAACTGTTCACTGGGCAGGATGCTGGAGAGGGGGAGGAAAGAGATGGAAAAAGGAGAGAGGAAAATCAAAATGCAATTCAAGAAAAGATGAATGTTATTTCTACCTGCAAGTTCTGGCTTGTAAAGCCTCTTGCCTGCATTACAAGCTTAAGCTCGCCTGAGCTCTTCCCCAATGAGGATTTATGTTCCAATTTACCACCCATTGGCCAAATCTTATAGATTCTCAGAAGACCGGCCATCACTCAAGAATGCAGGCAGGTGTGGCCTAATGTTAACATCTCAGCAGTCTAAAGAGGGGTCAGGGTGATCTGTAATCCAGTAGGCTATGCAAAGTCAGAATCATTAGCACCCAGGAAGGCTGTCCATAGAGCAAGCAAGGAGGGATAAGAGACAAAGAAACCTGGGAGGAAGGAAGGAAAGAAAACTGATGTCAAGAAGAGCCTAGCAGCTGAGATAAACAAAATATTAGATGTCTGGATGCTGAAACACATAGCTGACACCAAAACAGGATCCAAGGGTACATGCAATTGCCCATCTCACACTGTATATTATGTGTGATAGGTCATTCTCTTGCCATTTGTATTCTTCCAACCCTTCTAAGAGGAACGGAGAGAGAAAGATCACATACACTGAAATAACTGCATACACACTTTGCAATATTTATGACTCGCATCAAGTGTGTGTGAGGCTTGTAGAGCCTATTCTTGCCCTTTACTCAGGATGGAAATGAGGAGGAAATGGAAATTTAGGGTCAACCTTAACGTCTCAACTGCTATATCAAGATACAAATATGAGAAACAATGAGTCAAGGAGCAATCAAATCCAATTCCTCTGTTACATTTTCTTGTGTGGGCAATTGAAGACTATATTAGGGTTTGATAAAATATTCATACATGTATACTATATGTGATGGTTAGTTCATACATTATTCATACATTGCACTGCACAGTAATGTTACCTCATACGTTACTATGCAACTATGAGTTCTCTACCATTCAGAGATTACAGTCAAGGGAAAACAAAAATAGGATTTTAAAGAAAAGGCAATCATGATCGGAGTAAGGTGAGGTCTCCTATTAAATGGTGTTGGGAAGGGATTTCAAAGATCATCCAGTCCAACCCCTGCTATTTCAGAAATCTGTTCCTAAAACTTCCCTATTGGGTCATCTAGCGTCTATTTAATAATCTCTTGCAATGTAGGAAATAAATGCTAACAGTAGTAGACAGAAAGCCATTTCCCATGTAGTCATAACCGTTGAACAAAATGAGACATTGCTGGGTTGTTGCCAATGAACTATTATAATGCAGATAAAATTTAATGCTTCCTTGGCCTTCTGAGATACCTTATAGTATTATTTATGAGCTCAGGGCTATTGTTTCATCTTTAGGTTCCAGTGTCTCCTTCTGACTACATCAGTGCTTCCCCAACATGTATCTGGATGGAATCTCTCTCTCCCTCTCTCTCTCCCTCTCTCTCCCTCTCCCCTCCCCTTTCTCTTTCCCTTTTTTTGTTAGCAGCATAGCAATTGAAGAACATATCTGGGATGCTCCCGTCCTGAATTAATTTTACCTCTAACCAAGTTGTTTCATAATTTTCTTCCAGAAATACCATTACCAAAAGAAAGGACAAGCAGAAAAGATGGCATTACATGATCTAACCCCACTGAAATGCGGTTAAAATATTTTTTTTTGCAAGGTCACAATTGCACTTAGTTGGCTTTATTCACAGTAGTTCTCTTCTGTAAAGTTACTTGAACAATGAATTTATGAATAGGAAACATCAGCTGGAAAACTGTGTATCAGGCAATGCAAATGTTTCGTTGCTCTGCATGCCTGAAAACGACTGTGAAAGGGTTGTGAGCATTGATTTTGCAATTACAAATAAGCTTTAGTGAGCAGATGAATTTGCAAATACAAAACTTGCAAATAAGGAGAGCTGACTTTATTTATAAACTCATGCACTGAGTGGATAACAGTGTAATATGTGTATATTTCAAAACTATGTTTAAATGGATCTAGTGTAGCAGCTTTATAATATGTCAGAAGATTGCTCCCTCTGCTTCAATATTATTTACACCAGCTTTAATCAACCTGGAGTTCTTCAGGAAACCAAAGTGGCTAGAGATGTAAGCATACATAGAAGTGCAGCTTGATAAAGTTTATGTTGCTATTTCATACATCCAATACAATCTTATCAAATCTTAGATAGAGCTTCGCAGAAGTAAGTTCCACTGAATGCAGTATCTCTCTCTCTCTCTCTCTCTCTCTCTCTCTCTCTCTCTCTCTCTCTCT
>WNWU01000017.1:14290303-14313195 GCA_012654045.1 Ptyas mucosa | reverse complement strand
TATCTATCTATCTATCTATCTATCTATCTATCTATCTATCTATCTATTTATCTATCTATCTATCTATCTATCTGACTGGCTATAGGATTGCATTGCTCTTCAAGTATTCCTATGGGGAAAACAATAAGATTTGTGCTCGCACTGCACAAAGCTTACAATCTTTTTTTTTTTTAATTTTCTGATTTTCCTCCCTGCTCCCCTTTTCCTGTGTACTGTGTGTGTCCTTTTAAGATTGAAAGCAGAGGTTGCTTTGTTTTATTATTCTATAAGCCATTCTGGATACCTTAGGGGCTGAAGTGCAGGAAAGAAATGGCTTAAACAAATAATAAATATTTTAAAGTCAATAAATTGTTCCATAAATAAAAATATATGTCATGATTTCACTCACTTTAATGAATCTCAGCTAGTGGCTTGGTTCTGTGGATATTCTGTTATATATAATTTACACATGGTGCTAGGGATTTAAGGCCGTAAGATCCATTATTATATTGTTTTATGGCAGGGAATTTCATGATCTCGTTGTTTTTAATTTGTGTGTGTGTGTTTTGGGTTGATTGTAATTCCCAAATTTTGAGTAAAATTCTCCATATTTAAATGATTAATTCTACAATCCTATTTTGTATTTGGAGCTTTAGGTTTCCTGCTTTTTACCCGTTTTTAACTATATACTATCCCAAATTAGGGACACAGTGGCTCAGCGGCTAAGACGCTATGCTTGTTGATTGAAAGTTTCGAATCCCTAGTGTCACTTAATGGGGTGAGCTCCTGTTACTTGTCCCAGCTTCTGCCAATCTAGCAGTTCAAAAACACATAAAAAATGCAAGTAGAAAAAAAGGGACAACCTTTGGTGGGAAAGTAACAGTGTTCTGTACGCATTTGGCATTTAGTCATGACCACGGAGACATTTTCAGACAGCGCTGGCTCTTCGGCTTTGAAACGGAGATGAGCACCGCCCCTAGAGTCAGGAATGACTAGCACATATGTGCAAAGGGAACCTTTACCTTTATCCCAAACTACTGAAAGGACCTATGCTTAATTTTGCAGAAATTTTTGGGTGTAGTTATTTCCCATACGAACATGAATGTTTACTGTAATTTCTGGAGCATTACCATTACAAGCCTAATTTTCCTCTGAACTTTTTGTTTAGTTGTTTTTACTTGAATCTCCAAAAGAGGAGAATATATGTAGCTCAAGGTTGAATTGTGGAGTGTTTGGTGCTCTCTGAACTTGGGACAGTTATTTGAATTTATTTTTTTAAAGGAAGAGTGAGGAAAAATTCACAGTTTAAGACAAACATAAATTATCATCTGCATTTGATGATGCCAAAGGCAAAGGAAATTCATTCCATTCAACCCCTTCTTTGATCTTTAAAGATTCTGGCAATTACTTTATAGTTAAAGGAAATACCTCCAAGTTCTAGCAGGAAGCTCAGGAACACGTAGGAAATATTTAGATGATATAACTGATGATGATATGACAATTCAAACTGCACAATTGTGTAGCTAAAACAGTTAGCCCTCAATTTACATCCACAACTGAGCACAATATTTCTGTTGCTAAATGAGACAAAATCGCTACAGTTGTTAAGTGAATCACTGCAGTTGTTAAGTTAGTCACACAGTTATTAAGTGAGTCTGGCTTCCCATTGACTTTGCTTGTCAGAAGATTGCAAAAGGAAATTACATGACCCCAGGACACTGCAATATGAGTCAGTTGCCAAGTGTCTGGATTTTGATAGGGATGCTGCAGCTTTTATAAATGTGAAAACTGGTCATAAATCATTTGTTTCAGTGCGATCGTAACTTTGAATGGTCACTAAACAAACTGTCGTAAATTGAGAACTACCTGTACTGAGATTGACTGACCAATTGCCTCACAAAGAGAATTTTTAAAAAAAATCCTCTGTTTTTAATAACATATCAGTCATCCAAATGGAAGAAGAATTATGGTGGCCTATTCCCTCATTGTTTCCCATTGACTAATCAAATGCTAGTGGGAAGTTCATTGTCCCATTTGTTTCTTGTTAAATTTCTGTATACTGTTTTTAAATTTTAATACTTTGTTATACAGTGCCCAAAGTCCCCCTCTGAGTGAGATGGGCAGTTGAAAAATATGAAAACTAAATACATAAGTTCATAAATGAAATGAGAACACAACACAGCATCCCACTGCTGTTACTAAGGCCTTGCTTTGCCATTGATATTGTAAGCAGTACGTTAATCCTCTTGAAGAGTTATGGCTAATAGCTTCGTCTTCCCTTCATTAATTTATCTAATTCCCTTTTAAAGTCACCCAGATTGGTGGTTGCCACATCTTGTGAATATGAATTCCATCATTTAATCATGCTCTGTATTCACAAGGTCACAACAATTGTTGTGGATTTCCCCTGAAGTTCTTTTCCATGGGTTTTCTGTGGCAATGACGCTAGTTAGCCAAACAACTATTTTTCAAACAGCTGTGTGCTGGAATCACACAAAAAAAACACAAATAGTCAGAATTACCATTGATGGTTGGATTGCAAGTTTAGCCTTTGCCAGAATATTATCTGACCAAAAGCTTAATGAGCTTAGCAGAATGTGAGAGGCAGGCTACAGCATGCACATAAATCATGCATTGGTTTTGCGGGTAGCACAAACCATGTCCAGATTTTCAGGCAAGAAGTACTTTGGCATGGTGCCAAAAGATTTATTGTAAAGCACAGATGTGACTTGGGGGAAGAAAAAAAAGTAATGCAAGTTCATTTAAACAAGAAACTGTGTCAGTTGTACAGCTGCTGGACTTTCCCCCCATATCCCTCACCAAGAAAAATATGCTATATAAAAGTTTGGCCTTGACAGTTTTCAACTGCATATTTGTTTTTAGCCTATCGTATTGGATAATTCAATATATTGATAGCCCAGAAAAAAAATTCATCAGGATTCATCCCAAGTATTTGTGAATAATAAACCAATAGCAGAATAAATCTATGGCAAACATGAATTAAATGCTTGCTGCTTGATTGACTTTGATGTTATAAGCTATCTTGGGAAAATATGGTATTGAGGGGTGGAATATAAGTTTTAAAAATAAAAATGAATACACGATATCTTATAGTAAAAAATAAAATATCAAACCAATAAATGTTACAGCTGATGTTAACTGTTGATACGGCCTATCTGCAGAGACACATTAAAAGCTTGCTTCTTATGGTCATATAGTACTGTATTCAATGGGGGAAGGATGCAAGTTTTTTATTTATTTAATCTTTATTCATTTTAATATTTAATGTTTTAATATTTTGTAACTTTGTTTTATGATGTAAGCCACCCAGTCACTTAACAGTGACATGGAAATTAGATAGATTATAGATAGATGCTAGATAGATAGATAGATAGATAGATAGATAGATAGATAGATAGATAGACTGACTATTAAAATGGTTGAATAGATTATAAAATAAATTATTTTTAGAAAAAAGAAACAATTTTGTAAGACTCTTGCTTTAATTGGGCACATTTCTTCCTGTTTAATTGAGTAGATGATTCATGAATGTCTACAAAAATTGTGAAAAATCTTTCATCCTTGTTGACCCTAAGATTTTCGGTTGTCATCAAACCTCCTTACAAGGTTATGGCAGTTCCTGGGGACATGAATATTCAGATGCTGTGTGGGAAGGACATGCAAAGGTAGATCAGCAATTTGATGAGATTTTGACCAGAGGAAATGATAAACACTGAAGAGACTAAAGAGGCTACAACATAACTGAAGCAAGACAATTTGGCTCATTGTTAGGAGAGCACAGCAAAAGTACTTAAGTCAGGAAGTGATCCTTTACTCTAACAATGTCACCTTAAGTAAAGGTATCAGAGCAAATACCAAGTATATGGAAGCAAATCCTCATAGTCCCCCATTGTTAAAAATGAGACAACCACAGGCTTAAAAGCTATTGTGAGATTAATCTTCTTTCCATGGTCAGTTAAATGTTTCTGTGGCTCTTCCAACTTTGATACAAAGATGAGGACAACACAATTCTCTTTGCACTGGTTTCCATCCAAATGGATTGTTGTGACCAGACATTTATATAATAACAAGTCATGCAATGCCAGAGATGCATCCTGATCCCATTGCTATTCATGACAGCACTAGATATCATCATCAGAAAACTGTTCTACAATAGGTATGAAATTGAATTTTCCAGGGACAATTAATCACCAACTTTGCCTACACAGATGGCATTGCAATATTGCCCATGACAGTAAGAACCACTGATATCCTCTGTGAATCAAGGATGTAGCACCGCCATTTTGACTGGTCATTGGACAAGACAAAAATACAGGCCACTGATGGCCCACCAGTAATTGTACAGCTAAATGGAGGATAATCAGAACAAAGAGCTAAAAAATCTTGCTCCATCGTAGAAGAAAAGAACATTGTCTCAACAGCCAAAGTGAAAAATTAAATTGGTGGCTTTTTGGGTTTGCTCATGTAATATTTATGCTGGAAACTTTTATTATTACTGTTACCATATACACCAAAATGCAAATATTGTAGACACTGATATTACCAATGCCATCATATGCCACTTACTAGTTGTGAAATCATACTCAACTAATCTTGCGCTGGGGAGATCAAATTCAAGATTTTTTTGCATTTCATTAAATGAATTCGGATTCAAAAGAATTAGTAAGATGCTGATCTTAAAATGGCACAAATTGTTTTCATTTCGACAAATTTCTTACCTGTTCATATGAAGCTTTCTGACTTTCTTCTGAAAGAGGCAGAATACAGACACATCACAAGTGAACGCACACTAAGCTGAGATCAGTTCAGCGACCCTGGCTGAGAATTATGGGAGATGTAGTTCCAGAACATCCAGAAGATGCCAATTTGGTGAAGACTCTAACATTTCTTTCCCTCTCATTCTGTTGCCTGATTTCATCCGACAGATAAATGACTAATGGTACCTTTTCTTGAAGATAGATAGAATCATCGAACTTGATGAAGTTACCAGTATGAAAAAGACACTGCCAAGAAAGTGATTTAAGAAAAATACCTTCCTCCCCGCCAGGAAATCAGTTTATTCTTTTACATATTCAACACATAATGGGTTACTAGAGTCATTGTTTCTTTACGGTGATGAGGCCAATCAACAAATTCTTTCTGTGCAGTTCAAATAAAGCCTTTTATTTCAGAAGTCAAGTTCTGAAGGAAAATATGGCTAAAGAATGAATTGAGTGTGCTCAGTGTTGACTGGATAGTTCCCAGCATGGTCACCAAGAAAGTTCCCTATCTTGGATTCATGAAGCAAGCTTGCTGCATCCTGCTTGCTCTTCGGTCCGGGCCTGGCGCAGAGCCTTCGAGCTTCCTGATTGGCTGAGATGCAGCCAGTGGGAGTATATAAAGAACTGTCAAAGTGCCTGTGGCTGCTGTCTCTGTGAGCCAAGCAGCCGCCATTAGCTGTCAGAGTTAGCCATGAGCTGTTAGCAAATAAACCTGTTAGCATTAAAAAAAGTCTCATCTCAGTCTGTCAGTCCTTTCCAGGACTTATCAAAGCTTGTACTTAGTGTTTCCTTCTGCAATTTTTAAGTGGAACCTTCTGATCTGGTCTGGAAGAATAATGCAAACCATTTTGCTGCCTTCTAGTGGTCATCTGGAATTTGCATTCTAGATACAATTGCCAAAACACAGGATGAGAAACAATTAGTCAGTTAATACAAATGGTAGTTCTGAAGGTGCTGAAGGATTCAGTGAACTGCACTTTGGTGTGACATCTATCTTTACCCTAAGCAGGATACAAAACTTGGGATGAATCTTAACCAAAAAGACCTTGTGTCTATGGCAGTACATGGATACCATGTGTTTATCAGAATAAGGTCAAGATGTGTATTTTTCTTACAAGACTCCCAACTATCTGTTAGAAGAAAGAAGCATTTATTGTCCTACAAGGTCCTTCCCTGACCTGCATAATGAGTGCTACATGCCAATAGCTCATCATGGTGGAAGTACTTAAAATGGCCTCCACAGTGCGATTCTTAAAATGGCCTCCATAATATCTCTCCGGCCTACTATCTAAGCTGTTCCAAGGGAGCAATAATGAGAAATTCTTGACAGGTATCAGAGGTCATATTCATTTAGGTATACACAGTAAAGTCGCTTTGGAGGGAAGAAACTTTAGCCACTCAATTCAGAGAAGAAACCTCTAAGGAGACTCATGTATTTTATTTCCTGAACTCTGAAAAATGGAATATCATTATTCCGTCTCTTCAGAGAGAGCCAATCAGAGGAGCAGATGGACCGAAGGAGAAATTGAGCAGAACATTTAAAAAGACCCCCAGCTGCTCCAATGTGAATTGCCTCTCTTTGAAAAACACCTATTGTTTTTTACAAATAAATAATTACAGTTTGTTCAGTCAATGACCAACAAAAATAAAAATAAAATAAATACAGCACCAAGGTAAAATTGAATAGTTGAGATAAAAATACTAGCAATAACACAGATAAAAGAACACATAAATGTGACCTACATTGCTATGATGGCATGTTAATTACTTATGCAAGTGTATGTCACACACACAAACACATGCTCAGGTTTTTTTTTTCTTCTTCAATTGCTTTGCTGCAAGGGATGAGCTGGTGGCAGTAACACCATTCATGCTGAAGGAAGTAATTAAAAGCCAGCTTTTTTCTCCCTATCTTGCGAGAGCTGCCAGTCAACCCTGGGAAGAAAAGAATTGCTAATAAAATATTAATATGTCCCTATTCTCTTTTATGTTATTTCCTCCTTCAACAAAGAAAAATAAAAGAGGGAAAAAACCAACATGCTTTGGCATGCCATATTTATTCTTGCTTGTCAATCAAAAAAGCAAGACAAACCCAGGAGACCAAATTGTAAGTAGATAAAAGAGAGGAACCAGGAGGGAATAGAAAATCATAGCCCATTGTGCTTGACCTCCGAGAGAATCTATCAAGGCATTATGGTGAGTGTTGTTGGGAAAAGGCTGCCTGGAAAAGCACTGGCTGCGTTTACATTTTTTTGAGGACTGTAGGCCAAGGAGGAAAAGATTAATTTCTAATGCCAGTTGCCACACGTTGGCAATCACGATATAATCAGCTTGGGCTATGTTATATTTAAATACTCTTGACAGTTTCAAAAAGAGAAAGTGTGTCTGAAACATTAGTTTTAAGGGTCACCGACATGATTAGCATGAATTTTGCCTGCAATTAGCTTGGTCTATATTCTACTATATAGCAATTTTGACATCCTGGATTCCATAACGGGAGGAATCCTCAAAGCTTGCATTGGGTATTTCATGCTCACATGGGTGATAGCTTTCCCTTTCCCTTGATCTTTCCCAAAAGTATAATTTCCCTTACTTCCTGCCTTTTCCCCCTGACTGCTTCTGCCCAATAGCAGAACACTGTCATCCAAGTTAGGAAACGAGTAAGAAGATGAGAAGGAACCATCAGGAAAATAGCAACAGAAAGAAAGCTTCACGGATGACTCGGTAGAACACAAAGAGCAGGAAGATCTCCTGGCTAGCAGAGTTAGTACAACCCCAGTTACATTGATTTGGACCATTTCCTTCTTAGGTATCATTAGCGTAATTTAGCTCCTGGAATTATGATAGCCTGTTCTGATGCTTATTGATGACCTAGGGCTAATGAAATGTATTGGAATCAGTGATGCTGAGGAAAATGTTCTGAGGGCACAGATAGCAGATGAGTACCTAATAGATTGCATTATTTTCCCTCACTCTCTCCTAAGATGCAGGTCCATTCTTAGGGAATCTACCAGTGACTAATAAATGCTGCTATGGTCATATGAATGTGCTTCCCAGAAAAAGGAATTTGACATCATGGCTCTGCAGCAGTTTAAATATGAGGAGCCAGTTTCGTCTAGTGGTTAAGGCACCAGGCTAGAAACCAGATGTCTATGAACTCTAGTCCCATCTTAGACTTGGAAGTCAGTTTGGGTCAGTTGGGCCAGTCATTCTTTCTCAGGCCAACCCACCTCCTAGGGTTGTTGTTGTGGAGAAAATAGGTGGAGGAAAGGATATTAGGCATGCTTGCTGCCCTGAGTTATTCATCAAAAAGTAAAATAAAGACAGAAAATAAACGAATAAATAAAAACAAACTGGTTAACTTTTTGATAAATGAAGAGTCAGCATAATTTTTAAAATTGGAGCAGAGAATGAGAACAGTTCGGCGTCACGTGAGCAAAGGGAGAAAAAAGAATGTGCTTATTTTCCCATTTTCAAAGGAAATAGCTTGACTTTTCCCAAACCGGTCTGAGGAAAACTGAGGTCATTTCAGCTGACAATCGAAACAATTTACAGACTTAAACATGCCGTTACTATTTTTCTGTCTCTCACTTCATTCTGTATTTTTCTTTCTCTTTCTCTGTTTATGCAATTTTTAAGGAGAAGATTAATCAGCTGGAGGTCTGCGTTTTATTGAACAAGCAGATAAAATGCTGCCTTCTGTGTCACTAACAATTGTCTTGCAGTGTGATTTATGAGTCACAGTCAAGGCATCTGCAATGGTTCAAGTGATCGCTTGGTTACTATTCTACACTCGTGCTAATTCTGCTAAGCAATCTTTTTTCAGGATATTCACCAAATTTAGAGTGAAATAATATGCAAAAATTATTCACATATTTATAACCCTACAATGGGAGTGAGCTTTAAACATAAATATATTTCATCATCATCATTTTAGCCATTGTCTATCACTGCAGGATGAAGACTTCTTCCGCATATTTCCATATTTCCAAAAGAGCTTTCTTTTGCCAACTGGGTCCACAATACTTGCTGATGTCATCAATCCATCTTGTTTTAGGTCTCGTTTGTGGACGCTTTTTATCAACATATGCCGGTGAAACATGGACACTAACCTCACAATCGATACAAAAGCTATGAGTGGCTCAAAGAGTCATGGAAAGATACATGCTCAGCATTACAAGACAAGATAGATGGATGGATTACAGAACAAACAAAATTATACAATACCATCAAGAGAATAAAAGAATTGAAATGGAAATGGGAAGGTATCTTATCTTCCTTTATGTTCCTTTGTTGGTTCTAACTTACCGTTAATTTCTTACAGTTGATTTCTTTTCTGAATGTACATATATAATTTGCAAAATCTTGAAATCTCACAATAATTTGGATACTTGGGTCTGATTAAGCTTCTTTTACAATTCAGCCTTAAGTGTAACTGTTCATTTATTTCCAGTTTTTAATTTACTTCAGGGAAAACTCTTGCAAACTTACTTTGGCTTTCTTTATTCATTATTTCTTTGATTTATATAGCTGTCCAAATCACAATAGTGCCTGTGTCACTTTCAACATTTCAAAACAATACAAAAATGCAATATAAAACACAAGCATCAGCTGAGGAGCCTGATCAGACTAAACAAACAATAACCATACCACAGGTTTTGACTAACACTTCAATTCCTGTGCCTAGGAATCCATTTAGGTTTTAAGAATCTCCTGAAAAGGCATGGACCTAATCTAGCCTTGGGGGAGCAGTGCTCCAGAGGGTAATTTGCAGTAAAGAGAAAAGCCTTTTATCTTTTTGCACACTTAGGAAATCTTCAGAAAGCGGAGCCATGAACTTTCTCCATTGCAGTGGAGTCCAAACAGTGCCACATTGGATGTGATGAAATTAATTTGTGTATCTGAGAAGACAGAGAGTTTCACTACAACCAGCTGGGTTGTCCATATGGATGAGAGTTCTCTGCCCAGCCATGACACATTGCAATGATCCATCTGGAAGGTGATAAGAGAGAGGCATAACTCAAACTGTCATCAGCCCCAGATACCCTACGATGTCCTTGCCAACTAGGGGTGAAAGAATGTGGGCTTTGACAATCCTTTGAAATCTTTCACAAATTTGTCACCTACCCTAACCCTATAAGCCTGTATGCTGATATTATTTACAGCATTGTTTGATTTAATAGCTTTAGAAGTTAGCATTTTTGGACTTTTTCTTTTTTTTAAAAAAAGCCTTGTTTAGGAATGAATGTCCTACTTAGTTACTGCTTTTATTAATTACTTCTTGGATTCAGTATGGCAGTGAGGCCAAAAGTAACTTTAAATATATTTAATTAAAGGTAAAGGTAAAGAACCCCTTCGCACATATGTGCTAGTCATTCCCGATTCTAGGGGGCGGTGCTCATCTCTGTTTCAAAGCTGAAGAGCCAGCGCTGTCCAAAGATGTCTCCATGGTCATGTGGCATGACTAAACGCCAAAGATGCACAGATCACTGTTACCTTCCCACCAAAGGTGGTCCCTATTTTTCTACTTGCATTTTTTATGTGCTTTCGAACTGCTAGGTTGGCAGAAGCTGGGACAAGTAACGGGAGCTCACGCCATTACGCGGCACTAGGGATTTGAACCACTGAACTGCCGACCTTTTGATCGACATATTTCAATTATTTTCATGTAATTATTTATTACTAGATCTCTTGCAGGAGCTCAAAGATTATATGTGGCTCTCCTCTCCTTTTATTTCCACAAAAGCAACTCTCAGAGATAGGCTGGATGTAAAGCTGGTTTCTACCAAGAAAAGTCACAACATATTTGATTGTCCTGCTAATAAGAATGTGGTGGCTGAACATGGGTCATGTATGTAAGAGGAACATGAATATTCATTCGTTTATTCACTCAATTTTAGATGGCCAACTATTTCAAATTCATGGGTGGCTATCAATAAAACCACACATGACAGCAGGAAAAAATACATACCTAATCTCCAGCTGAAGTAAAAACCAAACCAACCAGCAATAATCATTGCATGGTTCTTCCCCACTTCATGATCCAATAGCTTGGTGACAAAACCATTTTTTAAAAGCCCTATGGAAGGCCAGTGGTGTCAGGGCCTTACTGATCTTTCAGGGAGATGGCACCTGCTCAAAAAGGCAGGTGCCATGACAGAAAAGGCTCTCTTCTTGAGTGCTACCATATTGTTGTTGCTAGTTGCGAAGTCGTGTCTGACCCATCGCAACCCGATGGACAACTTTCCTCCAGGCCTTCCTGTCCTCTACCATTCCTCGGAGACCATTTAAGCTCACACCAACTGCTTCAGTGACTCCATCCAACCCCCTCATTCTCTGCTGTCCCCTTCTTCTTTTGCCCTCAATCATTCCCAGCATTAGGCTCTTCTCCAGTGAGTCCTTCCTTCTCATTAGGTGACCAAAGTATTTGAGTTTCATCTTCAGGATCTTCTATATAGCAATCCCTAATAGATAGGACCCAGAGTATGCCTCTTCTCTCAGATCATGGCATAGTCAAGGAGAGAAACTCCTCGAAAAAGCCCATCCTTATGCCCTGAAGGATTTTGTAGGTAACTATCAGCATCCTGAATTGAACCTGGAGGGATACCGGCAGCCAATTTCAACAACAAAGATAGCCATGCTCCGTGAATCTTGCATGACTGAATTGGAGAATCAAAGATGGCAGCAACAATATTGCCCCCCCCCCCAAGTCCACATAGTGGACTTTCTATATTTGGTTTCAAATCTAATTTGGGTACCCAAAATGTAGGTAGTAGCGTTATTCCAGATTTGTAGCGTCTTTTTCATTTAAATGTAATTTTCCAATGGTTTAAAAATGTCAAGCCTGCTGAAGCAACCTTTAGCTTGTTAACAATAACAAGTCACTGAATCACCTTCATAAAAGGCTCACAGAAAAACATTTCCACCTTCTAGAAACAGGCAGATGGAAGGCATGTCTTGCTTGTAGATGCTCTTCCAGGTACCATTTGTTTGCCTTTCAATGCACAGCTGCTGCCACCGACACAACTCATGCATGAATTTTATCACTTTGCTAATTTCCCCATCAGTCACAGTAGATATTGATTGTCCCCATTTAGAGATGCACACAGCATCTCCAAATGAAAAGTTATTTATAAAGCCCAGCATGGCATTTCATCCCTTAAAGAAATAATAAATGTGCTTTGTATTCTAAATTTGATAACAAAATTCCAAAATTCAGTCAAACTGCTGCTTGAAAGCTGTTCGGCTCTATAAATGTGTCAGCTGTGTATATGTATGTAAATAAATATGATATATATATATATAACCACTGTGAGATGGCTTGGGTGAGAAACAATGACTGGCCCAATCAGCCAGTGAGCTTCTGTAGTCCAGAAGTTGATTTCTTTGGTGCTTGTCCAACACCTTAGAACTAAAGGGACTATTAGGCTGAAAGCAATAATTATGGCAAACTATATATAGCTCTGAGTAACAAACATTATCTGCATCCTTTCCAATTGGGATTCAGGTATGGTCATTGGATGGAAACCATTTTGGTTGCTATTTTGGGGGATCCAAGGTGTGCTCCTCCTTGTCCAACTATGGTTTTCTCAATGGCATTCAAAACCATTGACTTTTATATTCCTTTAAGCTATTTGCAAGGACTTGGAGTTGGGAACTGCTTGAAATCTCCTGCTCCTTCCAGAGTTGTTGGCTTGAATTGGTAGTGGAAGAGAGGTCAAGAACTTGGACATTCCATTATGGGTGCTTCAGGTTTCCCCCCCTTTTTAAAAAACATCTATATGAAGATGATGATGATATGAAGACATCATCTGTTGGTTTGGGGTTTAAAGCAGTGGTGAAACCCAATTTTTTTACTACCAGTTCTGTGGGCTTGGTGGACGTGGCTTGGTGGTGGTGTGGCTTGGTGGGCGTGGCAGGGGAAGGATACTGCAAAATCTCCATTTCCACCCCACTCCAGGGGAAGGATATTGCAAAATCTCTATTCCCATCCCACTCTGGGGCCAGCCAGAGGTGGTGTTTGCCGGTTCTCCAAACTACTCAAAATTTCCGCTACCAGTTCTCCAGAACCTGTCAGAATCTGCTGGATTTCCCCCCTGTTCTAGACCATGAGATATAAGTAGATTCTACCTTGAGAAGATGGGTCAGGCCATACTTCAGTATCAACATGCCCTATACACTAGTGGTGGATTTTAAAGATTTTTACTACCGGTTCTGTGGACATGGCTTGGTGGGTGTGGCAGGGGAAGATTACTGCAAAATCCCCATTTCCTCCCAATCAGCTGGGACTCGGGAGACAGATAATAGATGGGGGCATGGCAGGGGTGAAATGTAAAATCTGTTACTACCGGTTCTGTGGGTGTGGCTTGGGGGGGGAATGTGACTGAGTGGGCGTGGCCAACTTTTAAAAAAAAAAACCCTTTTCAAAGCATTTTTTTCTAATGCTTTGAAAAGTCTCTCTGCCGATCAGGAACTCAGCTGGGATCATCAGAGACTTTTCAAAGCATTTTTTTACCACCTCTTCAGCCAAGAGGTTGCAGAAAAAAATGCTTTGAAAAGCCTCTGATGATCTCAGCTGAGCCGTGCGATCATCAGAGGCTTTGTCTTTTTTACTTTTAAAAGCATTTTTTCATCGGAAGAGGTTGTAGAAAAAATGCTTTTAAAAGAAAAAAAAAGCCTCTGATGGTCGTGCGGCTCAGCTGGGCATGGTGAAGGGGGGGGGGTGCAGGGATTTTTGCTACAGGTTTTCCGAACCACCCGCTGCCATCGCTACCAGATCGTGCGATCCGGTCCAAACCAGAAGCATTTCACCCCGGGGCGGGGCCAGTCAGAGGTGGTATTTACTGGTTCTCCGAACTTCTCAAAATTTCCGCTATCAGTTCTCCAGAACTAGTCAGAACCTGCTGAAACCCACCTCTGCTATATACCCAGATTCCATTCAGTTAAGGAATCAACGTATTTGCATCTGGAAGCTTGTTTGCTTTTATTAAAATTTATATGGCCACCCAACTCACTCTCAGTGACTGACTTACAATAGGTAAAAATCTCATATAAAATTAAAATTTTATATGAGATTTTTATAATAATAATTATAAATAATTAAAATTTATATGGCCACCCAACTCACTCTCAGTGACTGACTTACAATAGGTAAAAATCTCATATAAAAAATAATAAAAGTGATTAATCCCCCCTCACCCATGACGACAATCAGTCAAATAAGCCATTTCATGGGATCCCTCCCACTCTGGAGTCCCCAGGCCTGTGGGCAAAACCAGGCCTTCGTAGCCTTGTGAAAGAGTGTTGAAGTGGATGCCAATCTTAATTTTGTGGGGGTGTGTTCTGTGGGAGTGTTTTGTGAGGGTGATGGAAGGGAACCACCGTGGAGAAGGCTCTTCTTTTTGAAGCATTCCTTGCTTCCCCGCTCTGGTACTTTGGGTTGATGTGATTGGGAGAAGATGGTCCTTTAAATAACCTGGTCCCAAGCCATGTAGGGCTTTAAAGGTGACAATTAGTACTTTGAATTAGACCCAAAAACAGAGAGACAACACATGTGCACACCTAGGCCTGCACAAAACTATGCTGGCCACTGCATTTTGAACTGCATGCAAATTCAAATATGCCTAATAGTGGTTGTGTATAGGAAGAACCACAGCTTTTCCTTAGTAGCTGGAAAGAGAGAGAAAAAAATATTTAAAAAATAATGGTTTTGACATCCCAGCCTCAAGAAGGGAAGGGAAAGAAGAGAGGTTTCCTTGGAGAGCCCAGAGAAGTTTCCCTGACCCCATACTTTCTGGCTGAAGAGCTTTGGTCTCAAGAGAAGCTAGCAGAGGAAGGCGTGTTAGAAAATGGAGCTGAAAAAGGAAGGAAGGACATGTAAGGCAGTCTAGAAAAGGGGCTAGTAAGAATCCCAGGGAAAGTTGGACAATAAAGAAAGGCTGATGACGCAGACGGAAATATTCCAGGTTGAGCCAAACTATATGGCCCATGATAAAAAATAAAATAAAATGAAGCTGGATATTCTGGTAAGTGGGCATGAGGCTTGGAAGTCCAGATTAGGACCCTGAAGCCTTCAAGAAAACATGGAAGTTAAGGTCAATTGTTCCATAAAAGCCAATTTAAGTTTTATTCGATCACATCCAGGGAAGGTGTGCTGGGAAATCCTTTTTCCATTAAAGAATAATTTTAGGCAAGGACTTGCAATCAGGTTGTTTAACTTATTTGAAATTGTGTGCTGGTAAGCTTTATTGACCAACCCCTTGATAGTTTCTGGTAATTGTCTCCAAAATCTTTTGCTGCTAAAGTTTATTAGATTTGTGCAAAGCAGCTTTAGTTCTACTTTTGTTCCCTCTTAGGGTCCGTAAGCCACAGGCCTCACACAGTATGGAAGTGTGCCTAGTCTTTTGTGAGAGATTGATGCTTCAGGTACTGTTTATCACCACCATAAGTACTTGTCCCCACCATACCTGGTTTTCCAGATGACCACTTTTAAATAATAATTAAAAAAATACATTTACTCTGCTTACAGAGGTGGACTATTTTGGCTGATGATGTGTCTCAAAAGTATTGGTGGTTGAATAAAAGGATTGAGATGAAGTGAGAGCCTAAATCAATATGAGGAGAGATACATTCATTTAGATTGAAAGATAATTCTATGAAAATCATATTTGGGGATTATTTACTTTATTCTGTGTTGTGGGCATAATTATTTATTAATGAGGGCAGGAATATTAACTGCTGGGATAGACGTGTTTGTATGTTTAGTGTTATGAATGGGGGAGGGAGGGAGGGGAATGTATGGTTTTTGTTTTTATGTATAATCAATGTTTTTGTCTTATGTTTTAACTTGGAAAACTTAATAAAATTTATTTTAAAAAAAAGTACAAGGCAGTTGTGAAATCCAAATTTTTTTACTATTGGTTCTGTGGGCGTGGCTTGGTGGGCATGGTGTGGCTTGGTGGGCGTGGCAGGGGAAGGATACTGCAAAATCTCCATTCCCACTTCACTCTGGGGCCAGCCAGAGATGGTATTTGCCAGTTCTCTGAACTACTCAAAATTTCCGCTACCAGTTCTCCAGAACCTGTCAGAACCTGCTGGATTTCACCCCGGTACAAGGGCTCTATAATATTTATTTTCATTTTTCATATTTTGTCACACAGCCAGCCAGATGCTTAGACAGGATTTGGCATTTTTAACAAACTATTGAAGTCATTTAAGGAACCGGGGGTAGGCAAAAATTGTTGTTTGATTGTGTTAAAGGTGTTGCTTGAGGATATTAAAGTTACATTCCCTTTTTCATTGTTGTTATTATAACTTTTTTATTATTATGTTGCTGTCGTATGTGTGTATATGCCTTCAAGTGAGTGTTGATTCTGGCTGAAGGTCTGGACAAGTCTCTGCAACTATGGAGCTGATAATATTTTCAGAAGTGGTTTGCCTTTGCTTGCTTCCTAGGGCTGAGAGAGAAGGTCCCCCAGCTGACTTTGTGCCCCAGGTAGAATTAGAACTCACAATCTCCCAGTTTCTACTGGATGCCTTAAACACTACACAAACTGGCTCTCTACCAATGGCAGGAAGCCATAGTTAAAGGGTGGACTGTACCAGAGGAGTTTTGTATGAGAGATATTCTGATTGTGGCCAAGCTCAATTAAAGTAATTTTAGCCTTCCTTTAGAGTTGATTTCATGATCTAGTCTATCTAGTGTCTTCCAGTCTTCCAAGTCTAATCGTACTATACCTCTTCTTCTTTCTTGTATTTCAGTGAATTAGGGAGTGTTACTCAGTGGTGAAATTTATTTATTTTTTTTATTACCAGTTCTGTGGGCATGGCTTGGTGGGTGTGGCTTGGTGGGTGTGGCAGAGGAAGGATACTGCAAAATCCCCATTCCCTCCCCACTCCAGGGGAAGGATATTGCAAAATCTCCATTCCCACCCCACTCTGGAGCCAGCCAGAGGTGGCATTTGCCAGTTCTCTGAACTACTCAAAATTTCCACTACTGGTTCTTCAGAACCTGTCAGAACCTGCTGAATTTCACCACTGGTGTTACTCTGAGTCACTTCCAAATTGGATATTCTGGACTTAATTTTTTTTTAAAAAAATCCTTTTCCTTAGGCAACAACCTTTTCTCTGTCAAAGTCATCTTCTTTACTCTGGATAATACATCATCAAATGAAAGTCATGCTGTGTTGTTAATATATTTACCTGTGAATGTTTGAAAAAATACATTTATTGATACGTGAATTTGTATGCTGCCTGCTTTAGAGTGGTTAGGTGGCCTCACTGTCAAAAACATTAGAAGAAATACAAAGAAAAGTAAAATAAAAGATAGTGCACTATGCAGACAGATTAAACTCACTTCATTCTGAGCAGGTGCATCCAGCTGCATAGCACCTAACATTTTGAGCTGCCAGCAAGCGGGATCGGATGGCAGCAGGATGCAGGGTGTATATTCATGGATCAATCCTGGTCTACAAAAAAACAATATCACAGTGCACAAGGCTGTCCTTATTTTCACCGGTGAAAAGTTAGCTGCTAATAAGAGGCAGTACAGAGCTGCTGAATCATGTTTTGCTAACAATGTCAGCAGTCCTGCAGATATAAGTTCTCCAAATGCTTCGATGCCAGAGATTCTTAGGCTTCTTCACATCTGTAAGTAGGTGGTAGAAATTATTCTATAATAAAGAAAAATGCTGTTATCATCAGTGGTCCTGAAGACACATCAACTTGCTACATAACACGCTAAATTTACATTATTAAGTACCTTACAACCAAGTTTTAAATTTAAAAAAAGAAAAAAAGTATTAAGGGCTGTCTTACTCTTTTTCTAGTTATATTCTCCACAAATCAGAAGCAGAGTCTCATAAACAGAGTTTTCGTAAAGATTCAGAATGAAAGAAATTACTGGAATTGAATTGGCCCCCTAGGTTTCCCCCCAATAAATATTTTATATTCTGCGCTTTCAGACTGAAGAAATAACTGAATGATTTCACACATAGTATTAGGCCCTGGAATCAGGGGTGAAATTCAGCCGGTTCTATCCGACTCGGGTGAACCGACAGCGGCGGCTGAGGAGGGGGGCTCCACTCCATCTGCGTGGACGTCATGATGTCACTTTTTGGTGACATTGTAAGCCTCTGTGCATGCGCAGAAGGCTTTGCGCATGTGCGGACAACATAGCGCATGCACATTTGCAAACCAGTAAGGAAGCTAAGTGAATTTTACACCTGCCTGGAATCAATATGTTTTGAATATTTTTCTTACTATTGTAAAAGTATTTGTTATGGCAGTTGAAGGAAGTGTCTTAAAATACTTTAAAAGCTAATGAATTCATTATTCCTTAACTTTTTATGGACTAGAATGACTTTAAAAAATGGATAATATATTTTTTTTTCATTCTCCAGATTTCTTAAGCTAGATTGGTTACATTACATATCTTTCAAAATGACTTTTTTGTTCTCATATTGAATTCTGCTTTGAGGTGTTTGGAGAATGATGCATTTAAAAATTTTTTAACTTGTTTCAATTCTGGTCCAAATCAACAGCATTAAATTTCCTACTCCAAGGGCAAGGCCTAGAGATGATATATTTCTAAGCTGAAAGGTTTCTTTAAAACTTCTCTGCTCAAAATTGCCTGTGGAAGGTTAGAATAGATAATCTAGCAATTGAGTGGGATATTGAAAATTAGAAAAATTTACTCCCAAAACATTACATACATGAGAAAATTAGGCTTGTGCCCTCCTTGCTGTTTTAAAGCTCTTCCTGCCCTACTTAAAGACTTTTAAGATCTTTATATTATTGTGAGGAAGGAAGGAAGGAAGGAAGGAAGGAAGGAAGGAAGGAAGGAAGGAAGGAAGGAAGGAAGGAAGGAAGGAAGGATCCCTTTGGTTAATCTCATAAATTAGAATGGTTGGGAGCTGTTTTCTTTATATATTTTTTCACCTGTCTGTGAAAATGATATCCATCCATCCAGCACAGTAGCTAAAGAAAATGACAAAGAATAACCTCATCCAATTCTCTCTCACCCACTCCCTCTCCCTCTCCCTCTCTCTCTCTCCCCCTCCCTCCCTCCCACTCCATCTATAGCAGCCATTTTGTGGGAGAACACAGAGATTGCTTTTATAATTCCAGCTTTGCATCTAGTCCAAAATGATTGCTTAGCTCTGTCCTTCTCTATTTGTTTAGGCTTGAAGTGGGATTTAATTAACATAGCAAAACTGGAATGATTATGCCATCACTAATAGCTGCTGTTGCATTGAGTCATTTTGCTTATATTCACTTTATCTGGCATTAGCACAAATAATTCCTTGCAGCCCTATAATGTCTATTTCAAAATTAGTCCCACGGAGATCAGTGAGCCTTTACACTTCCGTAAATGGTATAGGGATTTACATTTTGGCAGAAGTTTTTTTCAACAGTTGCTAAGTAAGCCAAGATTTCATTCTTGTATTTATGTATAACATAAACAAATATGCAGAGTCCCATTTTATGAAACTCCCTGTGCCAAGGATATCTGTCACTTATTGCACTTATTGCAAAAAAATTATAGGAACTGCGCATGAAAATTTCATGCCTCCAGGTGCTCCATGGATTATTCATGAAGCTATTGGAGCTGTCACCATGGGAGCCAATCGGCTACAACGTATTTAGCATATTAATGCCTCTTTTTTTTTTTATTTAGTGCATGAGAAGTTCTATCACACCACCTGGAACGCAAACACAAACCGCTGCTGACTCCAGGAGCTTGGAAATCAGGAATGTGGGATCTTTTTCGGAGGAGAGGAAAATTTATATATCTCCATCCCACACGTGCATCTGAATTTTCCTTCCTATGGAACGTCTTCCAAATGAAATGTAAACCTCCTGAAGTTTTGTTTTCATAATAATGCTTTCTTTCTTTCTTTTTTAATCTGTTGGGAGCTTCGGCTCATTACATGCTCTGTCCTACCACATTCTTGGGAAAGGTTTTAATGGGCAAGCCGCTTGATTTGTCAGACATTACATCAGAATGATTTAATACACCGAGGGCAAGATTGGATGTCAAGTCCAGCTGTTAATGCAGTTTCTTCAGCAGGTTCATTGGATGGGCTTCAAAAAGCAACTGCTAAATGATCGCCATTCATTTGGCGGCAGGTCTGCCTAGAGGGAGACAGGACCAGGCCAAGGCCTTGTTTTGCCTAGGACTTAAGCGGGGTTTCTCCTCACCCAAGGGGGAGAACAAACAAGAACAGTTGCTGTACAGGAAGCAGTGGGCTTCAAAGGCTTGGAACAATATATCTAATGCCATGTTAAACATTCACAGAGTTGTCAGGAAGTGTTTATTTTATACACACACACACACACACACGGCATTCAAAACTGAGCTTTGTGAAATTGAGCCAGGGAGAATCTCTTCTTCTCCAGACAAACTTGAGTGTGATACCACATGGCAGCAATGTGGGATGTGTGGTCGAGAGGTCATGTCTAGGTGCTTCTGAATACAGAGAGATGAATTCATTTCTGCCTATCCTATAAAAGCCTCATTGTCAGCATTCCAGAAAACCCCCACTCCGAGTAAAGACGCGGAAGCAAGCATTTTTCAAAGTTCTCTTTACTAGGTTAGGTAAACTGGCACATCTGGGAAAACCCGAATCTGAAAGGTCTGAGGTTTTCCCTCAGTAAATCAAAAGCCCCCAAACTATCCCCTCACTCCTCAGTCGATCACATGCTCCAATCAACGTCCATCCCATCTTGACTCAGCATTCTGACCACTCCTTCTTCAGATGCCGGATCGCCCTGATCTTGACCGACAGGAAGAATGCTATTATGTCTAAAGACAACCCCTCTACTAAATCCCCCCTCCTACTTTCCCACACATGAGAAGGTGGCAGCATGGAAGCTTCCGGCCTAATATAGCTTCCAATGCTGACACTCATCATCAATAAGGTAATGTGAGTCAGGGGTTAAAGCATTGGCCTTTCGCCATTCCATCACGAAGCTCACACTCCTTCTCAATCCAAAGCCCCCCTCAGGGGGTCTTAGATGTAGGCATAAAACAATGGGAAAACCATCCCTCTCCAGTCAAGGTATGCTGTCTTGAGCGCCTGCAAAAAAATAATGTTATAGAGGTAATAATAAATGGATAGTCTTCAACTTACAACAGTTCATTTAGTGACCGTTCAAAATTACAACAGCACTAGAAAAAAGTGATTTATGACCATTTTTCACACTTAACGATCGTTGCAGTATCCCTGTGGTCATGTGATCAAAATTTGGATGCTTGGCAACTGCTTCATATTTATGCAGTGTCCCATGTGATCACCTTTTGTGGCCTTCTGACAAGCAAAGTCAATGGGGAAACCGAGTTCACTTAGCCATGATTTTAATTTACCAACTGCAGTGATTCGCTTAACAGAACTTGCAAGAAAGGTTTTGATATAATGATATATTGGGGTTTTTTTTAACATGATTGCACCCTTCAGGTTTAAAAAGCAAAATAGGAAATGACATAATGCCAAGCAGTGTGCCTAATTCCAGTACCAGTTCTTTTTCTAGAGATGGCTGTGGGCCTCACAGCTACTTTTCTTTTGAGCATCTTTTATTTACTATGTGAAAAATGGGTACATTCAAGACTTTCTGGGTCCAAATATGTGATTTGGCATTTGGAGTTCACCTCAACAAATTCTAGGTCAAGTTAACCTCTTTTTTTACCAGAGAGTTCTGGGATTTAACAGACCTACCATAAATGTCTCAAAAATCCAAATATACACACCATCCCTAGACAATTGCTGCACCCTCATCTACAGAATTGTTGCAGCCTCCTTTTGGGTAGCTGCTGCCTGAGTGACTATGTCTGATTCCAGTATTTGAAAAACAGAGATGGAACTACTGGGTGATGCTTCATTCCAGGGCCCTGATATTTCCATTTGACTAGTTTCTCTGCATCCCCAGGGTCAATAATATTCTCAACCTAAGGACATTTGCAAATATGTATTTACCACTAGACTGGTAGCCATGTAGCCTTCCTATGCTGAAATTAACTTTCACCCAACAATTCCCTTTGCTTTTCAACCAAGCTACCCAAACACTCATGTGCAAAATGTCCGTAAGGTGGAAAATATTCCTGTGATGGTGATTCGAGATACTTGAGCTTCAGGGAGCTAGGAGGCAGGCAGCATTGCCATGGATGGGAAGTCATGAATATCTCAGCCCCACAGCTTCCTGCTGCTTCCACCTCCCTTTGGACTTCAGAGCTTCCAAAGCATGATGGTGTTTTTGCGGTGTACTCCAAAGCATTGAGTACCCACACAATATTCTTGGTCTTTTTTTTTTTCCTCTTCACAAATCACAGTTGTGTTGTGAGGGAACTGTTGGATTATGGCATGGAAAATGGTCTTCAAGTCTATCCTGTGCAGCTCCCTTTGGGGTGGTCACATCCCCTAAGCCCACCCTTCCTCACAATATTGTTACTGTGGAAAACAGGAAGAAGGAATGCTACCTCTACTACCCTGAGCTTTTGGGGAATAGGTGGAATATAAATATAAAAAAACAACAACACAAAACAGCCAAAAACCAAAGCAATGTGGCAGCACTGGAATAGTTGAACAAAAGCCAACATCCTTTGAAGGGAGCCCTGGCTGTTGTGCAATTTGAATCCTACATGGGCTCTTATGGGAATAACTCTAGGGGGTTATATATTTTAATTTTAACATATTTTTGGGTTGGAAACACATTCAGGAATCCATTAGGAGCTTCTATGGAGCTTCCCTTGGTTATGATTTCCAGACTTGTAAGCCACCTATCACCATGTCTGAAATATTGCACGTCTTCCTTTCATATCCTTAGATGAAGGATATCAAATGACGGAGTGTGGACTAACAGAAGGAAGTGGTACATCTGCAGTTCTCTTCGGCAACAAGACCATGGTTTTCTTTGGACAAGTATTTTCTATTCTGCTTGGCAGAATTCCCCAAGATCTCAGGTGGAGGTTTACTCCAGTTCTGCTAGGCTGAGGAAGTAATGGTTTTCTTTCCGTTCTAGATCAGATTGATTTGGGTTCAGTCAGAAGCCTACTCCATCATGCTTTTTCCATTAAAAATAAATCAAGAAATTTCTCTCTCTCTCTCTCTCTCTCTCTCTCTCTCTCTCTCTCTCTCT
>WNWU01000017.1:14272665-14285200 GCA_012654045.1 Ptyas mucosa | reverse complement strand
CTTCTTCTTCTTCTTCTTCTTCTTCTTCTTCTTCTTCTTCTTCTTCTCCTCGTCCTCCTCCTCCTCCTCCTCCTCATCCTCATCCTCCTCTTCTCCTCCTCCTCCTCCTCCCTCCCTCCTCCCACTCCTCCCAGATCTTCACTCTACTTCTATCTTTCCCCCCTGCTACATCCCTTCTCTCTTTTCCTAGTTGGCTCTGCCATGGAATTACTTTAAGAATGTTCAGTGCGTGTTGCGTTTGGCCCTCTTCCTCATCTCTACCACAGCTGTGTAATATCCTGACCCTCAGAGTGGCAGCTGCTTGCTTGATGCAGTTCTGAGTTCTGTTTTGGAAAGGAAGTACTTTTTCCAGATGGAAAAAGAAAAAAAAATCTACAGAAGGAACTTCCAAACTGTAATGATCTCTCCTCTCTTCTTGTGGACTATTGCATACCATAAATAGAGTTATTTGCAGAGCTGGCATAAAGGGAGACATGATGAGGCATCAGCTAAAGATCCATGCCACAGGAGGAGGTCCACTAACAACTGACTTCTTCAGTTATGTCTCGGGGCTCTCTTAATGCATGGGCCTGATGGGGACTTGCCTGTGGGCCCCATGAGCATAGGGGCCCCATATTAATCTGTGTATGTTAACCCTTCAATGCACCTTATATCATATAAATACAGCAACATATTTATTACATTGTACTGCATTTAAAAAAAAATAATACTAACATGCAAAATATATGTTTAATTTTATCGACCATTTACATTTTTATTCATGTGAGTAGTTGTCGTAGGGGCCCCAGTACAAAGCAGTACTGGGGCCCATAATGCTGTTAAGATGTCTTACTGTATTTGTGAATCCGCCCCTTGAATGGTAATGTGGTTATATATATAGGAGGAGCTATTCCCTACTTGCTCATTGCAGGTAGCTTTCAAGCAGATGGTCAGGTCACGATTCTGAACAAGTGAAGGAGGAGCAGTTGGCAACTGCACAGGTGAAAAGCTGGATTCAATGATATCGAAAACCCTGAAGAGTGGCCAGACTTAAAGCTAGTATTGGATATATGCTCCAGAGAGCTACAGGGTCAAAGGTTATGGCTTTTCAATGGACATTGTCAAATTTTATGGATACAGACTGATTCTTCATGAATGTTTAGAGGCTGCATTTCTGTGCGTCCTTTCTATGTCAATTTTATTACAGCAAGAAGAATGTAAGTGCTGAGATAAAGATCAGAGGAGCTAAAGAGAAGTAGGGTTTGCATTCACTATCCACAGATTTTTCCAATTTAAGTGAAGAGAAATGCCATGAACACATGTTGGTTTAATTAGACAATTGTACTGTTCAGAAATAAATACTGGCATTTGTCAGGCATGCTGTATTAGTGGGTGGATGAAATCTTAATTCTCTCTTCTTTCCCTGAAAATACTTATGTTTTTTGACCTCCTTTTCCTTGTAAAGCTGAGCTAAGTAGCATCTGGTTTTCTAGATATTGTATTGTATTGTTGGACTCCAACTCCAATCTGGCTGGGAGTTATGAGCTCTGATTCTTGTAGCATTTGAGGACTGTAGGTTTTCCATAGTTATATGAAGTATCCTTCCTTCAGTTTCTCTGATTCTTATAGGGACTAATCTAATCTAATATTTCTTTGAATATTGCAGGTGGTTCTCGACTTACAACGGTTCGTTTAGTGACCATTCAAAGTTACAACAGCACTGAAAAATGTGACTTGTGACCGTTTTTCAAAGTTATGACCTTTGCAGCTTCCCCATGGTCATGTGATCAAAATTGAGATGCTTGGCAACTGGTTTATATTTATGACCGTTGCTGCGTCCTGGGTCATATGATCCCCTTTTGTGACCTTCTGACAAGCAAAGTCAATGGGGAAGCAAGATTCACTTAATAACTGGGTTACTAACTTATCAACTACGATATTTCACTTAACAATTGTGGCAAAAAAGGTCGTAAAATGGGGCAAAATTCACTTAACAAATGTCTCACTTAACAGCAGAAATTTTGGACTCAGTTGTGGTTGTAAGTCAAGGACTGCCTGTATTTAGGATGTCCATTCTCTTTCCTCCCCCCTTACATTTAAACTAATGTAGAATCAGTGGTGGGTTGCCCCTGATTCGGACCGGTTGGCAAGAACCGCTAGTAAAACTGGCAGGAGGCCCCACCCACTGCCCCGGATATCGTCATCAGTGGTCTGCGCATGTGCAGAAGATTCTCGATCCTATTGTGAACCGGTAGTAAAGGTAAGCAGAACCCACCCCTGTGTAGGATATTTTAGAGATTTAGAGATTTAGTTAACGGGCTATAAATCTACAATTTTCTATTATATCCAATATCAGGCTGGTCTTTCACATGTTCTTCAAATTACCCTTAAGATCTCAAACATTTTTGCAAGTCTTGGTTTCTCTTTGTGTGTGTGTGTGTGTGTGTGTGAGAGAGAGAGAGAGAGAGAGAGAGAGGGAGAGAGAGGGAGAGAGAGAGAGAGGGAGATCATGTGTGTGTGTGTGCCACTGCACATTTGAAATATAGATGATATACCAGCGTCATAAATTCATACTACTGGTTCAGCAAACAAAATGAACTCTGCTAAAAGAGCCAAGTGACTAAGGGGGTGTGCGCTGTGAAAAGATTTGGGAACGACGCAGGCAGAGGGTTGTCCCAATTCTTTTGTTTTTTATGATTATCGGAGTAGCCACAGATGGTCTTTTTCTCTACTTCAAGCAGCTTGGCAGAAGATATTTCCCAGAGCCAGTCCTAGTATTATACAAATAGTAAAATTAGAACCGTTACTGGAGTGTACAATTACCAATGCAGGTGGGGACTCTATTCATTTACAAACCACACGCTCTGAACTTAGAAAAGAAGCTGGTCAGGCTTTCCACTCAACGATAGATGTGAATCCAGATTAAATGATTTTTCATCCAAAGAGCAGATCATCAAAGGGAGCAGATGTTATTGCACAAATCCGCTGTATGATGAACTCTGTTCAGAATTAAACCAAAATGGTTCAGATTACATAGTTATGTTTAAATGAAGATTTTTGTTGTTGTTTTTAAGGTGGTGTAAATATACTCAGTAGTACCAACAGGAGTATTTGTTTAATCTTGATTTATTTTTCTACTGTTGTCATTATTCCTTACCTCCAGCAAGAACTAAAGGTACATCAAATAACTCAAAGTTAGTAGCTCTCAATATAATCATAATCTTGAGGTAACAGATCTATTCAGACACGCACATACACATATGTCAATTAAATAAAAATATGCTGTGTGAAAAAAATAAGTTATTCAGATCTAAGATGGTAGCTATAACCTCCTAAAAAGAGTAATTTTAATGCAGAAATCAGAATTGCCATTATTTTATTGAGCATAAAGGTTTTATTCCCTTAAAAGAAAAAAATAAATAAATGACCAGGTAAATTAATGCTACATTTTTCACTAGAGTGCAACAATAATAAAGAGCACTCTTGTGCAGTGAACAAATAATACACCTTCATTTGGTGTTCTCAAAATCTTCAAAGCGGTATATTACCCATTCTTGTAACTCTTTTGTTCTCTTCTGAGAAAACCACAATGGTCCAATTTCTCCTCATTGAGGTTGTGTTGCCTTGATTAGAGCTATGCAATCTTGCTTTCAAACAAGATGTATAATTTTGTCTAGGACATGCATTCAGCCACCCATTTCTGTGGATTAGAACAAATTGCTCAATTTTGTCTTTGTGGATTTTGCAGTTTTAGGGCATCTCCAACTTCCCTGCTTGGCTTCTGTGAAAGAGCCTCTAGAAATGAATGCCATTTCGATCCCCTGGGATGATGAGCGGGGTTTGGGGGGGGGGAGACAATATTTTGAACTGGGCATCCTCCAATGCAGCTAAGGGTCACTGAATAAAGAGCACAGCTTCTTAAATAAGTCATTTACTCTTCCAAAATGCCAGCTGCCCTTTAGCCACGTTTGGACAATTGGGAAATCAGTAGCTACATGTTTCTTTGTCATATTCAGATTAAATTTTAAAATGAGTTGTGTGTGACAGTATCTGCTAGCATACTAGACTGTGGTAATCTATTATTTTTTTACCTGGGACTTTGGAGGCAAAGTATGTGCTTTACTTCTGTTCCACGTTTCTTTCTTTTTGCTGGCAACACATGGAAAAGAGAGAACCAGTATGGTGTAATAAAAGCCCGTCTGATGTAGTGGTTAAGGCAGCAGGCTAGAAAGCAAGAGACCATGAGTTCAAATCTGCCTTAGCCAACTGACCTCACAGAGTTGTTGTTTGGGGGGAAATAGGAAGAAGAAGGTGTGTTGTGGGTGTTCACCACCTTGAGTTACTTATTAAAATAATAAAGGTGATGTAAATAAATAATTGTGCTACTCCGCTCATATACACATGTACACCACAGTACTCCTCAGCAGTACTAAAAGTAGCCAACACAAAGAGTGGGTTCAATCACCGAGCTTAGCAAAATTTAAGCAGCACAAGAGTTGAAGCAGTCCACTAAATGTGATACACAGTGCAAGAGCCAGTCCAAGGTTCAAACACGGATTCAAGGGTTCACTTGGCCAGTCCAAAGCTCCGACTGGACAGCGCCCCATACAGATCAAGGGAGGTCCCACAATGAGTGGTCCAGAGTGGGGTTCTTCATTGGGGTCCATGACAGGAAGACCAGGGCTGTCGACTGGACTGACCAACAGAGTAGTGGAAGGTGTTCAGTACCGGTCCCCACGACATGCGGCCCCACAGCCAGGCCACCGGGGGCTCCTAACAGCACCTGGGGTTCCAGGGCAATGTCAGGCCAACCACAGTCCACAGTGGCCTGGGGGGCCCATGGGATACTGGCCTTACCCACCAGCCATGGAATCCCTACCCTGAAAGACATGTTTGATGGGGATCCTGAGTGACTGGCTCTTTTTCTTAGCCAGGTGATTGGCCACCTGGACCACTATGGCCACTTTTACCCATCACAGTGGGCAATGGTGTTGGTGGTGACGGCAGTCTTGGGGGGAGAAGTGGCCGAGTGGGTAGCAGCCCTCCATAATGAGCACGCTGTTGAACTAGTGGACACTGGCCTCTTCCTGGAGGCCAGCCAGGGGAGAGAGGGCATGGCTCGCCTTGATAAAGGGTGCTGGGAGGCAGAAGCTCTCAGTGCTGACTTTGCATCTTTACAGACTGCTATTTTGCTGCTGCTAGAACTCAATGTGTGCCAGAGTCCGGCTGAATAAAGCCAGTTAGCCTACAAGCGTGTGGCATTTTCATACTGGTTTAGGTCCAGAGCTCGGACCGCTGAGAGAGTGTGTCTGTAGGGATTCATTTTTAAAATTCCACATTTGATATTTATATTTGACATGACATTTCTACAGGCAGTTGTAACCTATTTTGAAAAGCGTGGTTAATATAAGCAATAAATAATGAACAGATTTGAGTGTACTTTCACCTTTTTCAGAGCTATTTGAAATTGGCAGAGCCAAAGCAATTTTCCACACTTTTAAATATCACTGATCCAATTAAAAGATCTATTTTTACTTTTCCAATGTTCTGCCATAACAAACTGGCAATTAACAATAAATGAATTCATTGTTTTAAATAAAGCATCAATTTATATGTTAGGAACAACAATTAACCGACTTCATAATGAAAATATTATTATTAAAATTATTTGGCAATGTTTCCATTTACCTCAGAAACTTTCAACCAAAAGAACAATCTAATGAGGCAGTCCTACTGAAGATGTAAAATGTGCTAATCTGCTTCCAGCAACTTCTCCCCTGTAAGTTTAGAATGTTTACAATTAATAGGACAGAATGCAATATCCCCTATGAATTACCTGCATGGTAAATTCCTACCGGTTTTCTGAAATAGATTTAAAAGGAGTATAGCACCACTAGGAGTTTCAATATAATCTATCAAATTCAGATCTCATAACAATGGTTCTTAAATTCTTTGGTTCAATTATTTCTTTTCCTGGTATAGAGAGAGAGAGGGAGGGAGGGAGGGAGTTGTTTTATACTAGTGTCTTGGCAGTCTGAAACTGGATCTGCACCAGAGGTGGGCTTCAGCAGGTTCTGACCAGTTCTGAAGAATTGGTAGTGGAAATTTTGAGTAGTTTGGAGAACCGATAGTAAAAATTCTGATTGGCCCTGCCCCAGTGGTGGGTTCCTCCCGGTTCAGCCCGGTTCGGCGGAGCCAGTAGCGGTGACGATATGAAGTCACCGAACTGGTTCTCTTTGTTCGGGAGCTGGGACCACCCGCCCCCACTCCACAGGTTATTCTTACCTTTTATTTGGCCCTGCCCCCAATCTGTTCGCTGCCTCCCAAGTCCCAGCTGATCGGGAGGAAATGGGGATTTTGCAGTAACCTTCCCCTGGATTGGGGCAGGAATGGAGATTTTACAGTATCCTTCCCCTGCCACACCCACCAAGCCATGCCCACCAAGCCATGCCATAACAACCAAGCCACACCCACAGGTAGTAAAAATTTTTGAAACCCACCACTGATCCGCACCTCACAATTCCTCTATTAGCCCCAATTCCTCTATTAGCCCCAAAATATTCCAAGTTTAGCCCTTGAAGGTAGCAATAGCAATAGCAGTTATAGACCACTCCAAAGTGCTTTACAGCTCTCTCTGCATGGTTTATACAGTCAGCCAGTGGTGGGTTTCAAATTTTTTTTACTACCGGTTCTGTGGGTGTGGCTTGGTGGGCGTGGCAGGGGAAGGATACTGTAAAATCTCCGTTCCCATCCCCCTTCAGGGGAAGGTTACTGCAAAATCCCCATTTCCTCCCGATCAGTTGGGACTTGGGAGGCAGAGAATAGATAGGGGCGGGCCAGTCAGAATTTTTACTACCGGTTCTCCGAACTACTCAAAATTTCTGCTACCGGTTCTCCAGAACTGGTCAGAACCTGCTGCAACCCACCTCTGGAGTCAGCATATTGCCCCAAACAATCTGGGTCCTCATTTTACTGACCACAGATGAATGGAGGCCGAGTCAACCTTGAGCGGGCCGGGATCGAACTCCTGGCAATCGGCAGAGTTTGTCTGCAATACTGCATTCTAACCACTACAGCACCACAGCTCCTTATCCTTAAGTAATTATTCCCCAGTTTAAGAAACAATTTATATACAATTTTCAGAAAACCTATTTTAATATAAGATTTATTTCCTATTTGGTGGATTGTATATCTATTAATCTTCAGTGCTGTTTGCGGTATTAATCAATGAGATTTACATAGTTTACGAAAAACATGATGAACCTTTATGAATTTGAAATCATGCTGATATTATCACTAACGGTTTTTTAAAAATGTATTTAATTGTAGGTTTGATTTATAACTAAACCTCTAGTTTTATAGAACGCTCTATCATCCTACTCTTTGTATTGAACAAAATTATTCTTGCACTTAAAAAAATGAAATCGAAGGAAGAAGTGAAAAGTTAGAAGCAACATTTTTTTGCACCTTTTCCAACTTCTGAAATAAATTTTCAATAAGGATTTGACATTGAGGACGTCCATTTTTAATTCTTGTTGTCAAAGTAGAATTTTAACTCCATTGCAGTTTGTACTTACTAAACTATTGTGGTATTTGACTTCCTGATGCTTTAAATCAATTGTCTTATTTGAAGAGCATTAAAATTTCCAATTCAGTGATGCATTTTCATTTCTTCAGCAGTGGAAATTGACATGCTCTAACTTAATATGCAAAGAGACTTATTTTAATGCAGATATGATGGAGAATATAGTCCACAACAGTCTATTTCCTACTGTTTGCAGGCATCTCTCTCTCTCCCTTGCCCCCTCTCTCTCCCCCTCTCCCTCCCTCCCACTCCGTCTTTCTTATCCATCTACCTTCGTATCTACTTACCCATCTTCTGCTAACACCAAATGTTGAATCATTGTCCAATTGAGATGAAGCAGAGACAAATCAGTTGAACTTTCATCCTTCACTACATATAATCCTTGCTTAATGACCCACATTGGGAGTGGCAATACCAACAGCATGACAAAGTTATTAAGTGAGACATCATATGTGCCCTGACTTGGGTTTTACTGCTGGCTTCTGCATTACGTCTTCTTATTGGGAGCTGGCTGTGAAGGATGTAAATGATGACCATGTGACCACAGGATGCTATGACAGGTGAAAACATGTGCCAATCATTAAATGCCTGAATCTCAATCTCATAACCATGGGGCCACTGCTTTGGTGGCAAATGCAAGCACCAGGTGTAAAAACAGAGCCCGTTTTCACTGGCAAAGCACTCAGGCCACCACAGTTGTTGAGATATCCACACCCACCCTGTCCACACGCACCCCCCCCCAGCGGCCTCCCCAGGTCAAACACAACCTTGATGTGGCCCTCAATGAAATCAAGTTTGACACCCCTGATATAGAGCATTTGTTCAATTTAGAACCCAGAAAGATCAGGTCTTAGATCAACAAAGAAGCTGGCATGTTTAAATAATGGTTTCCCCTGCCACTAAAAAGACTTCCAAGTAAACAGTAATGCAAAGGTGAGACAGTAGAATTCTTACATGCGGGAAATATGCCCCTGCTCTTTTCAGTTCATATGACTGGAGTAGCATAACTGCAAAATGACTGAAGAAGATAATATATGATTGCAGGATAGAGATGTAGAGGTAAAACTGGCAGAGTCCTCAGTGATCACACTGTCTTCTGTAGAACAAAAATCCAACTCTGGTGACTCAGTAGACTAAGGCAGTGATTAACATCCACTTACATCTGCTGCCTGCAATTACTGTAAGTTCAAATCCCACCAGGCTCAAGGTTGACTCAGCCTTCCATCTTTTCTAAGGTGAGTAAAATGAGGACCCAGATTGTGGGGGCAATAAGCTGACTTTGTATAAATATACAAAAGTATGAAGGCTATTGCTTAACGCATTGTAAGCCGCCCTGAGTCTCCAGAGAAGGGCGGCATATAAATCAAATTTAAAAAACAAAACAAAACTCTCCCTGACTTGTTCACTTGGATACAAGTAGGAGCATCTTGAATGGAAGAGTTGGAGAACAGAGCTGCAACTTGCTACACTTTCCCCTACCCAAGCTGGCAAACCTTTAGTTTCTACAAGAGATATAAATTTACATCACATGATGATAAAAAACAGCTTGAACATTTTCATTTTTAAACCCAGATACCAACAAGGTATCTGTTTAGAGCATGGGTGTCAAATTCAGGGTGTCACATTGCCGGCACGTGACATTTCGTGACATTTTTTCCCTTCATGGAGTTGGGGTGGGCGTGGTCTGCACCTGACACATCTGGGCTGTGGGCCACCAGTTTGACCCTCCTGGTTTAGAGCCAACGTGGAAAACTTTAACAGTATTGCGAGAGTTCCTATAATACTCGTGCTTGGTGAGTAGAACAGTTCCCTATCTTCCAGATTAACCAAAGGGATTCCAGAAAAAAAAAAACCCTGAAACAAGTGATGATTTAGTTAAATGTCTCCTTCAAGGAACTGAGGCCTTTAGCTGACCAAAATCACAAATTTTCTAGGAAAGACAAATGCATACATGCTAAAAGGCTTTTTTCTTATTATGTTTTGCACCGCTTTTCTGCATTCCCTCCAAAGGGCAAGGGAAATAATAAGCCAAGCATAAGAAATCAGGAGCCAGAGCGGTTGAAATGAATAAAGGTTCATTGCATTCTCTCTAAAAGAATCTGAATTACTAATGGCCAAAGCATAAGAGTCAATGAAATTCAAGGTAGGCTCGACTTAAATCTCTTGTGGGTCTCAAGAATTGATGATAGGTTTGATCCTTTGGCTCAGCCTGGTCATTTCCTACATAATATTTATCTATGTTAATCTTACAGTTTTGTAGCCATGGTGTAAGAGATAGCTTTAATTTTTGGTGTGACATCACTGAGGTCAATGGAGTCATGCCAATAGTATGATTTCCTACTTAGCAATCAGGAAAAGCCAAAGTCTTTTGGTCCGATTTGAGTGCAAATTTTTGGAAATCCTATTTTCATACAGTTTCCCCTTCTCACCCAACTCAAAGGAATTTGGTGTGGAATTTGGAACAGTGCACGCAGATCTGTTACAGATCTCAGAGTATTAATCTCCTAATCAGTTCAAAGTATTTCTTACGTATAAATAAATATCTGTTCTAGGTGTTTGTGTTATATTGTAATCCTGTGATGTTACTGTTAACACCAATGGGATTTGTTTCTAAACTTGTATATGTCTTCATGCATTTCAAGCACATGAAAAATGCAACGAAATATTCTAAAACATACAACAAAACACAAAATAAATAATAAACATTTCCAAAATGCCTGGAGGAATACATATATCTTTAATAAGCTTCGTGAAAGAAAAAAATATAGTGGTATTACAGTACAATTTTGGCAAATAATTACGGACTAAAATGTACTGGTCTTACATCAAACAATTTAAAAACATAGTATTCATGTTACAAAATGTTTAATGCTTCCTTTCTCTTATGGAATATTATTTTTAGCAATTTATTTATTTATTAAGTTTATACGCTGCCCATCTTGCTATCAAGAAAGAATTTCCTCATTCAGCTCCCTTAATATGTGTTCTACTGCTAAGATGTGAACAATAATAACAACCACACAGTATTACAATAATAATGTTATCATGATCTGAAGCCTGAAATATATATTTGGGTGCTTGATGATGTTAAGAACTCTGCTACAGTTTTGCAATGGTTTTTATGTTCCAGCTATACACATATTTCCTGGCAATTCCATACCTCAGTGAGATTTATTACGGAGTAGAAACATCTAGATTTCTACTGTGACTTATTATTTCTCACGTGTATCATGTTCGACTGTGAGCAGCCCAGTAAAAAAGTCACTTTGTTCCCGTTTCTAACCCAGAGAGTTGAAGTGAAGCCCCAGAGGCACATAAGACAGAAATCAAATTCTTGTGGTGAAAGAGCAGGTATGCTCAGATATCACAGATATTTTGTTGTAGAGACACTTCACTGGTGTTTGAGGCTGAATCACATAATTCTTCCCCATTGGAAAAAGCTCGGAAGAGAACATGAATCAAGTTAAAATGGATCTCTCAGTGAACAAATCACACTTACAGGTGTCCTGTGGAGAGAGGAGGCATATCTTATAAACATTAAATGGGCTCTAAGCACCTGAATAAGAGCTGACACTAATTTTCTCTAATTTACTGTCCTTCGGATTGGTTAAGATTGTAATTCTCAGAATTCTTAGTATACTGGCCCCACTGGGGAGAAATGTTGAGTCTCTTTATTTCTAGAGATAATCGAATTGCATTTAGGGCAATCAAAATGTGCTCTGATCATATTGTATCATTTATTCGGGCTTTGGAGCGCATGGCAGTAAAGTCAAGCGCTTATTTCAGTGTTCAAAAAAATATAAAACAGGGTCTTATTTTCAGGGAAACACGATATATATAGGCAGAGATTCCAACAAGCAACCAGTGGTGTTGTAAGGCCTGCCAAAATCCTTCCCTCTTTGCAGAGGGTGGCTAGCAATAGGGAGAGAGAGAGGATCGAGCCAGAATACAGGCTGAGATCTCAACCAACAATCAGGAGTGCTGGGATGCCTACCAGAATCCTTTCCCCTCTACAGCTGACAGATAATAATAGAGAACCTGAGAAAGCTGGGCCTGTAACATGTAGCCAAACAGCCATGATAAGGAAGCAGGAAGAGAAACTGCTGTCCTCCAATCAGGACCCAGATTTACAGGCTAACCAGCATACGTCAGCAGCAGGAAACATAGAAAGGCGACAATTCCGATCTCGCAACACACCCAAAGCTTCTAAACTAAACAAGAACCTAAAGATGACAGGGTTGTGAGCCTGTCGAAACGTTGCTAGAAAGAAAAACTTTTAAGGTACTGGTAGGATTTTAGCTAAGGTTTTAAAGGATCTGGCAGAGTGCTCTGTAAGGATTTTTAGAAGATTTTAAGCTAGGATTTTAATCAGAATTTTAAACATTTTAACTAACTTATTTACTATGACGTGGGAAAACACCCGAGATTTTAATTTTTTGCATATACACACCCATGAAAACTTGAGAAGACATATATATATTTGTTTTCTGAGATTTTCGCAGGTGTTTGTATGTAGGTCTTTGGTTATTTGGATTTTCTCCTGTGTAAAATTGGAAGTGTCTTGGTGACGTTTCGACGAAGTCTCATTCGTCATCTTCAGGCTGGTGTTCTCGGCTTCGTGCTTCCAGGAGCAATGTGTGATCGCAGCTGTTTCTTCCTTTTAACTGCCAGTGGGGGTGGGAGCTGATTGGGTGGGAGCATGGCTGTGTTCTGATTGGGTGGAGGTGTGCTTTGATTGGTTGGGGGCCTGGCTGTGCTCTGATTGGATGTGGGGGTTGGCTGTACTCTGATTGGCTGGGGGTGTGCTCTGTTTGGGTGGGGGCTTGGCTGTGCTCGGGTTAGTCTGAGTTGCAGAGGGATTTGAGCTGGTGAGCTGCATTGCTGTTGTTTGGCTTCGCGTTCGTGGTCGTGCCACATCTTCATGGTGGGTGTCAGTTTGCTTCATGTATGGATTGGAGGGGTTTAAAGTGG
>WNWU01000017.1:14243959-14272655 GCA_012654045.1 Ptyas mucosa | reverse complement strand
ATGTATGGATTGGAGGGGTTTAAAGTGGCCAATGATGCAGCTGTGGTTTGGCTTCTGGTCTGGACCCACACCGATGATGAGGCATGACCACAGACCAGAAGCCAGACCACAGCTGCATCATTGGCCACTTTAAACCCCTCCAATCCATACATGAAGCAAACTGACACCCACCATGAAGATGTGGCACGACCACGAACACGAAGCCAAACAACAGCAATGCAGCTCACCAGCTCAAATCCCTCTGCAACTCAGACTAACCCGAGCACAGCCAAGCCCCCACCCAAACAGAGCACACCCCCAGCCAATCAGAGCACAGCCAGGCCCCCAACCAATCAAAGCACACCTCCACCCAATCAGAACACAGCCATGCTCCCACCCAATCAGAACACAGCCATGCTCCCACCCAATAAGCTCCCACCCCCACTGGCAGTTAAAAGGAAGAAACAGCTGCGATCACACATTGCTCCTGGAAGCACGAAGCCGAGAACACCAGCCTGAAGATGACGAATGAGACTTCGTCGAAATGTTGCCAAGACACTTCCAATTTTACGTGGGAGAAAACCCGAATAACCAAAGACCTACATATATGTCTATGTATGTACAGTTAATATCTCAGGTTTCTTCCCGTGTAATTGTAATTACATTATATATATCCTATCTAGCACTTTGTATTCATATAAGCATGTATTTGTTTATTTAGATTCTCAAACAAAGTAATAATAAATCATTTTGATATAGAAAGCAGTTTGTAAGCTAAAGAAATAAATTATAAAACAATGGCAATATTATTATATAATCCAGTGTAATGGTTGCAATGTAATTACAATAACAATTAAAGGTATAATAAAACAATACATTAAAATATATGAAACAATATTCAATAACTATATTGAATAAGATCAATAAGAGCCAAGGTGGCGCAGTGGTTAGAGTGCAGTACTGCAGCTACTTCAGCTGACTGCTAGTTCAGCAGATCAGCAGATCAAATCTCACCGGCTCAAGGTTGACTCAGCCTTCCATCCTTCCGAGGTGGGTAAAATGAGGACCCAGATTGTTGGGGGCAATATGCTATTTAGTATGCTGTCGATTGTTGTAAGCCGCCCAGAGTCGTTGGAGAGTGGGCGGCATAGAAATATGATTAATAAAATTAATAATAATAAATAAAATAAATAATATCTCTAAGTTGTCCCTCTCTAGAAAGAGGGCATGGCTGGTACACCATAAGAGCTTGCAATAGGCATGTCTAGCCATGAGGATCACTTTGGCTAATGGGAAAGGAGACTCTCTAGAAGGACTTTCCCCACACTTGTTCTCTCTAAGGAAGTGCACCACAATTTGCAACCTATTTATGATAGAAAAAGTCTTAATTCTTCAAACCAGGAATCACCCATCTACAAGGTCTCCATTTGATAAGGAGCCAAACTCAGTTAATTGACCCTCATTCTATTCTGTATTGCAGTGGTCTCTGGTGGATCTGCCGAGCAGGGAGGGGAGAGGGATGGTTTTGTGCATGCATGTCCGCCACTTTCACAAATATAATGTCATATGTGTGTGCAGGCACTCACTCACTCATCACTTCTGCAGCTAAACAGGTTGGGTGGGGCCTAGCACTGAGTCGCAGGCCAGAGATTGGGGGGGGGGGCTGTATTGGATCCATACACAAACTACAAATGCACACAGCATATTTTTACACATATAAGAAGAAAAGAAAGAGAATTGAAGGAAGGAAGCAAAGAAGAAACTTCTGGGAAATATAGAACATTTCTAACATGACAAACCCTTAATATTTGACAGTATTTACCTACAGCAAAGGCTTGGGAATATACCTTTCTCACTGCAACTACAACATTAGCTACAATTGCTTTACATTCATACTATTGAAAGTAATAGAAGCTGAAATAAGGATGGATAGAGATACATACATATAGATAATCTCCTGGGATTGTTGCAGTTATGCAGAGACTTATTATGTAGAGTTTCTGAACTTTGAAATTTACCCACATATCACTGCTGTTCATTTTATGAATGTAAACATATATTTGTTTTTAAAATGTGAGAATACTAAATTCATGTTTATGCAACAACTTCATCAGTTATTCTGGCTGAAGCATGAAGTCTTTGTTATTAGATCATTTGGGAAGGAAGGAAGGAAGGAAGGAAGGAAGGAAGGAAGGAAGGAAGGAAGGAAGGAAGGAAGGAAGGAAGGAAGGAAGGAAGGAGCCTATAGTAACTTGAGTATAAGAACTACCATTTTCCTACCCAAAGACCTTTGCCAATGCATTGCAGCTGTACATTGGAAAGCATTTGGATTTGCAATTTAAAACTTGTCATCGTTGAAAATTTATATCTTTAAAATATAAGTTTATCTTGCAGGCAAGACAGTCTTTCTTCACCTTCTCCCCTGCATAAATCAAAAAGTAGAACTGCCGAAATTCTGGCTTTAAAACAGTGTGTGCAAATGAATAAGGAGCATCGGATTCCTAATCCTCAATACTGTTCCGCTTATTCCTAAATTGACTTAGCTTTTCTGAGTGGGCCCTTTCAAGCGGGCTCAGCTGGCATAAACATTAGGCCCACTCATTTTCCATTCATTAAGTAAGAAGAAATAAAGAAAATGCAAATTTTAAGGTCTGGTTTATATTACATCCTTGCATGCACATTCTTTTTTGGGTGGTTTGCTATATTTGTTCCACTAATTATCACTGAAGTGTGATGTACAATGTGGGTTACAGTAATATCAAATAACTAGTGAACCTATGGCAGATGTTATTGTTTAGGGAACAGAGCAGGAAAATAATAGGATCCTTTCAAGTCTTTGAACGTTTGAAATCTAATACGTATCTGAATGTATCCATACAAGAACCATAATTTTTCTCTCTCCGCTTTTTATGGGTGACTAGATTGAGAAAAGGAGAAGATTGTCTACTCCTTTATAGTAGCCTTCAGTGGGACCAATTCCAATAAACTTCTACCAGTGGAGAGGACTGAGGGTTAGAGGATTTGAAGTCCAAAACCTTTGTAAGGCAACATGGTAAAAGTTGTTTCATGACTATAAAGTACATTTACTCAAAGGTTCAGCCATTGAATGGAGATATTTTCTCTTGCTTAATCAGCTTAATAGGGTGCAGGTGCCAGAGGCAAGACCACTCTATTTTACTTGCAGGGAAAGGGCAGAAAATACGGACTGCATCTCAATGATTACATGAAACTAAAGATAATTCTTTCCTGAAAATGTCATCCCCCCCCCCCCAAAAAAAAAGTCTTGCAACACAGCTCCTAACTCAAAAATGCATTTAAAAATGTATATATACTGCACTGGGGAAATGCATTAAAGTCTATGTGGGAAAAAAAACCATGCACATTTAGCCAAATTGCCAACTGTATAGAAATGGGACAAATGGACTTTATCGGGACAACGGGACAGCTGAGCTAAAACTAAAGGTACTTTCATTCCTCTATCATTTTCACTTTTGAAACCCTCATAAGTCATTTGTAGAGGATCCATGATTGCTTTTCATTTTGGGCAATTAAAAGATGCCACGAATAAATGAATAGCACTGTCTTACGTTGAGTACTACAGATCCTGCAGTAACAAAAGACCTTTCAACCCCAGGAAGATATATAAATTACATTGCATTGAATGATTCTGTAAAAGAAGGGGAAGCTGACAAAGTTCTTGTCTGGATCATTGAGGAGGTGCTGCAAAGCACTCACCGTAGTCTTTCCCTTCCAGGACCCACAGACCCAGAACAGAGTAAGGCAAGAATTTCTGCCAATGGGAAAATAGAGCCACAACATTTAAAAAAAAATAATAATCTACAGGTATATAAATATCTCTTACTTTTAAATTAACTGGAGTGGAATCGGAACAAAATCACTTCAAGTTTTCTGGTACTATTAACATGGTGGGAACCCAGAATTGTAGAGCTCCTTTCAAGATGAGATGAAAAGCTGAATAAATTAATAGTGTTTCAACTGTACTGTTGCCTTAGCATTGCATACTATATAATAGCATGTGTTCACTGGAGGGGTCATTGTCAATAGTGTTTAAATGTTCTATCTATATTATTTGGAATTATTTTGAAGAATGAAAAATGGCATGTATGCATATATAGTCATTATTTTTTGGCTGGAATCTGAAGGGCTGAGGAGGATCTGTGGAATCAAGAGAAAGATTTGCTCAGGGATTACTGCCTTTATTTATATATTGGAATGGTATTGGATTGTATAATAATTATGATGTATTTGCGGGTGAGTTATAGTGGAATTTGAAATTTGATCTGAGTATATGTGTGTGTGTGTGTGTGTGTGTGTGTGTGTGTGTGTGTGTGTGTAGGATTTGAGTATTTTTAAAAATATAATAGAGTGTTATATCTTTTAAATAAGTCATGGATTTATTTTATTTTTTTTGTCATTTAAGTCCAAGTAAAAAAGTGATACCCTCATCTTCTAAAGGGGAAGATGTGAGGGAATCAGAAAACCACAGATAAATCAATATATCACATATAATAGGAAAGATGATAGAGTAGATTATAAAAACACAGTTGAATGAGACCTGGAAAGCATTAAGATCATTCTCTGAAGTCAGCAAAGATTTGTCAAGAACTAATCTATATATACCCCCCCCTTTTTTTTATAAAAAAAACAAACAAACCTGAATATCTTCTTTAGTAGATTGTGGGAATGCTGTGTGATAGCAAATTTTCCAGAAGGTAAACATAAATACTGGTTTGGTTGGTTGGTTAACACAAAATAAGTTTTCAGGTTAATATATTAGCAAAGAATTAAAAAAATAAAAATCTCAAAAAAGAAAAAGGGACCCTGAGAAAGATGACAGGATTTGAAATCAACAATTGCATGATAAAATGAATGCAAAATTCTAAAAGTATAAGAACAGAGAAACAACAATAAGAGCTGTGGAAAAAGAGAAAAAAAATTGCACCAAGGGAAAATTTTGGGAAAAATTGGTATAAAATTTACTAGAGATGATATACACCTCACCATAAGCAAGAATGGTAGTATATGGTGGTTGTGCAAAAGAAAAAAGAGGGGGAGAAAGACTGCAAAGTATTGGAAAGAAATAGACCGAAACCTTCAGAACATTCTGAAAATAACATGTGAAAATAACATATCCTTATTAAACTTAATCCCGGAGATTATAAATGAAATGCATCCTGATTTTAGGTTAGATTCTAACAGCAGGAAGAACCAATCTGGCACAACATTGGAAAAGAGGAACCTTGTCAACAATACAGTATTGGAAAACCATAATAGGAGAAAGTGCAGCAATGGAAAAATTGACTGCATATATTCAAAATAGAAATCTAACCAAATTCAAGCAGGAATGGATCCTTTATATATAACATATGACACAGTAAGGTAAGCTAAAAGAATATGACTTTTGAAGAAAAAGAAACTGTTTAAAAACAACTGAAATGATTTAAACAGAAATGAGCAATAACCACAGAAGTTTAGAACATAGTATAAAAATATTTAAGTTGAGGATAGCAGTCAAGGGAAGGAAGAACCAAAAGAACAAAAGAGGCGATGGCTACTTGAATGGCTTTGTAAAGATAAATAAATATATAAACACATATTTTCAATTTTTTTAAAAAAATAATTGTTCTACCAAATCTTCTGAATTTTTTCATTCAAACATCATCTGAGCATAAAGTTTATACAACAACAATATTAGTTTTAAAAATGATAAATAACAAGATAAATGAGTTGTGCATTTTATTCTATCTATTTCTATGTATGTGTTCTTTCTCGGATTTTTGTTTTCGTTTCTTCTATTACTTTTTCACTTAATTAAAATGAAAATTATAGAAATGGGTCTAATTGTTTTGAATGCTTGATTTAAAAATAGGTCTCTACATATGTACACACTCCAAATGAGTTTGTTTTCATTTCATTTTTTAAAGGAAAGATTTAGAGAATTGTGGAAAATTCAAGGATAATAAGAGCTGTCGAAGGTGAAACAGCCATTTTTGGGTAATCTCAAACAAAATACAAGTTTTTCTCCAAAGATGTATGTTGTTTGGCATTATCCAAAAATGACTGTTTCATCTTCAACATCTCGTATTATTACATACATGCAAATGTTCTTTTACAATTTTATTTACTTTTTTTTCCCATTCATCTTTTTCAAAGAAAGAAAAATATTAATGGAAGAAAAGAGTAAATAAAATTGTAAAAGAACATTTGTAGGAAGAATGTTTACCGGATATAGAGCATAGGTACATTTAAGATATTTAAATTAAATAAAACATTTACAGTTAAGCTATAGATTCATTTTCCAACAGAATGAATGGGAAATTGATGTATAAAAAGATGTTATAGAAGCTGTTTGGGACAGATTAAAAGATGTTAGAAAGTATCGGGGAAGTGTGTGGAATTAAGCTAATGGGAATGATAAAAATCATGTTTTAAGCAATGAGAAAGTAGTTGAAAAAATGGGGGGGGGGATCAGGCTGAGATAACAATATAATAGAGACCATACAGAATTTTTTTTTTGCAATAAATATAATCAAAGAAAGCAAGAAACAATTAAGAAGGGGGGGAGGGAAAATGCAGAAATCTACTTAGATTTTTCTTTTCTCTCATCTTCTGCCTTTTTTTCTTATTATTGCTAATTTTCCTTCCTGTCTGTTGAATGAAGTTTATTTAGCTAATATAATTATATAGTCACCACAATCCATAATGTTAAAAAATGGTATTAAAAATAAATAAATAACAAATACAGTTGAGGTCCCTAAAATATCTCACAACAATAAGAGATAGAACCCTGTACCGGAATTAGACATTAGCACCTGGCCCCAGTGTCTGGGAGGCCTCTACTGCCTTACAGCAGCATCAGAGCTGACAACTCACATTGCTTGTCATGAAAAGAAACAACATGATACATACGCATAAGCTATCTGTGGATGTGTTTCTCTGTGAGTAATGAAGAGGTCATGTTTCATCGGCTGTCACAACTCTGTGAAGACTTAAGAGTTTCCTCACCTTCATTCTTGTAAATTTCAGTTCCTGAAGCTTTCATCTTTGCTGTCAGCAGGCCAGGAACCCATGTTCCACAAAACTTTCCAATACTATCAATATCAATACAGTGATTCACACATTCCTGTAAAAATGCCAAGCTTGATAGTAATGTTCCTTATAATAATCATACGAGTGTCCTTAAAGTCTTGAATTGTTGTCATAGGTCACCTGTTTCATTCTTGATCTATACAACAGCTTTCCCAGTTCATCATCTTCATAATTTTTGGTCCAGTGAAACTCACAAAATACTTGTCAATGCAGCCATCACCATAAACAACCTGGAATTAAATTGGAGGGATTCCTTCAGCAATCAAACATTCAATTGCGGGGTATTGCTTAAAGCACACTAACAAGTACTCATTGCAGGCTCCCATTTCATGAACAATAGCAACGCAATCCTTACTCACAGCCATTTCCCACCAGCTGAAGGGAGAAAACAGGTGCTAGGCTGCACATCAGTTTGTAGTACATTAGTATTGCCATCTGTTGGTAATTTATAATATTGGAGGCATTACTTTTCATTCAATTCTTGTACAGATGATGTAAATATTAAAACTACTTCCCTCCCTTCCCTCTCCCGGTTCTGGCTTTGAACTTAAATTTTATCATGTAAAATAGTAACATAGTATATGATAACATTTGTTTTTGAAAATGCTAACTTTTCAAATTAAAAATGAAAGAAAAACTTATTTTGTTTTTTTCATGAAAAAAACATTGAATTGATCTTCTGAAAATATACAAAATATCTTGTTAAAAGACTTTCCAGTTTAAAGATTTTAAGATTTCCATAATATTTAAATTTCACTCAGCTACTACTAATCAGTTTTAATGAATCTTAAACACTGCCTTTTGTTGACTAGAAAAATTATCCAGAGTTCAGATAATTTGTCTTCCTGTGACACCTTTTGCCCCTGCTATATTAATGAAGAATGTCTCTCAATTGTTAATTTTAATATAAAATTTGTCTTCCAACTCAAAGGAAGAAAGCTGCAATTAGACACAATGGAAGAAACTAATTCAGGATATAATCAGCTTAGAATCTCAACATGCTTTTACAAAAAATGTTTTGGTGGGCGATTTAAACAGTTCTGGTGAATATAGATTATTTTTTGGGAGATATAATAATAGTATTATTGATTGTGTTCATATTTCACCACAGCTGAAACATCCGATCTGTGATTTTCCCCCTCCCTCTGCTTCTTATGAGCCTCCCAGATAGTAATCACTTCTCAGTGGTTATTAAAATGAACTATGAAGTTCATTTTAATGAGCTAAAAGTTATGGAAATGAGCTATTTTGTTTTTTAAAAAATCTTGCTTCTTCTTTCTCTCCCAGTTTTAGATGTTAATGATCTGTGTCACAAACGAATTAAGTGGGAAAATGCCCACAGAGAATCCAAATACACTGCACTCATAGTGCTGTATGATCTTACTGAAATATTTCTATGATGAAAATTATTCTGGATCAGCAGAAATGATTTAAAAAATCTTGCTATGACAATGAATAGTGATATCTAAAGGGAGACACCTTTGCAAATTTAAATAAATGATATTTTGGCAGATATTAGTTAATAAAATATTAAAATGTAATTATTAAAAAGAGAATAGAGACAAGAAACTCATAGAGAACTATTATCTCTACAGGTAACCATTGAATTATTCTGGGCTATCTTTGTAGGCAGTGTAAAAATAGGGGATATTTATTTGATGACTTGATTTCTCTAGCTTGTAAGACTCATGTATTCTTACAAACTATTTATGTTCGAATTCCTCAGAACGGCCTCCAGCAAAATTACAAATCTCATTAATAAATTCAAACCAGGAAAAAACAGATTGTATTCTGAATTCCTATAAATATTTTAAACTCTCCTTTGATAATTCCATTTCTCTATACAAATTGCACCGAATGGTTCACTGGAGCAAGGAGTAAGGCAAGGTTGGACAATAACGGCCTGAGGAGTTGTAAGCCAACATTTCTATGACTACGCCAAGTAAAGTGGTGGGATACCCAACGGCAGCTATACTGCCACAAACGCTCCTCTTATTCATACCCAGGTGCACACAGACACTTTTGTCACACATATATTCCAGTCACACGCACTATCCAAACACTGTGATAAAATGATCCTGTAATGCTAGAATAAGAAGCTGTTGATAAGAGGTAAGGAAGACGGGAGAGCGATTTCAGTTTCACTGGCAACAGATTAGAGGAGAATCAATTGTTGAAAAAAGGGTCCATCTGAGGCAGAACAAGAGAAAAAAAAAGGAACATTCTAAGCAGACCCTTCTCTTTCTCTTGCAAATAGACATTTCTGAAGACTTAAATGTTAAGAACTTTAGGTTGTGCACCTTTCCTTATATTCCCTTAACGTCAATGGTGAAATCCAATTTTTTTTACTACCAGTACTGTGGGCGTGGCTTGGTGGGCATGGCAGGGGAAGGATACTGCAAAATCCCCATTCCCACCCCACTCTGGGCCAGCCAAAGGTGGTATTTGCCAGTTCTCTGAACTACTCAAAAGTTCCTCCAGAACCTGTCAGAACCTGCTGGATTTCACCCCTGCTTAATGTGCTATAAACATGCAGACAATTTTTGTTGCCTTCAATTCATCTGATCCATAGTCCATCGGTGAAGCAACTTAAAATTGTATTTTGTCTTTTCAGTTTTGAAGCACTGCTTTCCTCCTAAGCAGTGCTTATTATAATGCTGAAAAACAAATAAAAGAAGAAGAAAGGTAAATAAACTTATAAGCTACAAAACAATATTTGGTTTTTCTTTAGATTTCTTTTGCCTTTGCTCTCTTCTGAGACAATGTTTGGCTGGGACGTCATTGAGTTTGTTTTATTTACAGTATTTGCAACCATCTAGCTTATTTCAGTACAATTTGGTCAGAGGTTACCTATGTAATAGCAAATTGATGTATTTTTAAGCACCTGTCAAGTTTTATGTAGGTTCCATATATGAAAATATACCAACTTGCTCTTACAAAAACCCAACAGATTTTATATGGGATATGTATGTATGTATGTATGTATGTATGTGTGTATATATATGTATGTGGGGTGAGTTCTATTTACCTTTACTACTGGTTCGCATCGCGCCCCTGCCCACACGCTCTCTTCTGCGCATGCCCAGAAGCTTCTGCGCATGCGAAGATCACCCTTGATGACATCTGGGTCAGTGGGCGGAGCCTCCCGCTGGTTTTACAACTGGTTCTTGCGAACCGGTCCGAACTGGGGGAAAACTCACCACTGGTGTGTTTGTGCATGTATTAGATTTAGTGGTTAAGGCTGGGCTAGGAACCAGGAGATGGTGAGTTGTAGTCCTACCTTAGGCACAAAGCCACCTTGTGACCTGGGGCCAGTCACTTTCTCTCAGTCCTAGGAATCAGGCAAGGGCAAAGTTTCTGAAAAACCTTGCCAGGAAAACTGTAGGGGCTAGTTCAGACAGTCGCCAAGAATTAACATTGTCGTGCAGTACACACACACACATACACACTGCTTTCTTGAGAAAACATTACCATGCTACACAGATCAATGTAAACCTTGAAAGGTGCTGTATTCACCTAAGTGTTGCTGCTGGTTCTGTCCACAAATGGTGCGTTAGTGGTTATTCTGTTGCTTCTGCCAGTAGGTGTGGTAGCAGGCTACACTTTTACTGTTTTTATTGCTCCCTTAGCCTGTTTGCCTATTTCATAGACTATTTCTGGAGTCTGTCTGCCACAGCCATCTGCAGCGCTATTCAATGCAACGCATCACTTCGTACCTTCTGCTTCACACCATTGCCTCTCTCTCCTCCCTATTTGTCATTCCAGCTGACCTGGGACAAAACTTCCCCTCTCCTCCACACCAAGGACCTGTCCATCAGGCTATTACAGCTCTAGCACATTTTGAAAGTGCACTAAACCCGTGTTCCAAAGGAGCCAATTAACAGGCTACAACAAGGTACCTAACAAGGGTGGAGGAAAGGCCAAAGATAAAACGGGAGGAACCCTCCTCCTCCTTCCGTGCCTATCAGCAAAACTGTTTTTGGACTTGGGTCTAGCAGTTCAGAACTAGCCCAGTGACTGATCACAAACACAGCACCCTCTTGAGAGGTGACTAAACCCATCCTGCACCCATACTTGGCCAATCTTGTTGCATTTTCCATTAACGAGAGCAATTGATGGTTGTTTATCCCTCCAGCAAACGTTGCTCAATGGGAAGGAAACAAAGCCAGAGGAATCAACCAATTGCTTTCTTTAACTTGTCGGCCATTAAAACTATAAAAACCGCACCATTCACCAGCCTCATTACTGAAACAAAATAGTGTTTGCGTTCTGGACTAAACAAATGTAACGCTGGCATACTTTCCTGCTGGCTCAAAGGCTGGTGGATTGCATTCTAATGGGCCTCTCTGGCAGTGACCTTAGTATTGTTAGTAGCAATAGGAAGCTATAACGGTTTCTTTTGCTGAGGGTTGACGCTGTGCAATAGTCCTGGATAAACCCTTTTCCTCCCCCCTCCTCCCAAAATGCTCTTATTTTAAACGTTTTCAAATCTTGTAGCAGGAAACCTATTTTATTTCCATTCCTGGCCTAGCATATCTGGTTAAAGAGGCAGTAGTGAAAACACCCCAGTGTATATGTCTTGTAATTTCTAGGCTGAAGTGCCTTGCAAGTCACATCCATCTCTCACTCCCTTTCCCCCTAATGCTCTAATAAGGCTTTAAAACTCCACAGTAGAGCTAACAGTCATTACTGCCAACAAAGGAGGTTACTTGAGGGCCTGATTGCAAAACAGGTGGGCAATTTTTGTTGATGAGGATTAGCCCCTTTCCTCCCTAATAGCATCCCCTCCTCCCCAAATCTCCGACTCTGTATAGCAATGATGCTTTTGACTTGAGTGACAATAGTAGAAGTTATTTCAAAGGATTTGGCAGATAGGGAAAGGTTCTCATCACAAAACAGCTAATAATTAGAGTTAAGAAGTTTTCTCTATTGACTCAGGATTGGGTGGGAGGCGGGTTGAGGCAGAATTTCCAAGACTAAATTGGTGGGGGGAAGCAAGGTAGGATTGTTACTGTTGGAAAATTGTAATTCTGTTTTAAGGAGTTGTAGTCCTGAGATATTTACTAACCTTGTAGGCATGAGATTATACCTGGACTGAGACTCATTGTTTCTGCTTTTAAAGGGAACTCAGCTAATTGTGATTTATTGAATCATTTTACTCACCACAGGAAAAACATCAGGTGGTGGTTGAAAGGACTTCAAGTACTTTATGAACATTTATGGAGTATTTTGTTTTCTAGCTAATAGTTTGGTCTGCAATTTTGTCATCTTCAATTGTCTGCATTCTTTCCCGCTTTCTTTTTACGGGACCTTTTCTTTTTTAAAAAAATAGGAAGCAAAAGATCATCAGCTTCTTCAATTCCTATCTGGGGAGGATGCAACTAGTAATAGCCCATTGCAATTAAACGGCAACCCAAGGAATGTTTTAAAAAGTTCTGATATTGGATTTAGTTTTGTCTTGACTATGTAACCCATTGGAGGCTTTCTTTCTTTCTTTCTTTCTTTCTTTCTTTCTCTCTCTCTCTCTCTCTCTCTCTTTCTTTCTTTCTTTCTCTCTCTCTCTCCTTCCTGCCTTCCTTCTTTCCTTCCTTCCTTCCTTCCTTCCTTCCTTCCTTCCTTCCTTCCTTCCTTCCTTCCTTCCTTCCTTCTTTCTTTCTTTCTTTCTTTCTTTCTTTCTTTCTTTCTTTTTCTTTCTGCCAGCCATAGCTCTGTTTTAGTTCCAACATATAACATGTGAATACAATTTGGGAAAGAAGTGTCACTGTTAAAAATGTAAAACTATAGAATTTGTCAAAATATGAAAAACTCCTTTTATTGGAATGAGGCACCCCTTAAAATTCAAATGGCTCCAACCTTACTGGGATTTAAAAGACTTTCAAGAACTGTCTCTTTGCTAAGCTCTTTGGAGAGGATGATTGATGTCCCCGTCTTCCTTTCTGTTCCCCTCTAATACCAATGGCCCTTTGCCTTGTGTCTTTTTATGCTTTCCGTATTGTTCTTTCTTTTTAAAATATTTTAACAATTGTATGCTGCCTAGAGCATGGGTGTCAAACTCGCCGCGTCATGTTGCTGTCACGTAACATTTCATGACATTTTTCACCTTCACGGAGCTGGAGTGGGCATGGCTGGCACATGATGCATCCAGCCCACAGGTCGCCAGTTTCACACTCCTGGCCTAGAATTACTAGGAGTTGAGTGATATATTTAATAAATGGAATGAACCAGTCAACAACTGTCAATGAAAAACCAGTGCAGCTCAGGGCATAGCTATGGAACAACCCAAAGAAATACAACAAGGAAGCAGCTTGGTTAAAAGGGGTGGATAAGAATAAAAAAAAAAGTTGAAATGAGAGAACTAGTAATAACTCAGAAATGGTAGAGAAGAGAGCGAGGAAGAACAAGAATTGGTCAGCACTAGGTGGAAGATGAATCTGCATGGTTTTTGGTTGAAACATTTTATCTATTTATCTATTTCTATTTCTATTTCTATTTCTATTATTTCTATTTATATATTTTAAATTTGATTTATATGCTGCCCTTCTCTGGAGACTCGGGGCGGCTTACAATGCGTTAAGCAATAGCCTTCATGCTTTTGTATATTTATACAAAGTCAGCTTATTGCCCCCACAATCTGGGTCCTCATTTTACCTACCTTAGAAAGGATGGAAGGCTGAGTCAACCTTGAGCCTGGTGAGATTCGAACTTACAGTAATTACAGGCAGCTGATCTTAATAACAGTTAATAACACTGCTTTAGTCTGCTGAGCCACCAGGCCCTTTATATTTATATTTATATTATTTATATTTATTTATTTGAATTTGTCAAACAAAAACAAGAACAAAAATAAAATAATAAAAATACAGTGACAGGGATGATAGGCATGTTAGTGCACCTATGCACGCCCCCTCTACTAACCACTTAAGTCTGAAGTACGGTCCACGGAAGTCAATTTGTGACTGAAACTGTGAAACTTTGTAGCTGAGACAACTGAATCATGTAGAGCAGTGATGGCTAACCTTTTTGCCATCGCGTGCCAAAAGCGGGGGTAGTGGGGGGGGTATTGCGTGCGCGCGTGCCCACACCCATAATTCAATGTGCCCACTCCCCCCCACGCATGCATGCATGACCCCCCCCTACTGTCCCCCCGCTTTTGGCACACGATGGCATGGTAGGCCCAGTAGGCCCATTTTTTTGCCCTCCCCAGGCACCAGAGCCTTTCTAGGAGCCTGGGGAAGGTGAAAACAGCCTTCCCCACCCGCCCAGAGGCCCTCCGGAGGCCCGGAAACAGCCCGTTTCCTGACTTCCAGTGGGCCTGGAAGGCCTGAAAATCAGCTGGCCAGTGCACACATGCGTGCTGGACTGAGGTAGGGTAATGCTCGCGTGCCCACAGATATGGCTCTGTATGCCACCTGTGGCATAGGTTCGCCATCACGGAGGTAGAGCATTCCCGACTTTGACAACTCTGTTACAGAAATCATATTTTTATAGTCAAGTTTAGAATGATTTACATGGAGTTTAAAGCAGTTGTTTGTTCACGTATTATTGCGATTAAAATAGAAAAAGTCATTTACAGGTAAAGCATTACTGATTATAGGTAAAGCATTACTACGTATAATTTTGTATGCAATGCCTAGGTCTGACAGCAAGTGACACAGTTCTAAGTTATCCAAACTGAGAATTTCGAGCATAGTAGCATAAGGAATTCTGTTGCGTACAGAAGAGTGCAAGACTTTTCACGTGAAATACCATATTTTTCAGAGTATAAGATGCACTTTTTTTCCTCCTAAAAGAGGCTGAAAATTTGGGTGCGTCTTATACTCCAAATGTAGCTTTTTTTCAGCCCTAACGAGGCGCTAGTGAGTGAAGCGATCTCCATGCTTTGCCTTCTCCCTCTGACTCTCAGCTTTTTTTCAGTGAAGCAATCTTGCTTTGCCTGCTCCGACTCTCAGCTGTGAAGTTTTTTTTCCAGCCCTAACAAGGCGCTAGCGAGTGAAGCAATCTCTGTGCTTTGCCTGCTTTTCTCATTGCTTCTCTCTCCAAAGATCAGTTGTGCTTTAGAAGCTGTTTTTTTATCCCCACGCAGGGGATAAAAACTAGCAAACTAATGTGCTGAAGCTGACCAGACTAAGGACGCTAGCTAGATGCATACCTGGTAGGCAGATTTTTTCCCCCTATTTCCCCCCCCCCCAAAAAAAACTAAGCTGCGACTTATACTCCAAAAAAATTTGATACTTCTGAATCCACTTGATTGTACTAATGTCAGATATATGGTGGGGATTCCAAACAGTTGAACAATACTCTTAAGATTGGTCTAGCGTAAGCTTTATAAGCTCTAATTAGCAATACAATGCTTCCAGAAAAAAAAATTCGCAAAATTAAATTTACAACTCTTAATGCTTTTTTAGCAATGCTGTTACAGTGAACTTTGGGGCATAGGTCGTCAGAGATAAGTACACCTAGGCCCTTGACAAAGTGAGGGTCATCTGCTAGATCAATGCCACCTAGCTTATCGTGATTATGTTTACCAATATGTAAGACAGAGCATTTATTAATCAAAATTTTAAGTTGCCAAATAAATAACCATTCAGATACATAGTTGAAATCACTTTGCAAAACAACAGAATTATCTGTAGTATTGAATAATTTTACATCATCGGCAAAAAGGACGCAAAGCTTTTAAGTTGATCACATAAATCGTTGATATAGAGCAAGAAAAGTGTGGGGCCTAAAACCCTGCCTTGTGGAACACCACTGTTAACTGATGCAGGATTAGACAGTGAACTCCCTATTTTGACTTTCTGCAGTTTATTAGGCAGGAAAGCAGCAATCCACTTGTGCAAAAGTCCAGAAATGCCATAAGAGTTTAATTCCAACAGCAGTTTATCATGTACTACTGTATCAAAAACCTTACAAAAATCTATGTAAATTGCATCTACAGATTTACCTTGATCAAGACATGTAGTCCAGATGTTTTTACAGTGCAAAAGTTGTAAATTACAGGATGAGTTTTTCCTAATGCCAAACTGTTTGTCGGATAGCAAGTTGTTTGTCTCTAAGAGGTGAACCATGGATTGGTTTATAATTGATTCCATAACTTTGCATGTAACACAGCACAAAGAGATTGGTCTATAATTTTCAACTGAACTAGGGTCACCCTTTTAAAAGAGTGGTATAACTATAGCTGATGACCATAGATCAGGCAGGGAACTAGTTCGAAACAATATTTCAAAAATTGTACACAAAAGTACCTAGGATAGTAGCAAGTTTTATCTACCTAATAATGAAAAAAAAAACCCAACAAAGGAGGCAGCACCAGGTCACTAGAGGCCAATTACCATTTTTTCTTGGACTATAAGACTCACCGAAGTATAAGACACACCAAGATTTCGAAGAGGTAAACAAGAAAAAAAAAGTTTTTGCCCTCCCCAGCCCCCAGGAGCACTCTGCGTGTCCCATTTTTGTGAAAAATGGCCCTGTTTTCACAACAACAGGACACGCAGATGGGGTTTCAGAAGGTCAAAAATGGCTGTATTCAGTGTATAAGACGCACCAACAATTCCACCCTCTTTTAGGGGGGGAAGTGCATCTTATACTCTGAAAAGTATGGTACATGCTTCCCAACAACTTTCAAATTGCTAACTGCTGTGTTGAAAACAAGCGTTCTTTCCACCTGAGCAGAAAGAGAATTGCCCAAACAGGAGAGGAACAAAAGATCAGCTCCGAATTGATAAGATGATTTTGGAAAATTACAATTTCTAGACCAACTGGAACGTTGGTTGGATTGATTACAAGAAGGCATTCAACTCCCTGCCACATGATTGGATAATCAAGTGCTTAGAAATAACAGGAGTCAGTTGAAACATCAGAAGCTTTGTGCAGAGATGAATGGCACAATGGAAGGCACAGTTGCTACTCAATAGTGACATACTGGGAGGCGTTAATGTCAAGAGAGGAAACTTTCAAGGAAACCCCCAATCACCACTACTGTTTGTCATCACATGGATTCTTCTCTCAACAATACTGAATAATTCAGGCCATGGCTATGAAACATCAACAACATCTGCCAGGCTATCCCACCACATTTACATGTACAGTCTGAAGCTGTATGGAAAACCATTATATGAAATAGAATTGCTGTCCATATACACAGCCAAGACATTGCAGTGGAGTTTGGACTAGACACCCTCGACATCAACAGGGGGAAAATAGTGAAAAATGAAGGAATCAAAGTCCCCTATGGAAATAACATCAGGAGTCTTGATGAAGATAATCACTACAAAGACCTGACTGACAAACTGACATCATCAAATTGCAAAAGGCAGCTTTACTTGGGACAGCTTCCATCTGCGATGACACCTTTAATGCCATCAAACAACATCTGCCTGCCTGAGTTCCTTGGGAAGGACCCGACAGGTAGATCAAAATGCCAAATCTAATATAAAAATCTGCCACAATAATAATATTATATTAATAATTATTTTAATAATTGTATATATGTGTGTGTGTACACATAATATATATTATTGTATAGTTAGCAGTGAGGATGATCTTACATAAAAGAAAAAAAATGTTAAAGAATGATGTTAAAGAATGGATCTTGGTTATTTGATTTAAAAAAGTTTTTACATTCCAAAAATAAGATGAGGCAATCCATCTACAATACATAATAAGGCAATGCATTATTTTTGTTTCTATATTGTATATATTTAATAAGTTAAGGTTTGAATTAGAACTGCATGCTGCCATGAGTTTACAAAAAATGAAGGGAGGAAAGATAGGTAGGTAAATAGATTGATGTCGGTTGCCATAAGGGCGGAAGAAGCAAAAAGGTAGAAAACTCTTCTCATGCAGGACTGGATGGGGTTCTGCCCTTTAATTTCCTTGTAATGGCAAATAATTTCCCTGTGAATGTGAATGTTACAAAAGAAACAGAACATTTTTAAAAATGCCTATTGCAACTGAAATGTAATTTGTTACAATTTGTAATCTGTTTTATGACCTAAATCACATGTATTGATTAAATAGAGCTTCACTTGATTAAAAAAGAATAATTGGGTTATTTAAATTTAAATTTAAATTCTCCTTCCACCCCAGACAGTTAAATAAGTTTCTGTAAAACACAATGGTATTTGAAGTTCCTGCCAACTTAGACCACAATATAAGCAAAGCAAGCAGACTCTAGAATATTATTAAATAAAGACCTGAATATATTTATCCAAAAGGCTACTGAAGGGGGAGAGAGAATGCCTGCCTGCCTGCCTATCACATCGCGACCATGGAGATTCAACATACATGCATATATTGAAATATCTTTTGAGGTAGCTGTGTTGGGTATCAAATTAACTTTATTTTGAGTGACAGTCTGCTATTTTCTCCTCCAAAATTTTCAGTCTAACTCTATTTCATGGTATGTTGACTCCCTCTCTGATTGCTCCAATATTCAGGTGCAGAGAAGTAAATGTTTCATGAAAGTGGTATCCCTGTCAGTCATGTGCGTCTCATCTCAGCCCCCTGAGCTGTCAGCGAACAGATTGTTGAATTACCATTAGAATACAGGAGCCCGTCGCTGCAGGCAGTAAACGGAGAGCCGGTGAGCATATGTCGCCAGCACGATATTGTAGCTTACGTATGAATTTGTAAAGTGGAAGTAAGCCAGCAGTACTGCAGCCATTGCTAACTGTTCTGTCTACCCGTGAATCTACATTACACCATATGCTTGCAAAATTTGTAGTTAAAGGGTCTTGGAGATTTTGTTATTGTTTTTAATCCCACTCTCCTTCACAGTCCTGAAATGCAACCTTTCTACCAGGCTTCAAATAACAACGCTGTGCAGATCCTCCAATCCGCAGTGGCGTCATGTTAGGAGTGGCTTGGTGTGTTTATTTTTTTAACTTCACAAAGCTGTGGTCAAAGTCTCCTTCCCAAAGACAAAGGGACGGTCCATCTGTCTCAGGCATCCGCGGAAAATGTTTCGAGGTATCAAGAGGCTTGAAACCGAATTCCCTCTTTCACTTTATATGCCATTTAAGCTTTGCCACAATGCAAACCGCTTGGGCAGTTGCGGCTCCCATGGCTTGTGTGTGTGTATGTGTGTCCCTCGTCACTTGCTACTAGCTTCGCAGACATCCCAGGCACTGCAGCGTTATTTAATTTATTGCTTTTAATTAAACAGAATGTCTTGTGATAAAAGGGAAGCTTTCATCCTCAACTCCAATCCCTAAGTCATAAATATGCAGATTCCATACGCACACCCTCCCCCTTTTCCTGGCCCTTCTGCTGTTGCAAATCCTGAGTTTTTAATAAATGGTGGAAGTGAAGAGGAAGGAGTTGTCACGAGACCTTTTCACACTGCAATGGAAAGGGAATCACATTAACATAAGTAGGATTTATGACAGCTCAAATGGAAGCCCTGGGAAGGGAGGAGCTACTGGCTTGTAGGATGAAGTGTAGTAATGTACTGTCACACAGAAATCAAGTTTTCCTGTAGGACAGGTTTTATATGTGTGTGTGTGTGCATATATATATATATCACACACATACATACATATACTGAAATATATACATATATATACACATATTTACATATACACATACTATGCATTTATACATATACAAACAAAACACACACAGAGATTTTACTAAAAGTTTTAAAGAGCACATAAAAGCGAACACCAACTAATACAGTAATAAAATAAATGCACAGAAAGAAAAAAAATAAAAGAAATAGAAGCTTCCGATACCCTTTAAAGCAAATATAACTATGACGACAAAATGATCTCCTCTTCTATGTTTAGAAAAAAAAACTCGCTTTTTTCATCCTACCCTTTCCCCCCCCTCTAATCATCAAAAAAAATCACAAATTATCTGTGCTTTTTTTTTTTCTTGTTTCATACAAAAAGTCAATAAGAGGTTTCCCGTCAGCCATAACCGGCTGTGTAGTTTGGATGAGAAGGAACAATCTTGGTGCTCTTTTCGTTGAATTGTAGGGCTGAACTATAGGGGCTCATTTGTCCTTTTGTCCTTGTTTTAGACAGCTGCACCTCATTCTAAGATTTCATATAAAATCAGAGAGTTGTTTCTTGGTCTCCCTTGAGAGAGCTCCTTCCAGGGACTGGATATAGCCAGAAAGTGAATCACAGCAAGATTTAGTATTATCTTAAATTAGGGCTGTTCTTTCTGGTTCAGTTAATTCCCAGATAAATCCATTCTATGCCTTTTAAACATTAATTTGCAATTATTAAAATCCCCTCTAAAATGTTTTAAAATATGCAGTTACAAGCCTATACATCCATTATTCATTTCTAAAAATAATACAAGCCTGAATGTCTAATGTTGGTTTGCAAGTGATGGGGCCTTTTCAGCATGCAAAGATTAAGGCCTTCAGATAATCCTAAAGAAGAGCAATAATCCAGATCGCCCCCCCCCCCATGTTAACCAACATGGCTAATTGCAGAGGATTCCTAAGAAAATGAATCGCCTTAGAGATGTAGAAGGAAGAACCTCTTCTCTACTTCTTTCCGGTTCAGTCTACCTTTTTCTCCTCATTGCAAAATACTGTATCAGAAGCATCTCCCCGTTGTTTATCAGTGGAATATCTCATTGAGATAAAACATCCACTCACTTACCTAGGAGATTCAGAATTTAAATTCAGAAAGCAAAAGATGTTAGGGTCATCCAGGATTTCAAATCTTCTCTTTTGCATCTAAATTCCCCACTCTACCCCTGCACGCAGCAGCCCTTGATAAATGGGTTTGCCAAATGCATGGTTCCAGCTGAGTGGGAATGACAAAAATCAGCATTTTGCCTCCAGCAACAATGTTCATTTTCAATCTTGGCCACAAACTGAGCTGCTGATGACCTTTTTTTCTTCAACCTGAAGAACTGATCTGTACCTTAACATTTTCAAACGCCCTTGCCCATGAGCTGCAGCTGGCAATTTCATTAAGGCTTTATTTCCAAATGCAAATGACTACATTTTGTGTTTGGAAGTCTATATTTTGGTTATTGTTATTTTCTTTCCTTGTTTACCCACTCCTCATAAATGCAATGCAGTGCAGTTACCGTTTTGAAACAAATGAAACAAATTACCCAGTTTTCTGCTGGAAATTCCCTTTCAAGGGTCTCCTTTCTCCAAATTACTTTCTTCAATACATTCCCCATTGTACAACTTCCTTCGATACTTTGAATGAATCAAATCGGAGCAATGTCCCATTGCATTTCACTGCGATGAACCATTGTGTCATAACAGACAAAATTAATTTTGCCTGCCGGTTTTAGGTCCTTAATTTGACTCGTCCGCTGTAATCCCAAGCCAACCCCACTTTTCTCCTTTCCTGGTCAAAAATGGGCCTTCAGAAAATAAAGAGGCAGAACACAAAGAGGATGATGTAGCCTTAATTGTCAGGGTATGTACAAAATCTGCTTGTAAAGATTTTGGCTGAATCAAAGCTTGAAGCCAATTTCTAGACCTAGTAAATACATCCATCAGGGAAATCAAGCAAGCCATCAGTGGAAGAACCTGCTGTCTTCCTTCCCCAGCACTGCTCTGTAATTTTGTGCTAGAATCAGTGGTGGGTTGCCCCCGGTTTGGACCGGTCCTCAAGAACTGGTAGTAAAACCAGCAGGAGGCTTCACCCACTAATCCAGATGTCGTCAGGAAGCTTCTGCGCATGGAGTCCCGTTGCAAACCAGTAGTAAAGGTAAGTAGAACACAACCCTGGCTAGAATGTTTCTTGATACCCTCCAGAATCAGAACCAGAACCAGAACCAGAACCAGAACCAGAACCAGAACCAGAACCAGAACCAGAAGAATGGAAAAGGCAGTTTCCATATTCCCATTGCTCAACTATTTCGCTATCCATTGAACAGTGGGGAGGCAGTAAAATTTTGCATGGAAACTGACTCCAGCTCTTCCCAAGGAGGAAACCTCATCCAAAGCATATGTCAGAATTTGAAATGATCACACTGAACTTTCTTTTTCAAGGAGGTAAAACTAACTTCATCAAGTATAACCTTAGGATCAAAAATTATTTCAGTACTTTGTATTTCCACACATTTACTGATGAATTCATTGGCCTTGTTGTTTGAGCTGCAAATTTATTCAACATATGGGCCATTAAGTCACTGCTTTCTCCTACCTTGGTCTGGTTAGTGGCAATTGAATTAACTTTCCTTCTTCTACTAGCAAGGAATATTTACTGGCTCAGCTAAAGTACTTTTTTCTTTTAAAACCTCATAAACGTGATATATAAAAACTATTAAGCAAAGGGGGGGAAATCATTAACTCCTCACCTCAATACTGTGCTATTAAACACATCTTTGAAACACACATTGTGGGTGCTCACAGGTATGTCACCTTTTGGATTTAATGTTTTAGAAATGGAAGCAGCTATTCCTACGATTAGAAAATGGAAATAACAACTGTCCCCTTTGCCATCTCAAGCAAAGTGAAATCATTTATTTTAGTAATTTAGCAACAAAATTAACTGATTCTTCTACCTACCCTATACAGTAGTGGCCAAAATTGTGGAAACCTTTTGGGAAAAGTGTATTTTTGAGGTTTGATGGCTAATAACACCACTTTTTTTTTTTGAATTTCAAAATAATCATATTCCATTGCTGGAATGGCTGGGAATAGCCCAGACCTTAACCCAACTGAAAATCTATGGAGCCGAATAAAGAAACTTGTTAGTCAGAAGCATCCCAGCAATAAAACCTAGTTAATAGAAGCAATCATTCAATCTTGGTTTCACATTGTAACAGCTGCAGAACTAAAAGACTTGGTTCACTCCATGGGAAGACATTGTAAGGCTGTAATTCATGCTAAAGGTTACCTAACTAAGTATTAACTGACGTGATAATTTTTGTATATCTTATTTTTTTTCTACGAGTTTCACTTTTCTTCTTTGTACTGTAACTGCTATTCTAATAGCAAATCCTTCATAAAAGTTATTGCATTACATTCTTGATTAAATTATCTTTCCATTGATATATAATTTTATGGTACTACTCAAAAAAAGAGGGGGGATGTTATTAGCTAGTTTTAGAAAATACTTTTCCCAATTTTGGCCACACTGTACTTTTTACTAAAAAACCCCAAAACTATGCTAGGATGTCTAAAATATATTTCTGCAGTCAGCTTTGACTCTAATTATTTCTGACAAATTTAGCTATAGATGAAATGTACTATAATTCAGCTGCTAGCACATTCTATCTATCTATCTATCTATCTATCTATCTATCTATCTATCTATCTATCTATCATCTATCTATCTATCTATCTATCTATCTATCTATCTATCTATCTATCTTTATCCCTCTTTATTTTTGTCAGTTCAAGGTGGAAACACATATCTAATGCCCAGGGGTGGTTTACTACCGGTTCATAACGGGGCTGCGCGCACGCCCTTCTACGCATGCGCAGAAGCATTCTGATAACATCCTGCCAGTTTTACTACCGGTTCTATAGAACCGGCCCGAACCGGGGGCAACCCACCACTGCTAATGCCCCTGTCTCCTCTTTACCCGAAAACAACACTCCTGTGAAGTATGTGACATTGATAGAAAATGATTGGCCCAAAGTCACCCAGGTGGTTTACATGCTGAAGGGAAGACTAGCACTCACAGACCCCCAGTTTCTAATCTAAGCACCCTAATTATTACATTAAACTTCAATGAGTTCTTAAGACAACAAAATCTTGATTATTGACCAGAAGCAATGCTTCTGCCTGTGTTAAACCGAGGAACTGTAAAAAATCAAATCTTTCAAGCATACAAACCATATCAAAATGGATCTGGTTAGTTGTTTTTTAATGTACTGGCATGCTGTAGTTTGTGGTGGTGGTGATGGGGTTTTTAGGCTTGCAAAGATGCAGATGACTGCTAGATGGAAGCAGGGTTAGAATTTTTTCCACATCCCTTTACCGCTGGCTGTCCAGAAACTTGCAATCCAGATATGGTACACCTTGGAGATAGAGGGGATTCCCCCCCCTAAATTTAACAATAAATGTAAATCAATAGCAAAAAATAGTGTTCACAATAACCATTAGTTTTTATGCAGCAAAGTAGTTTCTATTCCATAACTTATCATAGATGGCAAGTACTAAAATAAAATATTAAACACTGGTTATACATACAAAAAATGCACACCCTCATGTACACATCAACATCATTATCACCAACGCCGCCACCACCCCAAAGCTTTCTTTTAAAAACCTATCAGAAATGATTCTGTAGAGAACATTTGACTTCTATTCGATATGGATTCTGGAAGGCTCGATGAAGGTTATGGACGATTCCAAAGGAAAGATGGAGAAAGTAAAAAAAAAGTATGACCAAAAATCCCTGATCTCAAACCACATAAATAAACACCAGTTCGATTGGGAAGGAACAAAAATCATTGGCCATACCAACATCAGCCACACACATGAATTTATTGAAGCCTGGTATTCTATCAAAGGAGCAATTAACGAACAAATTGACCTAGATCCAGCATGTAAGAAACCAGACCATTCGAATGAGCAATCAACAAGAGAACCAATCAGCTGCTCAAAATTTAGATATAGCTCCCAATGAACAACAAATCACATGACCAACTGAGCAAACAAGACATTTATACAAGACATTTATAAACTAAGGAGAACAGGACAAGAAAATCCTGCTGCTGATGTTACCTAGTCTGGTAACGAAATGTTCAGAAACTAAATTGAAATAAGCTTGGAGAGCAAACCAAAACGTAAAAGTAAATTATTTGGTTAAAAGGCTCAAGACATTTAAAACCGTTCTTGTGACAATATTCTGACACAACATTTTTATAGGTTTGGCTGTCAGCAAACTCCTACAGACACTAGGATTACGGTGTCAGAAAATGAAGTGCTTTCTTCCTTCATAATGTTTGCTCATGTTATGCATAATGGCTTTGAAGACACTGAAAATGAGTCCACCTATTCAGGTGAAAAAATTAACCACTTTAAAAACACACAAATCAATTTTCTCAGATTGAAAAACTGACTGCAGTCTAAGTGAAAGAGACAAGTTCAAAGTGAAAAAATGAAATTGTATTAGACAAAGTTCAGTTGGCTTGGAAAAGCACTCTTCTGCTTAGACGCAGGTTGTTGAATTTATTATGTCTCTTGACGTGACAGGCTTCCCAAATTTAGGATTTCTGAGTACTTCTGGCACTCCAGGGAGATCTTACTCCAGAATTCTCTACATTATCTTTCCCATCACTATTAAAACAATTTCGTTTTCTTCTTGGATAATAAGACTTGGATAATGTCTTGGATAATGGAGTGTTTCTAAAATCACAGACAATTATTTCCTTTACACAATTTTCCCTAATGTTACTATAGCTACTAGGCTGAAACCTTTTCCAATGTCCTTATGGCTTTCCATCTTTATCAGACTGTTCCCATTTTAAACAGTGAAACAAATGGAGCCTTCATCCACATACAGGTAGTCTTTGACCTACAGCCAAAATTGGGACCAGAGTTTCCATGTCTAAGCAAGGTGGTTGTTAAATGAGTTGTGCCCAATTTTATGACATTTTTTTTGCCATGGTTTTTAAGTGAATCATTGCCTGTAAGTAAATCACCCAATCATTAGGAGAATCTGGCTTCTTCCATTGATTGTGTGGATCAGAGATTAGCTGGGATGGCCTCAAATGACAATCGCATGACTCCAGAATGCTACAATCGTCATAAATACATGCCATTTGCCAAGTGACTAAATTTTGATCACATGACCATGGAGATGCTGTAACTCTTGTAAGTGCAAGGATGGGTAGTAAGTCACTTTTTTCAGTACTTCTGTAACTTTAACAGTTCCTTAATGAATGATTGTAAGTCATTCTACATGCAAGAAAAAGGGTATTATGGTGTCAGAAAACAACCTTCACTCCTTTGTTGCTTGCTTGCATGACACAACAAAAGCATGATGTTGTGATAAAAGTGTTATCATATGTTGTTCTCCTCTGTAGGCACCAATATTGTGAAGGGAAAAAAATTGAATCAGTTACTGTACTATACTGCTAACTCAACACTGTCATCCACTCTCGCCCAATTTTGTAAGAGAACAACATTTGATGATCTCATATGTGAATTTGCTGCCAGGGAAAGGAGAAAAAGGAATATACATCTTTAAAACTAAAAGAGGATTTAGACAATATGCTGGGTCCTTTTAAACAAATCAATGTGCAAGTCTTCCAATTCTACAGAACTTTTTCTCTAGCAGAATATTAGATGAAGAGGTGAACAGCGTTGATGGAACATGAACTAAGGAAAAAGAACTTTGGTCAGTATGCCTGATGTCTAAAGCTAAAGTCAATATGGAATGGATTGTCATTCTATTTAATCTTGTATATGAAACATGGAAAAATGACTATTGGCAGGAGCCTTATAATTGTTGTGGTTCGCCAGCAGCCTGCGGAGCTGGCAGCGGATTCAGACAGCGATGAGGCTGAGGAAGAACATGGGCCAGCCCTGGAGGCTGGGGAAGGCCCGGATGAGGGCTCTGTGTCAGAGGCAGAGATGGGGCCAGGGCCATCGGGGAGTGATGTGCGGACTCCAGAGCCTCCAGAGGCTGACAGTAGAGAGGCAGAGGAACAGGAGGAGCCTGTTCCTAGTGCACGTATGAGAAGAGCTGCCAGAAGGCAAGAGCAGCTAAAGCAAAGAGGACAACTCGGGAGTAGGGCCAAGAGATGATTGCCCCTCCCATAAGGCTTAAAAGACCAGCAACGGCTCTTGGGCTCTTTGTCGAAAAACAATATTGATAGTCTTGCTGCACTTATCTCTTGTCGGTGTCTTCTGCTTTTGAACTTTTGCCAAGAGAAGCCTTTGGCAGTTTGCCTAATTATACCAAGGTTGGTGATTAGACTGAAGAATTTGTGTTATGAAGAGTTTGTTTTAATTTAGTTTGGACTATGCTGAGAATGAGTTAATTCTTAGCTGTTCTAATAAAGTCTGTTTCTTTTGGAACTGTTTGTATTGATTATTACCTACTTGGGCCTGGGCCACAACAATAATTTGCATTTGATACCAATAAGGTAGCTCTGTTTTCCTTGGTTTGTTAATCCTGGGTGGATATTGGTGGATTTGAGAAGAGTACGCATTCTGAGTTTTGTTTTTGTTTTAATTAGGGCAAATTACCCTGACAATGGATGCATTGAGAAGAAACTGGCAAAAGGGCCTCAAATGATCAATGAACTCTTGAAGTCTTACATGAATTGATCACAAGCTGCATGGGAGTAGAAGGGAATGTCGGGACAACTCAGTGGCCAAGAAATTCAGAGATGTGGAAGAACCAATGCACTATTTTGTAAGAAAGGTGTATTGCCATTCTGCTGACAAAAGGAGTATCTCAGTCCATTTTGTACATTAGGGGTACATTTCATTTTATTGTTGCTTGGTTTTGTCCAGATCATTGCTATGTAATGGGAAGTTTTATACATTATTTAAATACATTAATTAATTAAATTGTCCTGCGTACTTTTCTATCTTGGCCCGTCTACCTTTGGCTTGCACTTTTTGAATTCTTTTCCCTGTGGTCATATAGCTGTCAAATAAAAGAAACTTTTCTCTAAGTATTTAGGGCCGTGATGGCGAACCTATGGCACGTGGAGCCATATCGGTGGGCACGTGAGCTCAGCTTCGGCATGCATGTGTGCGTTGGCCAGCTGATTTTTGGGCCTTCTGGGCCCACCAGAAGTCAGGAAACACACTGTTTCTGGCCCCCAGAGGGCCTCTGGGGGGTGGGGAAGGCTGTTTTTGCCCTCCCCAGGCTCCTAGAAAGGCTCTGGAGCCTGGGAAGAGCAAAAAACAGGCCTATCAAGCCCTCTGTGCCATCGCGTGCCAAAAGCAGGGAGACAAGGGGGGGGGGGCGCATAGAATTATGGATGTGGGCACGCGTGTGTGTGACCCCACCATGCTCTCCCCGCTTTTGGCACGTGGTGGCAAAAAGGTTAGCCATCACTGATTTAGGGTTTCAATTTTTTCCCCCAAATTTCAAATGTTTCATGCTAAAATCCTGCAGCAGCTATAAATCCTTTCAGTTATAAACTATTTCTCCACCACCATCCTCCCTCCCACCCCCCAAAGTGGAAAAGATACTTGATGGCTGGCATTAATGGGTTGCAGCCTTGCAGCTGGCTTGTGGTTCAGTCACAATGGGGTGACCCTGGATATACTTGGGAGTTATATTCTATTTCACCTCTCTGAACTTTTCGTTGGACTGAGACAATAGTGCCTTTATGAAAGGTTCTTCTAGGCTACATGGAAGGGCTGACAAGAGGTGAAAAACTCATCCCTCCCAAAATTAGAAGAGGTTGTACAACGAATCTATGGAGTGGAAGCTTTGTTGAAATTATATATCTACTGTATATCTATATCTATATATATCTATATATGCATGGTTTCCCTGAAGAACAGAATTCTTGTTTGGACGTGAGCTGTTTTTAAATTAAGCCTGTGTAAATAAAGCTTGGCAAACAGCTGTTTCTGTTTGTGATTGTGTACAATGAGAAAGAAAGAAAGAAAGAAAGAAAGAAAGAAAGAAAGAAAGAAAGGGAAAGAAAGAAAGAAAGAAAGAAAGAAAGAAAGAAAGAAAGAAAGAA
>WNWU01000017.1:14168057-14243949 GCA_012654045.1 Ptyas mucosa | reverse complement strand
GAAAGAAAGAAAGAAAGAAAGAAAGAAAGAAAGAAAGAAAGAAAGAAAGAAAGAAAGAAAGAAAGAGCAGACTGGAAAAGAGACAGAGAGTTTTACTGGACACACCAAATCCCTCCCTACAAACTTTAGTTAGGCTGTCTAATCCTGTGGCTGTAGAACAAATCCCAAAGATGATGTTTATAGCAGAATTGCTGACAGAATACAATCCATAATTGCAAAAGGCTTCTGTAAATAGAGATGCCTGCACAATGTATATACTCATGTAGTCTATACAAAGCATGCCTGTGTCATAAGCTCTGTTTTGATTTGCCTTGAGGAGTTTAGAGCTTGACATATTTTAGAAATGTAAAAAGAAAAAGAAAAGAAAAGAAAGGCCTTGAGAGCATGGGAATAAAATCTTTAATAAGTAAGTTACTCTTCTGTTTGACTTGCAGCCAGATAGTTGCCTCTTCTCCCTTTTTGCATGAATACATGAATCCTCCTCTCCTTAGTTCCTGACCATGTCCCTCTGTTGTTTATATTTTCTCTCTCTCAGTTTTTCCTTAGTCTCTTAGTATTTACTCTTTTGCTGAAACCCAATCTTCATTTGTTAAGCCACTATCAAGCATGTTTGTGTGTGTTTGTAGTAGTAATAGTAGTAGTCACAGTAGTAGCAGCAGCAGCTCGATAGCATAGTGCTTAGATTGTTGCATTTTACATGGGACATGGGAGGTCAAATTCCAGCTGGTGCCTATTTTTACTAGTAGAGTTCTTTAGGTAAAGACTCCTTAATCCTTACCTACCTGCCTCAAATATGAGAATGAAATGAACTAAGAGAGTCATGCCAATTCAAATATTGCCTAGTTCTGTGATGGCGAACCTATGGCACACGTGCCACAGGTGGCATGCAAAGCCCTCTCTGCGGATATGCGAGCTGTTGCCCCAGCTCAGCTCCACCATGCATGTGCGCATGCCTCCCGCCGGCCAGCTGATTTCCAACTCTCTGCTGTGCATGCGCATGGGGATGGGGCACATGCAGGAGATGTGCGTGCATGCGCGAGGGGCCAGGGGGTCATGCACGCATGCACAGGGGCTGCTCACACATGCATGGGAGCAGAGAGCATGGGGGAGGTCACACATGCGTGGTGGCAGGGGCAGCACGGGAGGGTCATGTGCATGGGTGCGGGTTGCGCGAGGGGGCGCACATGCGTGGGGGTGGCGGAGCACGGGGGGCTTTTGGCACGTGACGAGAAAAAGATTAGCCATCACTGGCCTAGATTAACAAGGTCTGTGTTAGATGTAGGGGAACCAGGATCATCTAATGATAAGTGGGCTACTGGAACAAACCATGGACGAGACAAGAGAACCTGGAACTGATGCAAAGCTACTACAACACCAGACCTAATGAGAGGGGATATATTTCCTAGGTCTTCTTTTCCTGGAATTTCTTCTACCCTTTTTCTGTTTAAGCCTTAGAAATCAGCCTTTGATTTCTAAGATCTGATCAGCAGTTTCAACTGTTCTGCTTCTAAAAAACACACATTCACTCACACACACACATCTGAAGGGGAAAGAATCCTTTTAGAAAAGAAATAATATAAATTTCTTTTTTAGACTTGGGAATAACATTCTTTTTCAATGTTCTGCTATGGGACATAACAACACAACCTCCGACAATTTCCAAACAATGAGAAGAATACCTGATCTAAGATGATCTTCCTATTCCTAAACAGTGACTGATTTAAATATATAAATACATCTCAAAAATTAAAATGTGCCTTGTTCAAATAAATTATGTATATGTTAAAAAGCATAAATGTTCTCTTTGAACAAGAAGCCAGAATATTATTTCCCCTATAACCATAATGTGGATGTCTGTGGAGATTCTGAGTCGTCCAGGTCATAGTTGTCTCAAAGGTGCTGTCGAGCCGCGTCCGTCACATCCGCTGCTCAAGACATGAACCGTGACGAAGGGGAGTCGGGTGGGTGGCAAACAAACCTGCTACGGAGCGTGGTGAGGGTGCACAGGTGTTAATAGGAACCAGGATACGGATGGCACTGGGTGACAAGCAGCTGACGTTGCTGGCAACGATCGGAGAGAAACTTCATTGGTGTCTCCCCCGCCCCACATCACAACTGATGAAATTTCTTGGATGAGAAACTTCTGGAGGAAAGTCATTCCACTGATTAATTTTTCTAACTATCAGGAAATTTTTTCTTAGTTTTAGGTTGCTTCTCTCTTTGATTAGTTTCCGTCCATTCGTACCAACATGCTTGAAAAGCCTTCCTTTCAAACCTTGTATACTTCCCTAATCAGTGCTGTGCAACTGCAGGCTGGTACCCACTTATTATGAAATTATGAATTATTGCTTCTGAACAGCAAAGAAAGAAAATCAGGTTGCATAAACAGCATCTTCAGTACTTTCTAGAGAATGGATCTAATTCCAGAAATGGATGCCAGCCAACTCTTTGCATTCTGTTTGAAATAATTTAAAATTGTAACAAGTACAAATATATTTGGTAAATCTACTATATGCTGGGAATATAGTTCCACACATAGTTATAATTTACCAGTGTGGCAACCTGAAATTATGGAACAGTAGCAATGCATGTGCATCCAAACCACAAGGCTTTAAACATCTTCTAGCATTTCACCAGGCAATTTATTTTATATATGAGCTAGGGTTGTAAATGCAGCTTGGGTTAGACACAAATTGGCCTGCTTTAGATCTATACTCCCAAACAATAAAGCTGCTACCAGTGCCATTATCTGAATCCTTGCCAACTTTTCCAAAGCTAACAGAAGCACATAAGTTTCAGGAAAGCTGCTGAACAATCTTAACCACTTTGTGGTTAAGGGGAAGAATGATAAGTATTCATTTTGGGATCAGAATTATCAGATTGATATATCTATTGCTCTCCGTCTTCTCAAACATTTATGTCCTTTTAAAATGGCCTTTCTGATGCGGGTGAAGGAGGAGAGTGCAAAAGTTGACTTGAAACTCAACATTAAGAAAACTAAGATCATGGCTCCTGGCCCTCTCAATTCCTGGCAAATAGATGGGGAAGAAATGGAGGTAGTGACAGATTTTATTTTCCTGGGCTCCAAGATCACTGCAGATGGGGACTATAGCCAAGAAATTAAATGATGCTTGCTCCTGGGGAGGAAAGCTATGGCAAATCAAGACAGCATACTAAAAAGCAGAGACATCACCCTGCCAACAAAAGTGTGTAAAGTCAAGGCTATGGTTTTCCCAGTTGCAATGTATGGCTGTGAAAGTTGGACCATAAGGAAGGCTGAGCGCCAAAGAATTGAGGCCTTTGAACTATAGTGCTGGAGAAGAATACTGCGAGTCCTTGGGACTGCAAGGAGATCAAACCGGTCAGTCCTAGAGGAGATCAACCCAGACTGCTCTTTAGAAGGTCACATCCGGAAGATGAAACTGAAATACTTTGGCCACCTAATGAGAAGGAAGGACTCACTGGAGAAGAGCCTAATGCTGGGAACGATTGAGGGCAAAAGAAGAAGGGGACGACAGAGAATGAGGTGACTGGATGGAGTCACTGAAGCAGTCGGCATGAGCTTAAACCTCCGGGGGATGGTAGAGGACAGGAAGGCCTGGAGGAAAGTTGTCCATAGGGTCGCGATGGGTTGGACATGACTTCGCAACCAATAACAACAACAAAATGGCCTTTTATACCCAACAACAAAAATCCCAATGATTCTCTTGTAATTTGACTCATGGATTTTCAGTTCATTCCTGAAAAACTGTGCCACTCAAGCATATAAAATGCTCACTTGAGATAGATAATAAAAGTTTTCTTCGGCAATATCCCAGAAAGGCAGCTCCCAGCCTTTCAAAAGCAAGGAGAGATCCATTCCTGAGAAAAAATCACCAAATGTCTTCAAACAATGTCTTCAAACGATTGATTCCCATATCTTGCCCAGAGTCCAATGCTCAAATATTTTCATTTCCCACACGATAAAAGTGAAGGAAGATGGAAGAAATTATAAGTGTTCTCTACCCAAGGAAAAGTCAAAGAAAGAACCTGAAATACAGGTAATCCTCGATTTACAACATTTCATTTAGTGACTGTTCAACATTACATCATTGGAAAAAATGACTTATGAACATTTTTTCCATTTATAACTGTCGCAGTATTCCCATGGTTCGTGTGATCAAAATTCAAATGCTTGACAACTGACTCAGACTTATGACGGTAGCAATGTCCCGGGATCATGTGATCACCCTTTGTGACCTTCTGACAAGCAAAGTCAACAGGGAAGCCAGATTCACTTGAGAAACATGTGACTAACTTAACAACTGCAGTGATTCACTTAACTGTGGCAAAAAAGGTTGTAAAATGGGACAAAACTCACTTAACAAATGTCTCACTTAACAACAGAAATTTTGGGCTCAATTCAGGTCATAAGTCAAAGACTACCTGCACCCAGTTGCACATATTTATCCTATATTGATTCCTAATAGATCACAATGCATTTCATCTCAAGCTAAAATACAAGGAAAGGCAGCCGCTTCTGCAGAGTCTCTTGAAATCCCCCACCTGCCCTGCCTCCTTTGCTTTAAGAATTGATTATTAACACTTCTACACTATTTCTAGCATCCTTTAGCTATTGCTCTGGCGATATATCACTAATGAAGACAGGCTTTATATCACCACATTAATGGCTTGGTGACACTCTAAATTGCTAGTCTGAAAAGCTCTTGACTGAGTTTACTCTCTTTGCATCAAACGCCAATGGACGAAAAGAGCCACACCTCCAGAAGCCATTTACTCATGAAATGATTGTAAGCAGAAATGTGTGTCTGCAGCAGGGTTTCACATATTCTTACCACCGGTTCGCCCAGTGCAAAAATGCGGCTAAATAGGACGCCTTTCCACCAGGGCAGGTGGGCGAACTCACCAGCGATCTCCGCTACCGGTTTGCACAAACCAGTATGAACTGGCTGAATACCACCTCTGCAGGGTGTATCTGCTCCAAAGAACAAAAATAAGGACTTACCATGAAGGTCTTTCCTTACTTAGACTCATTGAGTTGAAAAGAGTCCAATAGGTCACCCAATCAACTCTACCTGCTTGGTTCAGGATTCCCTAGAGCAGTGTTTCACAACTTTGGTGACTTTAAGATGATTGGACTTCAACTCCCAGAATTCCTCAGCCAGCTGGGGAATTCTGGCAGTTGAAGTCCACCCATCTTAAAGTCACCAAGGTTGAGAAACACTGCACTAGAGGATCTTTGATAGATGACCATCCAGCTTGTTTGAAGATCTCTAGCACAGGAGAATGTTGGGCGGCAGCTTGTTCACTGACTGACAATTTCTATATTTGTCCTTGACTTATGACCATAATGGAATCTGCCCATTATGGTTTTAAGTTTTGACATCATAAAATGCGTCATCATGCGACTGGTCCAATTTAGACTTTTGTTTTTTTTTTGGTGTTGTTGTTAGGTGAATCCCAGCTATTTTAGAGCATCTGAATTCTGGTCATGAGACCTCTGGGGGGAAAGTGGCCATCAGAATTTTAGAACTGAGCTGTAAGTACCTTTTCGTGGGTCCATCGTAACTTTGAAGGACCATAAGTCGAGGACTACTTGTAGACAGGAATTTTCTCCTGCTGCCTGGTCTGAGCCTCCTGTTAGGAAATGAGTATTACCTACCTTGTTGGGTTGGCAATATATAAACCATCGATATAGCTTTAAGACTGCTGTATTGCCTCATACTGTGTCCTGATTGGTTAGCTCTGCAGCCAATCTCCTTAAGAGGGAGCTAGAAACATGCTTTGTTTCTCTTTGCTGTTCTTGCTCTCTGATATCCTGTATGCTACTGTTTGCAAATCCAGAAGAACTGTTTATTGTGAATGACTATGACGACTGGTAAGAAGACTTTGTTATTGGATTATCCTTGGACTGTCGTTTTGCTATCTCCTGCTTTATATGTGTATGACCTGGACTGTTTATTGGACTGTGCCTTACTATTTCCTGAAAGTAAACACAACTCAGTGTATCTGTGTGTTGACTGTTTATTTGTACCTAGTCTCAAATGCTTTCATGTACACACCCTTGCTATTCAAGGGTTACTCTGTGAATTCCTTAACACATCCTTCTCTGAGGTCCATTTTTGCGCTAAAATATCTTGGCAAACTCATTGGTTCTCCCTTATTATGGATATTTTTCTTATCTAATTTTTAGCTCACAGTTTAAACTGTCTGATGTGAATCCTTTCTGCATTGTAAAGCCATCAGTGTTTCCTGTTTAACTCCAACAGAATTACCTGTTACATAACTTTGGACGTTAAAGACAATCATCCTTCTGTCTCCAATCCTTTCCAAATCCTATTTAAGATGCGTTCAAGACTGATCTGGATGATATTGAACTTGATTTTGAAACCTGATGTTTTAACTCCTCTAATCTGCCCCATGTGCATCTATTGCCTTCCTTGCAAAATTAAAAGTGAATCAATTGCTAGCATTCCCCCATGTTTCTTTACTCACCAGAATGACAAACATGGATTGTTTTCAATACTCCTTTCATCCTGGCATGTTTGGCAATTCTGCAGTTGGGGCAATTTTACCAAATTATTTCCAGCATGCTGCTGCTGTAGTAAAATCCCAAAGAGGTTGGAGGAGGAAGAGCAATAGCCTGCCCAGTCAAATCCACTGCTATTTCTGAAGTAACATTTCCTTTCCTTAAACAATTTCATTGCTTATGGAACAAAGGTATTGTTGGTATTAATGCAGTATATGAGGATTGTGGGGTGTGGGGTTGAGGGGTACCCCGGACTGCGAACCAGCTCACGGGCAAAAGCACTGGGATTGAAATAAAACCGACAAAGGAGCCTTGAATAAATATATAATTTAATTTAAAATACTTAAAAAGACACTGTGCCTTTAAAAACCACATTAAAAGCAAAGTCTTATCTGGGTATGTGAAGCCAGGCTATCTCCCTAGATTCCTCTCCACAATACCAAAAACAGTTCACAAGAAACAAAGGTTAATACAAAGGTGGACGTCTTTGGCGTTGACACGTCATCAAGGCAAACGAAGGGCAGCAGCGTAGACTTCACAATAAAAAAGTCACCTGAGAATAAAAGCAGTTCAAACGTGGCTTGAGGGTCTGTGTGGAGAAGAATTTCCAGCACAACCTAACCATTGGCTTGTGTGCTTAAAAACAGCAAAAACACAAGCATCTGTGGGAGTATCTCAGCAGCCGGCGTCTGGAGTCCTTATCTGCATCTCCTCCCTTCTACAGCATCATGCTGGGCTCTGCAATCTTCTTCCAGCAGTGAACACTAGCTGGATCAGGCCCGACCGGTTGTCGAGGCCCGAGTAGCAAGCCGAAAGATACTTGCTTATATTGTGAGCAAACCTGCAATTATCTAGGGCGGGGAAGGCTTGCAGGTAATTGCTTACAGCAGATGGGTTGATTGAGGCCATACCTCTTTTGTGGCTAATCATGTAGCCGCAGCAACCCTGAAAATACTCGTGACAAGGATATTTTAAAATTGCTTCCAATTGCAAACATCCCAGTGATCAGACATCATCTGGCCAGGGAGGAAAAGTGGTTTATATACCAGGGTTTCTCAACCTTGGCTGCTTGAAGATGTGTGGACTTCAATTCCTAGAATTCCCCAACCAGCACATCTTTGAAGTTCACAAATTTCAATTGGCCAAAGCTGGGAAACATTGGTTTAGTCCAGTGGTGGGATTCAAATAATTTAACAACCGGTTCTCTGCCCTAATGATTTCTTCTAACAACCAGTTTGCCAAACTGCTCAGAAAGTTAACAACCGGTTCTCCCGAAGTGGCGTGAACTAGCTGAATCTCACCACTGGTTTAGACGATAGGAGGAGTCTGTTAGCACCTTTTCCAACTCTTATATTTTATTAAAAAGCATACAATTACTGTCACAAAATTACAGGTAGTCCTTGACTTACAACCATTTGTTTAGTGACCATTCGAAGTTACAACAGCAGTGGAAAAAGTGGCATGACTGTTTTTCATTCTTACGACCATTGTAGCATCCCTGTTGTTCACATGGTCAAAATTCATATGCTTGGCAACTGGTATGTATTTATGAAGGTTGCAGCATCCCAGAGTCTTATGATCACCTTTTGCAACCTTCTGGCAAGCACAGTTAATGGGGAAGTCAGATTCACTTAACAACCGAGTTACTAACTGAACAATTGCAGTGATTCAGTTAACAACTGTGGTAAGAAAGGTCATAAAATAGGGCAAAATTCACTTAACAGCAGTTTTGCTTAGCAACAGAAATGTTGGGCTCAGTTATCAGTCGAGGATTACCTGTAATGTCATTTATTAGTCAGAAAAGGTGTTATCAGATTCCTAATTATCAATAGGGGGACTATTCTGGAATTATTTTGGGGATTGTACCTTTGTCTGGAAAATAACTGGAAAAATATGTCCATGTGACCAGCGAGGGGTCCATATTTTGGGAAGCAGGATGGTAATAAATAGCATTGGGAATTGCCCGGCATCATCAAAACATTCTACCACCATCAATAAATACAGTATTTGGTTAGCCAGCCAGGACACTAATGAGGATCAGGGCAGCATGGCTGGGTGACCTTGGGCCAGTCACTTTCTCTCAACCCAACCCACCTCACAGGATTGTTGTGGTGGGGAAAATAGGAGAAGGGAGGGGCGTTAGTAGGAGTGATATTCACTTAGTTTCCCTACCAGTTCGCAAATGTGAGTATGTGAGCATGCACCTATCCTTCCGTGCACGTGCTTTGCTGGCGTGCGCACCTTCCACGCATGTGCCCCGCCTCAAAAACATGCCTAAATAGAATGGCATACAGCCTGGGTGGGTGGGTGGGGGCAGGACCACCCCGATTTCCATTACCGGTTTGGGCGAACTGGTCCGAACCGGCTGAATACCATCTCTGGGCATTAGATATGTTCGCTGCCTTGCGTTCTTTATAAATATAATAAAGGCAAGATATTGAATTAATAAATATCCCACCAATATAACACAATATATTAGTATAGAAAAGGTTGAGAGATGCTAACCATCCTTACAGAGAAACGACTCTGGAAATCTGGATTTCAAATCTTGATGATGATGATGATGATGATGATGATGATGATTTCAGATGAAAACCTATTTCTTTTTCGAGAAGCACAGGATCTGACAGAATGATCACTTGTGCTGCTTGGCTCAAAGCCCAGCAGGATCGCTTTGGCTTCTTCCTTACATGTTCATGGTAGTGTGAACTTTCCCTAGAAATTCTTGGGGATCTGGTGCTCCCTCTCTTGGTAAGGAAACATCACAACATCACTTACGATTTGGTGAGCCCGGCTAAAACCTCATTATTCGCCTTCTTTTCCCCAATGTTGAGATGGACAGGGGGCACCCTGGGGAAACCGTCTGGCGTGCTGCAAGAAATAATTCAATTAAATAATTACATGTTCTTCTTTATTTAAGTTAACTTATAATTAAAGGCTTCTAGAAAGAAGCGATGTGACTCCTTGCCCTCGGTTCTGAGCTGATTTGGATGAAACCTGGAAAGTGTAGGGAATGTAAATGTTTGTCGTTTTAAGCTTTGCTGATTTCACTGACTTTTCCTGGCCGATTAATTTAAAAAAATGGAGGAATCATTTCCTCTTATACCTTGAAAACAAAACTTTTGGAGATTCAACGTTAAACACGCCTCCAACGTCTTTTACTCCTTTTTCTTCTCCCCTCTCCCTCAAATGTGTGCCTCAGCCGTTCAGGAAACACTGACTTAAAGGAGCTATAGTTTAATGAGCATTTGAAACACAAGTGCTCTGTGTTTGTCAGCGGTACCAAAGGTATTACTGCGGAAAAGATCTTCCAGCTGTGATTTGCTCTTAGCATGGTAACCTATTTCCATTTATCATTTCTCCAGTTGCCGAGACTGAATACTGCAAATGTAAAAAAAAAACACTGGTAATTTGAATCCGAATTGTCACAAAGTCTCTTTAAAGGCTTATTTCCAAGGTTGAAATTTGTCTGCCAGGATATTGTTATGATCAAAAATGGTGATATAGCCTCCTTCCCCTGAGCAGGCTTTCTTCCGAGCAAGCAACATACTATCACAATACTACAGCTAGTTTTTGTTAGTCTGTTTGTCATTATTTATAAGGAAAACATGCTGTGACTAGTCACTGAGGCTGCATCCGGCTAGGTTAATTGTCTGTGAGAGAAACCAGAATTTATGGAAGAGGCAGGATGCAGCAGTAACTATGAAAAACAGGATAATATTTTAAACTCCTTTGCTTCTCCTATAAGAAAGGACAACGAGATAGGCCCATGTGCTAATAGGAGAGTGAGATTCAGCAAGGTTCATTGGGCTATTTTAAAGCTTTTTTTCCCTGATCCAAGACTTACTCAGAATGCTAGGATTTGCTTAGAAATCACCAAGGCTATCCTTCATTTAGGGAGAACCTTATATCAAACATACCTGCCTGTGTCTGCTCCTTCCCTTCCCCTTTCCCCCTTTCCTCCCCCCCCCTTGCAAAATCAAGGTAGCTGCCCAGAATTCCATTTGTTTATCTGATTTCCAGATCTTCACACAACAATACTACCTGTGATATTATTTCCCATAGCTCTGGAAAATAATGTGATAGAAATATAGGTACTCTAGTGCTCTCTGTGTCGGTTTTTGCGTGGCTTTTGAGTCATGCTGTTGTTTAATCTATTTTTGCCAGCTGAACTGAGTGGCATGGGTGTTTGCTCTGATTTGGAACAGGGAATAACAAAGTGTGTTTGGATACAAACTGAACCTGAAATTATCTATAGTAATTTTGCAACAGTTTGGCTCCATTTGAGTTTTCAGACAAGAATTAGGGAGACACAGTTTCTTGCCTTTTTCCCTCCTTCCTATCAGCAGTCATTCAACTTGATGAAAGAAAGCTTTAGAAAGACTATTTAAGGTGGGAACCATTTTGGAGAAATTGTCACAAGTGCCCTTATTTCTAGACAACCAAGGGGTATGAGGTGTGAGTGAATAGCCTGCCTTTCATTGTACTATCATTTCCTCAGCATTCTGTAATCTCCTTGGCTTCCATTAAATTCCAAGGGAAGACATGAAATGCTTTCCAGTAGGCTTTTTATTTTATTTTTTTAAGTGGTGATCTTGTTACTACTAATGAAGCATCCTGCTCTTGAGAAATGGTTAAATACTGTTCCCCTAAAGAAATTCATCACCCCAATTTCTCTGCCCATAAATTGAGTGAAGATGTTTGAAAGATAGTACCTATTCAACCTGTACATTTGTAAATAAACCTTCAGTATATTTATTTTAAACAAAATCAGATTTGCATAATGTCTTATTGTTCAGGGAAAGAGGTGAGAGTAACTCATCTATCACCCCTCCTCTGTGTGTGTGTGTGTGTGTATACACACATACACACACACACACACACACACACACACACACACACAGTGGCGGGTTTCACATATTCTTACCACTGGTTCACTGCACATGCACCCGGCCTTCCACACATGTGCTTTGTTCACGTGTGCACCTTCCGTGCATGAACCCAGCCTCAAAAACATGGCTAAATAGGACGGCATTACACTGGAGCAGGTGGGCAGGCCAAACCCCCAGTCGCCGCTACCGGTTCGCCTGAATCGGTACGAACTGGCTGAATACTACCTCTGTGTATATATAAATATCTGCAAAAAATATTCCTAGACGTCTCCCAAGAAATTTGATGCATAGAGGTATAAATGTTCTCTGCAAGCTGAATCTCCCATACCATCAAGTGGAAATTGTATGGAACATCTAATGTGCATTCCATTCCTCGTGTGTAAATATTCCTTTCTGTGCAGATAACACAATGACTTCTGGATGTGGAGGAACAGAGCCAATAGCAGATGGAAATTTGAGAGGGGTGACCAGCACTACAGTTCTGTCAGTCTTTTCCCCATGCATAACTTCCCCATGCATGTTTGGCAAACATGCTGTGGTTTAGGTAATCGTTGAAAAATATACGTGTTAGGATCCAGCCTAAGATTCCCTGTGGCAATGAAGAGGCAAGGAAGCTGAGTTTGTTCTGAAGATATGGCACAGATGCATTTGAAGACCTTCTTGGCTCATTGTGCATGTGGGTCCAAACAGAGAAGGCGCTTTGCCAGGACTCACAGCAAAGTATAGTTTCCTTTGGGAAGATATATTTATCTCTCCCTGATTTGCTATATTAGCTATATGCCACTGGCCATAGTTTTCAACATGGTATGAGCTTAAGACCGGAGAAAAATGTTGATTCTTCTAAAAGACAAATGGAAAAGCTGATGCAGTATTTTGAAGAGAAAGGCTTTTGCAAAATGGACTCCCTTGACTATATTTTGCTGATTCATTTGGCAGTTTCTCTTCAGCTTTTCCTGCCTGCAAGCAACAAAGGAAGAAAGCTAGCATCCTCTGGTTGCCTAGGCAACAGAGGAAGAGATGGAGGCTGTTTTCCCCCTTCCCCCTTTTTTTTCAGAAAGGAAGTGACTGGGAGGATAGCTTTAAACCTTCCCACACATGGTAAATTTCATCTAGACCACAGCCCTGTCTTTAATCTTCAGAATAAAAATGTCAAGTGAGGTACATTTGGAACACACATGTAACATAACCTTTGTTGGCCTGCTGCACTCAATGCATTAGAAAGGCCTCTGCCAGAACTGAGTGGGAATTGTAGCAATAACACAGCTCCAGGTTTGGAAAAAGCGGTTATAGCCTGTAGTTTGGCTATTCTTGCTATATTTGTAAACCATCACCTTTGCAAGCGGCACTAGGTTTTTGAATTTTTTAACAGGTAGGTTTTCCTTCTTCCTTCTCTCCTAATTTCCCCTCATAAATTATTGGCTGTCACTTTTGCCACTGAATACTTGGCATGGCAGAATCATTTACCTTAATCTCAAAGCTTCACTGCAAGCACAAACAAAAACAGATATATATATATATTTAATGAGCAAATCCTTGAAGGCAATCTCTAACACCAAGAGGGTTAAGTGTTGGTGGCTCAAAATCATTGGTTGATGCTTTGTCCACGCAAGTACCATATATAGAAGGGAACATGAAGCAATTGATGTTGACACAATGAAATGGCCTTTGTTCATTCGACCTATAGCTATACAGAACAATATAGTGTTATTGGAATAAATATCCTAATGGCTGTATAGTATAAGCACAGTTCATAATTCTACTGCTTTACTATAGTTAATCTTTACGATGCATAGGCTGCATACACTGACTTTCTATTATAAGATGTAAAGTTGTGTCTGTGTGTCTATGTGTGTATCAGATTCAGTCATGGTATCCCCACAAATAAGTTTGAAGCTAGGAGGAAAGCCCTGTTTTGAAAACTACTCCCTGAGCAAAATAAGCTTTGCTCCTTAATTGATTCATAAGTAGACTATGTGAAAACATGTGACAATCTGGTCCTGGGAATTTCATTCTGGATAATTCGGATTTATCCTAATCTCAGAGAGGTGCTTTAGATCTAGGTTTTGGGTGTTTTTTGTTTTGTTTTGTTTTTAATTCTTCCATTTAATCATGACCAATTTTTGGAGGCTGCTTGGATAAGTCCCTGCATTTTTCTTGGCAGGGATTTTTTTCAGAAGTGGTTTGCCATGGCCTCCTTCCTAGGGAAGAAGAAAGATTTGGAGTCTCTCAGAATCAGCTGTTAGTCAGCAAATGTAAACAGAAATGTGGAATAATATTCTTGAAGACTACAACTGAAGGTGGGATGCTTTCACATTGTGCAGCACTTGATTTACATGATGGAACCACTTCTACTAGACAAAATGAGAAGAAGTACCATAGGAAGGCCAATTTGCTTTTTAATAATAAAGACTTATGTGATCTTGAAAGGGTAATACCCTGCACCATCCACCTTCACTTGCTCCAAGTATAAATCACAGGAAAAGAGAAAGAGTGCTGTTCTAATAGAAAATTGGTTTCTGTCAGAATGGAAAACGGAAAGGAAGATCTTATCCACACGATGCCATTTTTGTCCCTGAGTAAAATGCATTCTCGGTGTTCAATTTTCTATAAATTATTTCACATTGTTTTCAGAGTGAAATGGACTCAGCCTGGTGGAGAAAAATGACATTTTTTAGTTGATACATACACTCTCTTAGGTACTAACCATCTTTTATTAACACCTCATCAGTTAGCAAACTTTTGGAAGATATTAAAAAGGAATGGTGGGTGAAGGAGATTTGAATGGTGGAAAAGGATTTTTCAAAAATTTGGATTTCTTTGAGGTAACACAAATATCCTGCTTTGCTTTGCTTTACTGCAACATGCTGAACATTACAGTTTTAGAGGTCATAGCAATTTTCCATTTTGTTTTTATATTTTGCTCCAAACTAGTCAGAAGCAATATGTGTAGAAGAGGGGAGGTCAAATGACACTGCTGAATATAATTAACTATATTCTGTGTCCTCTGAGATAAATATTTCTGTCCAAGAAGGAACCTTGCTTATGAAGGTTATGTTTTAAGTGTAACCTCAAATGATCTAGTATCAATTTATACTGAATAATGCCTAAATTATATTTCTGAACTGGCCTATGAACAATAATTGTAGCCTTTTGTGGGATGGAAATAACATTTGAGTAAATCTATCTGATTCTTTTTTTAGTAAGAAGAAAATCTTACCAGCTGATTTACCTCAGGGCTTATCACCATTAGAGACCTTTAAGTTATATAGGTTTTCTCTTAAATAAGGTTTTATCCAATGGTTACATTTGGGGTTATTTTAGCTTCTGTATTTGTTTCCTCTGTGTAGGGTCCCAGAGTAGTTTGTAAATATCAGTACAGTAATAAGTCTGTGCCGTTCAAGCTTATAAAATAAAAGACCTGACATGAGGGGGGGGGGGGGCGAAAAGGTGGCAGGGCAATAGAGGGGAAACAATTCCAAGTTTAGCCTCAAAGTTAAAGTTCCTACCACATCTAACAGGGATTACAATTGTTCAAATAGCTTGATAATTTCCCAGTGAGTAGACTGCCAGCTGGGAAGCAGATGGGAAGAGCCAAGGGCAGCCAGCTTCTCAGTAGATGCCTCCTTTGAATATCCTATTGGGCTGGGTTACTGCTGTCTCCTATTTGTGATTCAATTAAACATCATAATTGTACTGTTTAAAATGCGTTGTTATTTGTACTAACTAAAGCTGCCTTTATTTTATTTTTTTAAAATATCAAGCATTTTAAGTGAAAACATAAGCCAACGGCTATGTCCACAAAAGATACAAAAATCCCATCACATAGGACAATGATTGTCACCCAAAGAATGTCGGAGTGTGCAACCTTATGTTGGAGGAGTGAAATTCTGTGCCCACAGTGGGATATATTCCTTTCCTCTCCTCCTCAAACTCTCTGAGCAAATGTGCATGCATGCATGGAGGGAATTCACCACCTCCCACCCCCTTTCCCCTGATGGAAGTGGTTTTGTCAGAGCAGGAATTGATTCAGTACAACCTAGATTCCTTAAACACTGACACTTCATTTACTTCAATGTGGCTCTGGGGCATAGCTTCATTTTCTCTAGCAAGGCCTCATCACCATCAGAAATGCAGCTAGACTGAATTCCCTCTGTCCTGCATCGAGCTAGTGAGTCTCACACAGAGGGTGAAGGTGGCGGATGAAGCACTTCAAAAGGAGAAAGTAGCATCATAATGATCTAGATGTTCAAATTCAGGATTCCCACCTTCAATCTGAGGTGAAGAAGAAAAGAAGGAGGAGAGGGAGAGGGAGAGGGGGAGGGGGAGGAGAGAAAGAGAGAGAGAGAGAGAGAGAGAGAGAGAAAGAAAGAAAGAAAGAAAGAAAGAAAGAAAGAAAGAAAGAAAGAAAGAAAGAAAGAAACCCCCCAATGTTTCTCAACTTTTGATCTTTCTTGCTGTGAAAGAGAAACCTAGGTATTTGTATCTAAGTAAAATAGTGATAAGAGTCTACCATTTGGATCCTGCTTTTCTCAATAGGGGACAAGTCTTAAAATTACCCACATCAATTCTAAAGGATAGCTATTTTTATTCCTTGGGTGGGGAAATTGTCCCACGATATGTGCACAGAAGTTACAATCTGCAATGTGTGTGTGTGTTTTTATTTGCTCATTGGTAAATGTGTTGGGCTACTATGCTAGAACTAAACTAAATGGCCCGTGAAATTTTAACTTCGTGCATATCATGCTATCTCCAATTTAACTGGCAACTAAAGACCTCTCTTTCTATTATTAACTTCCTAGAGGGCATTTCCATGTTACAGGGCAATTGTCTCAGCCAGTTAGAGTTTAAGAGGGTGATTTTCAATCACTTAATTGATGTGTTATATGGGTTTCCCTGTTTTATGAATGGTTCAATACATAATCAAACTTAGGGAGCATCTAACGATTTTAAATTCTGGATAAAATAGGCCTCCCAAGAGCCGTGCTGCAAAATTCCAGTTGACTGCTAGATGGCAGTAAAGAGATGCATTTAATTATCACACACATTTTTGCAGCCCATCTGTAAAATTAAGTGATTCCTAATCACAGATTTTCAAAATATTGGTCCCTTGGGGGTGGGGGGGGGGGTGTTCTCTATTCTGGCAGGAACCCTCCAGGATCTCAGAAAAAGGTTCTTTTCATTATCTTTCAGCTGATGGAGTAGGAGAAGGGCTGAGCAGAGAAAAAGAAAAGTAACTTTCCCTCCCTTTCAGGATTTGAACTGGAATACAAAATTCCTCTTCCAATCTGACTGGAGCCTTGGATGAAACACTAGATAGAAAGTCAGCTCCAACATATTGTTTTGAGTTTTGAATTTTAATAATCGAATGCTGGAGGCAGCAGGGAAATCTCCTGCTTCCAGCATATTCTAAGCCAGGTTTTATACTTGCAAAATCTAAAGATGGAAGTTTGAATCCAGTTCTTTCCTTATCTAGATTCAAGCTATCCCCCAAACACTCTATCTCGGTGTACTCCAGTGGTGGGGTTCAAATTTTTTTACTACTCATCCACATGACCATTTCGTGCCCTTTTTTGCTTTTCTTTGATAGAGGAGAAAAAGTATGCAGGTGGACCTGTTGATACCGTCAGAAAAAGTAATGTGGGTTACTTTCAGAGGAGCAATAAGCAGAATTTTGCTGCTTTTCTCCTGTCTACATGTCATCACTTGGCAGGAAAACAAAACTGTCAATCACTCCCTGAACATGTGGAAGGACAAGGGTGGAGGAATCCAGATGCTCCTATCCCTTCGTCAATAGTCAGCTGAAGTATTTCTTAGGGTTTTTTTTAAAAAAGGATTCATGTTTATTTATATTTTTGTAATTGTGTATTTTCATAGAAATATGGATCTCCACATCTCCTGGAAGACTGGAGCGGTGCATATTCTCATTTCAAAAATAGCCAGAGGTGCTGCACTGAAGCCTACCACCACTACCAACTTTTGACATATCAAGGTCAATATTCAGGGCTCATAATAGAAAGAAGGAAGATTATCCAGGAGTGAAACATCCCCTGAACTGGATGCTGGACCAGAGCAGAGACTGGGGAGAAGGTGGTATACAGTGAGATTAGAGTGCATTAAAGAGAAATTGCTTTTTATTTTACTCTCCCTTTCAAAACCATTATGCCATTTTCCTTTCAAAGCTGCTTTGTCATTTGCGAATCCAGAGTCCGTCACATATATATTCAAATCTGAGTGTTTTACAGCCACAAGATCACCTGCTGCTCCACTTCCTTCCTCCCTGATCAGATCCACCAATAGGATCAAAGTTGCTGGATGAAATTTCAGTCATCTTGCAAAGACAGTCGCAGAGTTTTCTCAGAGGCATTCTTGATGTCAAAACCTTTTTGAGATTCACCCCGTGGTGAAATCTATTTTTTTTACTACCGGTTTTGTGGGCGTGGCTTGGTGGGCGTGGTGTTGCTTGGTGGGCGTGGCTTGGTGGGCGTGGCAAGGGAAGGATACTGCAAAATCTCCATTGCCACCCCACTCCCGAGGAAGGATATATTTTTTTTTTATTTGATTTATATGCCGCCCTTCTCCGGAGACTCAGGGCGGCTTACAATGCGCTAAGCAATAGCCTTCATACTTTTGTATATTTATACAAAGTCAGCTTATTGCCCCCACAAACTGGGTCCTCAATTTACCTACCTTAGAAAGGATGGAAGGCTGAGTCAACCTTGAGCCTGGTGAGATTCGAACCTGCAATTGCAGGCAGCTGGTGTGAATAACAGGGTGCTTTAGACCACTGTACTACCAAGGCTCTTTGCAATTGGATATTGCAAAATCTCCATTCCCCACTGGAGAATGGAGCCAGCCAGAGATGGTATTTTCTGGTTCTCTGAACTGCTCAAAATTTCCGCTACTGGTTCTCCAGAACCTATCAGAACCTGCTGGATTTCACTCCTGATTCACCCCCTTCCTTACAAATGACTGCTTCTAACACTCAACTACATGGTTGGAGATGTCCATTCCAAAGAATTGCAGACAATGACTATACTTTCTGGATCCCTCCAAATAAAGTCCTGGAGTCAAAATCCTTTAGATGTGATTTTCCATCAGGATACAGATGTAGAAGAGGGGAATCTAAATACAAATAAAGAACAGGTCTATTACTAACACCTGAAGCCATCCTCTAATATTTGAGGGGCTGCCACAAGGAAAAGGGGGTCAACCTATTCTCCACAGCACACGAAGGCAAGATAAGAAGCAGTGGATGGAAACTAATCAAGGAGAGAACCAACTTAGAACTAAGGAGAAATTTCCTGACAGAACAATTCATCAGTGAAACAACTTGCCTCCAGAAGTTGTGAATGCTCCAACACTGGACATTTTTAAGAAGAGATTGGATAACCATTTGTCTGAAATATTATAGGGCCATGATGGCGAACATATGGCACGCGTGCCACAGGTGGCACGCGTAGTCATATCAGTGGGCATGCGAGCTCAGCTCTGGCGCACTGGCCAGCTGATTTTCGGGCCTTCTGGGCCCACCAAAAGTAGGGAAACAGGCTGTTTCCTGCCTCTGGAAGACCTCGGAGGGTGGTGGGGAAGGTCCATTTTTCTCTCTCCCCAGCCTCCAGAGTCTTTCGAGGAGCCTGGGAAGGGCAAAAATGCCCCCCTTGGAGGCACTCTGAAGGCCAGAAACGGCCGATTTGCCAACTTCCGGTGGGACCAGAAGTTGGCAAACAGGTTGTTTTCAGACTCCAGAGGGCCTCCGGGGGGGGGGGGGGACGCCGTTTTCACTCTCCCCAGACTCCTAGAAAGGCTTTGGAGGCTAGGAAGAGCAAAAATCAGGCCTACAGTGCCATTGTGTGCCAGGAATGGGGGGAATGGGAGAGGTTGGTGTGCACATGCGCAGGGTCAGGGCGCATACAATTATGGTGTGACCGCATACGTGCACGACCATCCCTGCTCTTGGCACACAATGGCAAATAGGATCACTGGTATAGGGTCTCCTATTTGAGCAGGGGGTTGGGTAGATGACTCCAAGGTCCCTTTCAGCTCTGTTATTCTGTGATTCTTAATAAATCCATTACATGGCAAAATGCAGAGGGCTGGGCTGAAAGAATCTAAAAATGGTGAGTCCTCTGATGCATTGCTTGGCCTAATGTATCAGAAGCACCATTGAAGCAAATCACCCACGGAGCCTTGTTCTCCAGAAAGGGAGACCCTCTCCTCTGGGAATCTTCAGCCAAGATAGGCTTTCCCTGGCCAGAGCAGCTTCCTCAAAGTGATTTCAGGGAAGAACCCATTCACCCAACTTTAGTCTGCTTCAGCAGCTGACTGGCCATAAGAGAAGGGCTCCATAGTGAAGACATGCCTTTGGCAAACAGTAACTGAGGTACCTTCACACTTCAGCAAAAAGACCATTTGCATGGGCCCAGACAAGGAATGCAAAAGAGTGGGTGAATATTGGAGACGAGGTTATCTTTCTTCAGTGAGTCCACAGTGAACTGTCTGGTTCATCAAGTGACCAGAGTCACATCTTTAATTGAATTATGGATTACAATCCATACAATCCATACCATTACAATCAATAAGATATTTCAGTGTTAACCTAGCAAGCTGTAACTGAAATTATTATTTTTATAACAATCCAAGAGAAGGCTGGGACAGATAACTACCGACTACCGGAGCTGGCAAGCCTCAGATTCCTCTTGGGATCTTTATGTTACCTTATGTCAAACAAAGAATTATTTTAGGGTCATTCAAGACATGACAGAGAACTCAGATTAAGAAAAAAATAGAACTTTCTTGTTAGAAGGCAAACTCTAACAACTGAAAATTTTGAGAAAAGAGGTGTGTGTGCAGGCCTGCAATATTTGTTTTCTGGTCTGATGTTGAGACACTGGATATATAAATCCATATTGGTCACTCCCACCTTAATGGCCTTCAGAAAGCTATGAAAAGCCTGGTGATTCTCCCAGGCCTTGGAATAGGTTACCTATGGTTTAGGTTTTGGGACCCTGAATTAGCCATTAGCCACAGAAACATCAGCTGTGTGTGGTTTTATTTTATTGCTGTTTCTGTTTAAAACAATTAAAAAAAAAACGTATGCCACCCAAAGTCATTGAAGAGTAATGGAATTAAATAATGAAATAGATACATCTTTGGAGTACAGATCTTTAATATGGGAAGATGATGCATTTTTTCCAGAGTGCTGCCTTTCCTCTCAGAGATCAATGAGAAGGGGTAGTATTTGACTCAATAGTGCCATCCTATAGGGCAGTGATGGCAAACCTTTTCATCATTGAGTGCTGAAAAGGCCGTGCAGAAGCATCACGTGCATGTGCATGTGCTTGTCGGGGCCACGCTCTGGAAAAGCTGAACTTCTGGGTTCTAGCACACATGCACGCCCGACGATCAGCTGGCTGGCGCGCATGCCGGTTTTCGGCACTGCTGCACATGCGAAGGGATCGCGCTCTGGAAAAGCCAAACTTCTGGGTTCTAATGTGCATGTGCAGGCCGGTTTTTGGCACTCCTGTGTGTGTGAAGGATAGCTGATTATCGCTCGCACATACATGCCAGAAACCCGGAAGACAGATAGGCAAGCCCGCTCGTTCCGGGTGACATGGTTTCGTGTGCCACTTTGGGCATGCGTGCCATAGGTTCGCCATCACGGCTATAGGGGAAGGAATTCTTGGTGTACTTTTTGATCAATAGAATGAACTGGGTATGTGTGGATGGGATTTCTTGCTTTGGCAGTTCTTCACCTGCCTAGAAGGCTCCATTTCATCATCACTATTGGAGAGAGAGGGAGGGAGGGAGGGAGGGAGGGAGGGAGAGAGAGAGAGAGAGAGAGAGAAAGAGAGAGAGAGAATAAGAAACATTAATTTTTAAGCAAACTTTGCACAACATGGATAAATCAGCTAATCCCCAGTTAAGTGACTGAGAGGATAGCATGATCCATCTTTTTTGACCCTTAACTCTGACAAAAAAAGGGGGGGATTTATGTTGGAATTGTCACCACCCTAGACAAGATTGTGAGGACTAATTTATCTCTACTGTTTCTTCCAGGCTTCCATCCCTCCTTTTCCTGCATCCCATCCTGTGTTTTAACTCTAAGGAATTGAAAAATAAAGCGAAAGATATAGTGCCTAGAGAGACCTCATACTCCGAGACACTTTTGGAAGCACAAAGGACAATTAAAGACTGTCCTCCATGAAACTCTTTCTGTGCCTGTTCTGATGACACAGGGGAGATTGATTAACCCCAAATGCTATCCAAGCCTGGTTTATTTTCTAGGGTTAATTGACTGGGTTGGAATGATGGTATGATTCATGTAGCCTCCCCCCCCTTGACCCAGTTAAGAGTGGTGTGCGAATAGGGCAGTAGAAAGGCAAATAGATGAGAAATAGAGGAATATTATTAAAACAACAGTAATTAACAAAGCAGACTGAAATTCTACATGTTTCTAAGAAGCTGGCCAAATCTTTCTCTCCCTCTTTCATCTTTTAACTGTACTGTACCCATGGAAACCTGGGTATTTGATTAACCCCGAGCTACACATAACCTTCACCTAGACAGCTCTACTTTCAAAAGAACTGGACTTTGTAACCGGAGCCTTTTCAATTATTTCTGCTCAAAGTGATGGGAAAAGTCAGGATGTCAGGTTCAAAGGAAGAGCTATAATTTGGAAGCGACTTCCTGTTTGGACATTTTGTTGGTTTTGATCTTGCAATGTCCTGAATGGAAGGAAATTGCATAGAGGAGATACTTTCTACATCTGTGGGCCATGTCATTATTTGCAATTACATAATTTAACAAATGAGAGTCAATTGTTCACTGTGTCTGCTTTTAGAATCCTGACTTCTCATACATTTGCACATTCATTTCACAACTTTGCACATCCCTAAAAATGAAATCCTCTAACTCAAGGATTTGGAAATAAGTCTTATTTAAGTTTTTCTTTAATTGAGTGGAATTTCTATCTAAGTTGTTTGTAATTGTACAAGTGTACCAATTGTAAAAGTGTGTCTCTTGTTTCTTGATTTTGTAATTAGAGAGAATTTAGAAGATAGTCAATTTTTACTTTTGAGAAAGTTAATATACATTAACTTGAATGTACATTAACTTTCTCAAAAGTAAAGTACATTTAATTAATGTACATTCATTAATTAAATGGAGACCTAAGCCTCTTTTACAAAAAAGAATTAAAGTATATAAAGGTTAGGTTTAGGTTAAAAACTATTTATTTTCACATGAAATGAGTGTTATAAAGCACGGGTATTAATACAGTGCTTCCCCAAATATTTCATTACATTTTGAAGGGTTTAATGACCTAAAAGTTGTATTCAGTTCCAAGAGGATCAACCATATTCATCTTCCGACGTCTGAGAAAAAGTCACAATGTATCAACCTTTATTTGATATAGCAATGTGATTAATCAGTTCATTAAATGCTGGTGAAAATGTATTTGGGGACTTTTGAATTTGTTCTCTGCTCTGTCAAATATCAAAACTTGCAACAGTGCTTAATGATAATCTCTGTGATAAAAGGAAAGATGAATATAGCACTTTAATCCTGATATATAGGGATTGAAAGGGAGTTTTCTATAACATTTGTTTGTAAAAAAAAAAGCCACTATTCTGAAAATTTCCAATATGTTGAGGAAAAGATTAGGCCTTATGAAATTCCTCCACTCCCCATCCATTCCCCTGTTGTTTTAAAATAGTAACATATTTATTTTTATATGATGAAGAACAAGAAGAGGGACATAAGAGTACAGTTTCTCTGATTATGGGAGGCAACTATCCGAATGGCAATGATTCATTTAACAAATGTGGAAAGAAAGGTCATAAAATGGGGCAAAACTTAACAAATGTCTTACTTGGCAACATAAATTTTGTGCTCAATTGTGGTTGTAAGTTGAAGACTACTAGTATCAGGTCTCAGATCATACCTGGAAGATTCCAGCCTAATTTAGAGAATGTATTTGAACTGGAGATAAAAATGCAGAGGACATAAACAACCAATCAGTATGAACCACCATTAATAGTGTTAGAAACATGGGGAAAAAAATCAAGTTTTGGGTATAAATTCTGAAGAATATTTCCCACTTGCTCAGAAAGGCTTACCTGTTATGGCTTTGCTTATTACTGTATTTGCTTATTACTGTATTACTTATTATAGTTATTACTGTAACTATAAAAATTATACTGTTTTAATCATGTTTGCCTTTGTCTCCATTGAGTCTGACATTGATGGCTATCTACACACTATGTAGTACTGTGGAATGGGTACACAGAAGCACGCAAACACACAGCTTCATGTCTTTCAGAGTGAATGCAGAGTAAACTTCATTTGCCCTCGAGACATTGCCGTATAATCGAATCTGATTGTTTCTATGATGTCATTAAGTTCACAATAGGGTCCTTGATTGGTTGGGGTCACTGTATAATAGGGAAAGAAATCCCCAAATGATACTGGATACAACAGGGAGTAAGTGGCAGTAAAGAAATGCAAAAAGATTGAAAATATAATATTTCAGAGAAACCTTGTCATACCCTGAGCTTTATTTTCTACTGAAAATCTTCACTCAGCTGTAACCAGATCTTTGAGATGCAATAATGTTGTAAAAAAAGTTTCAGAATAATCTTTCTGTTGAAATTATGTTTGTTTTACATAAAATCCTTTTTTAAAAAAAGCCCAGTTAATATAAGTTTTTTAAACACATCCGATAGCATTACCAACATTGCATTTTTTTTTATGAGCCTAGTTTTGGAGTAGTTTCTAGTCTACAAGAGAGGATCTGGTTTACAACCATTTAATTAAGAACATGTTTCCAGTAATTTGTCAGAAAATTCCATTTATTATACCAGAATTCTTCTTTTCTTTGCAATGCAGACCCAACAGCAGGTTATACAAAAGAAGCAACTGCAATGCCTCTTAAGACAGGAAGAATAGAAACTAGTTAAAGGTGATACAGGTATAGTAATTCTGAAACATTTTTTAAGTATGTAACAGTTTATCTGGGCATCTCACCAGTTGTCTAATTAGAAAGGGCAGATTATGCATTGGTGGGGTTACAGGCTATTGCATTAATAGTAAATATGGCTGCACTTCCTTCAAAATCAGTGGTGAAATCCAATTTTTTTTACTACTGGTTCTGTGGGCGTGGCTTGGTGGGCATGGTGTGGCTTGGTGGAGGTGGCAGGGGAAGGATACTGCAAAATCTCCATTCCCACCCCACTCCAGGGGAAGGATACAGCAAAATCCCCATTCCCTCCCCACTCTGGGGCCAGCCAGAGGTGGTATTTGCCAGTTCTCTGAACTACTCAAAATTTCCGTTCCCGGTTCTCCGAACTGCTCAAAATTTCCGCTACCTGTTCTCCAGAACCTGTCAGAACCTACTGGATTTCGACTCCTGCTCAAAATGAATTAAGCCAGTAATGAAGTGAACCGGTTGGGATCAGTAGGTCAAAAAGTTAACAAATTCCTAACTTAATTTTGCTGACGTATCCCCACCCCATCTCAAATCAAAGAGAACTGATTATTTACCCATTCATTTTTAATAATAAAAAATACAGTCCACTCACAATTGTGTGTGAGAGTTTCCCCAAGATCTGATGCATGCCGCTTACCTTGAAGCAGTGGCCTCTTTCTTTCTGAGGTAGCTCCGGGTCATGTGAAGCCTTCATTTGTGAAGTGGCTTCAGAGAATGCTCTTCTGCCATCTCTGAAAACAGTGCAAAGCACACCCTGTTGCCACATAATTTTCAGAATGTCTGGAGGCCACTCAAGAGCACAATCCTCTTATGTGACTTCTGGAGGCTGCAGGAGTGCACACTTCATTCTTGCACACTCTCAAGAACCTCCAAAAATCGCACAAGAATGGGGCATGCCTTTGAGAAGCACTGTTGTCAGGTGTTGGTGAATGCTGGTGTGTCCCCAAAACATTGTGATGTGTCACTTTTGACATATGTGTCATAGGTTCGCCATCACTGAATTAATAGCAGTAGCACTTAGACCAGGGATGTCAAACTCACGGTGTCACATTGTTGTCACATGACGTATTGTGACTTTTTTCCCCTTCGCTAAAATGGAGGTAGGGGTGGCTAGCATGTGACACATCCAGCCTGCGGGCCACAAGTTTGACACCCCTGATTTAGACTTATATACCGCTCCACAGTGCTTTACAGTCCTCTCTGAGCAGTTTACAGAGTCAGCCTATTTCCCCCAACAATCTGGGTCCTCATTTTACCGACCTTGGAAGGACTGAGTCAACCTTGAACTGGTGAGACTCAAGCTGCCAAACTGCTGGCAGCTATCAGTCAGCAGAAGTAGCCTGCAATATTGCATTCTAATGGAGTCTGCCCATTACAGTTGTAATGTTAATTGAATCACTTTAAATGAATGAACCCCATCCTTGGTGGAGCAGCGGACTAAAGTGCTGTTAAGTAGCACTTAAGTAGCACTTAGCTGCCAGCTGCCTGCAATTACTGCGAGTTCAAATCTCACCAGGCTCAAGGTTGACTCAGCCTTCCATCCTTTCGAGGAAGGTAAAATAAGGACCCGGATTGTGGGGGCAATAAGCTGACTTTGTATTTTAAAAAAAAGAACACCACTTAGGGTGGGGCTGAAAGCTCTAGTAAGCAGATATATACAAAAGAATGAAGGCTATTGCTTAACGCATAGTAAGCCACCCTGAGTCTCCGGAGAAGGGTGGCATATAAATCGAACCAATAAATAAATAAATAAATCACTCCCCTCCCCAATGTATTTGTTAATCAAATGCATGGGTTGTTAGGTATGCATGAGGTACCTCAGAGATGGGGAAGACCATGGGGGACGTAGTGCAGGAAAAGACCACCTGCCTCTGGTCACCCAAGGCCTCCCTGCATCCATTGAGGTATTTCATGCTCCCCTTCCCACCTCTTAGAGTCCCCATAGCTGCTTTGGCCTTCTCCACAGTTACCTTTCAAAGATTGGCAGAGCTCAGGGCTACATGGCAGAAAAGCACCTGTCTTCTCAGATACAAGTGAAGCTGTTTTCTTTAGATCTTTTGTTCTTCTGTACTCTTTGGAAAAAGCTTGTCCCATAGACAATGGAGGCCTGCAGTGGCATGAGATCACACCCCCAAAGCAGGGGTGGGTTCTACTTACCTTTACTACTGGTTCGCAATGGGATCACACGCATGTGCAGATCACTGATAATGACATCCGGGCTGGGGAGGGGGGGCTCCCGCCGATTTTACTACCGATTCTTGCGAACCGGTCTGAACCAATCTGAACCAGGGGCAACCCACCACTGCCACCACTGCCCCAAAGGCTTCTGACCCCTTTGCAAAAGCTTTTGGCACAGAGAACAGAAGCCTTCGGGGGGGCGCAATCTTGCACTCCTTCAGGCCTCTGTTCTCCATGCCAAAACTAAATGAACTGTCGTAACTTAAGGACTACCTCTATTCTAGCTATAGAGGAGCTTGTCCAATTCTGGCCCACCGCTGCTCCTTTGATGGCACCACTTCAAAGCAGCCTTCCTTGACTCAAAAGGTTAATTTGATCCAATTCTGTCAACAAGCAGAAAACTATAGTTGTCCTCAAGTAGGTCAATATTCATTTATCCCAAAAAGTGAATGGAAAGACAAAGGAAGGCAGAAAGCCTCTATTTTTCAACCTGAGGGGAAGGAAGTTTTGACTAAAAGCCATTCAAATCAAATCTGCTTTGCAAATTGGAGCCCAAAACAAATTTTGTTTTCGGTGCCTACCCGTAATTTGGCCTTAAATTGCATTCTTTAATTATCTCACTAGCACATCTAATAATCCTAATCAGCAAGTTCCTTACTTTTGTGATTTTGTTTACTGTTTTATGTGCGGTCTCGTAATTGCTTGGAATATTTAATTTTCTATGAAAATTTTAAAAAAACACCAAATCATAAAAGAAAAATTCTTCTGCCTGTCCACTTTTTTTTTGGTCCATCAAAAAACCTGAGATGACAATGCGGGTGGACCGTGCACTTTTGGATATTATGCTTTTTGTTACTACCCAAGCATTACAACAATTTGCACACTCTGATTTTACTTCATCTATGTCCCATCATGCTTTCCCAGCTTCTTAATATAATATTTTAATGATTGTGCACATCTCAGTCTCAATGTTGTGTGACAAAGTGTATCACTTCCAACAAGAGAGAAGGCTCATCCCATGCCTGAACTGATACCTTCACTTATACAAACCCAACAGCCAGAGGTGGTATTCAGCCAGTTCGTACTGGTTCGGGCGAATTGGTAGCAGATATTGCAGCTGGGCCCACCCACCTGCCCAAGCTCTATGCCGTCCTATTTAGGCACAGTTTTGAGGCTGGGTGCATGTGCAGGAGGTGCGCGTGCGAGCAAAATGCATGCGTGGAAGGCTGGGTGCATGTACAGAGGGTGCGCGCCTGCGCGGCGAACTGGTAGCAACAAAATGTGAAACCCACCGCTACCAACAGCCGATGATTGACTGGGGAATTGAACTATCCCACAAGCTTGAGTAACAGGCCAAAAACATTCAGAGATCCAGGCTTCAAAGCTGGTGGAACAAACGTCCTTTTCTTGAGTTATGCTAAAGAAATAGCTTCAGGAGGGATCATGCCATGATCTAAATCCCAATGTATTGCTACATTAATAGCACTGTTAATCTATAGTGGATGATTTACATATTGGAGATAGGCACTGGCAGATGTTTCTGGGTCTGTGCATGAGTCTGTGGGGGAATCTTTGGTTAAACCTGGCTTTCAAAGACACCATGAGAAAAAAAGAGGCTTTTGTTCCACCCCCACCTTGCCTTTAAATCTCATCATGTTTAATGTTACACCATTACATAGCTCTTATTTTGCATAAATACATGATGATTATAGTAGTATAACCTTGGCAACACACTGTCCCCATGAGGCAGCCTGAAATAGAACAGAACTGCAGATTATGCCCTATAACCACCCTATGGGGAGCAATATTTTATTGTGCTTTATTTCCCTTTCTATGAGATTAAATGAAAATGATGGTAATTGGGGGTTCTGCTAAAACAGCAAGAAGTGAGCAAGAAGAAAAAAAGCCGCTCTTCCCCCCCCATACTCCTCCCCATAAATGTGGGGTCTTGATCACAACTCTGTGGAAATTGCCCAATATTTAATTGTTAAACTGACCTAGGAAGCCTGCCAGTACTGGGTTTCAAATCCCGTCACTCGTAGGTGTGTGTGCGCTCGTGCTTGCGCACAACACATCTATGCATGAGCAGAAGCATCCAGGGGGGTGGGCGGAACCGCCCGTTGCCGCCGCTATCAGTTCGCCCGATCCGGAGCGAACCAATAACAACCCACCACTGAAGCCTGCAATGGAGACAAAGTAAAGTACCAAAGAGAAGGGTAGTTCACTCATGCCATCTTGCCTCATTGTTCATGCAATTTTTTCAAAATCTTCTTGGAGAATCCTCCCAAAACCATGCAGTTGATGGTGTGAAATTTCTTGGAGAAAATTCAGATAACCCAGGTCTGGGAGGAGATGTCCTTGACCTTGGTTAGAAGTCAATTTAAAAAAAAAAAATCTCATCCTGCCACAGGAAGGAAATTAATAAATATATATATATATATATATATATATATACTGTATGTATATATATATATATATATATATATATATACACACACACACGCATATATATATATATATACACATACACACACCTATATATATATATACCTTGAGGCTTCGACTCAACCCTTCCAAGACCGAATGGCTGTGGCTGCCGGCATCCCGGTATAGCCAGCTAGTGCCATCACTGGCTATTGGGGGCGAATCATTGGCCCCCACGGAAAGGGCTCGCAACTTGGGCGTCCTCCTGGACGCACGGCTGTCTTTAGAAGAGCATACGACGGCTGTGACCAGGGGGGCTTTCTATCAGGTTTGCCAGTTGCACCCCTTTCTAGACCGGGACTCCTTACGCACGGTCACTCAAACACTCGTCACTTCTCGTCTGGACTATTGTAACGCTCTCTACATGGAGCTCCCCTTGGGGTGCACCCGAAGGCTCCAACTGGTGCAGAATGTGGCCGCGCGGGGGATTATGGGAGCGATGGGACACTCCCATGTGACGCCTCCCCTGCGCGAGCTGCATTGGCTCCCGGTGGACTTCTGTGTGCGCTTCAAGGTGTTGGTAACCATCTTTAAAGCGCTCCATGGCTTAGGGCCGGGGTACTTACGGGACCGCCTTCTGCCACCAGTTGCCTCCCACCGGCCAGTTCGCTCCCACAGAGAGGGCCTCCTCAGGGTGCCGTCAGCCAGACAATGTCGGCTGGCAACCCCCCGGGGGAGAGCCTTCTCTGTGGCGGCACCTACCCTATGGAATGATCTACCCCCAGAGATACGAGTGATCCCAGACCTCCGGACTTTTCGTCGGGCCCTAAAAACCTACTTTTTTCAGTTAGCCGGGTTGGCCTGATTCTTTAATTGGTTTTAGTGTTTGATATTGATTGATTTTAATTGACATGTTTTAAATTTTGTGCCAAATTGTATTTAAATTATTTTTAAATGATTTTAACTTTTGTATTAAAGTTTTTACCTGGCTGTTCACCGCCCTGAGTCCGCTAGGAGAAGGGTGGTATAAAAGTTATATATATATATATATATATATATATATATATATATATATATATATGTATATGTATATGTATATATATAATTTTTAAGGCTTGGCTGCCTTCAGGAGCATCAACTGGAGCTAGGAATTATGGGAAATGCTTCATGGCTTCATGGAGTGAACCAGGAAGTGCTGGGAAGGAGAACTGGGTGGAATTTTTATGGGCCTTGATTATCATGAGAAGTGTCATCACTAAAGAAACTGTGATTCGTAAACAAGCTTGGAGAAGTAATGAAAAGTCAAGGGCCTGTTGAAAAATAATTGTCCCTCTCCTATATCATGACAAGAAAGAGTTATTTTTCATCCATAATAGACACAAAAGACATTTGGCTCTACAATATCGGCATTTCCCAGGCTCCCTGAAGTCAATAGATATGCTCAGCATGTTCAGTATGTTCACTACTGCCAGAAAACCTAGGAAATTGAGTTTTTGGTGACTCTCGGGTCAAAGAGAAAAGAATCGCAGCTCCATTGGCCAGGCTTCCTGGTGGCAGTGGAGTTTTTGGAGGGAAATTAGGTCTTTAAACAAGGCTTCACTACTCTACTCTTCTGTTCTGTTCTACTTCTCTTTGCCAGAACAAATTCCAAGAGTGGGTGACTACTAATAGGGCTTTTTTTTTTTTTTAACCAAAAGGAGTAATGATACTGGGGCAAATTTTTATGGCATGGGTCTACATTTAGAGGGCTTTGTTTATAGTGGTTTGCCTTCCTTTCCTGCTTTGAACAGGGGGGGAAATATTCCTAAATACATATTTTGAACTCTGGTTTTTTGTTTTTTGTTTATTGAGTTTTTATTGTTAAATAATTATAATACAATTCCAACATTTCCGGTTTCATGGTGTTGATATACATAAACATAATATTTACTTATTATTTACATGGTATTTCCTCATTATCTTAATTTAAAAAGTACTGCCCGTAGGATTTCTTACTTGTGTAATCCTTAATACATATTATTACATTATTACAAACTTGCATCCTTACTCCATTTTGTTTACTACTACCAGTAATACGACTCATTTCAATATACTCATTATTAGTTAATCATCAAACTGAACTTTTAGCTCTCTCAAGCTTCACTTTGATTTTCTTTTCTCTAATCACTCATACCCCATATCCCACACGCTATAGTAGTCAGTTTCCTCTCTATCATTAATTTCTAGCGTCAGTTTATTCATTTCGGCACATTCCAATATTTTCCTGATTACGTGCTGTTCGGATGGCAACTTTTTCTCTTTCCAATGTTGAGCGAAGGAGATTCTTGCTGCTGTTATTATATGTGTGATAAGATACTTCTTCTTTCTTGCATATTCTGGCTTCAAGATTCCCAGGAGAAATATTTTTGGTTCTAATTCAATGGTATCTCCTATTATTTCCGACATCCATTTACGTATCATCCTCCAAAATTCTTTGGCTTGGGCGTAGGTCCACTAACAGTGATAATAAGTGCCTTGCTGGTGACCACACTTCCAACAGTTTGGACTCATATTTGGGTAAATTTTGGCAATCCTGGCTGGTGCTAAGTGCCACCTATAGATCATCTTATATTGATTTTCTTTATAAGTTGTTGCCCTGGTCATTTTGAGATTGTTGTTCCAAATTTGGTCCCACTCATTCAAATTTATGATTTGTCCAATGTTTTTGGCCCATGCTATCATTGGGTCCTTAACCACCTCTTCTATCATGTCATACTCCACCAGGTAATTATACAATTTAGCCAATATTTTATTATCTGTGCCCATCCATACCTTGTCGAAACCATTGATGCCTGTCTCTATGCCGGGTTCCTCTTTATCTTTTTTATATCGCGATTTAATTTGTGCGTATGTCCACCATTCTATGTGGGTGCCCTGTTCTTTCAATTCTTGCATTGTTTTAAGGTTTCCTGACCCATCTAATATCTTTATATTTAACTGTTTTGCCCAATTCCAATACGTTGGGATATATTATCACCTCCATCATGGAGAGCCATCTGGGGACTTTAGTATATTGTTTTTGTCTTATTTCTCCCCATGTCGACATTAGTGTGTCCCTTATTTTATGTTTGTGGAAATATGTTCTTGTTCTTTTCCCTATTTCCCAGAGATAAGCATGCCAACCCTTCTGAAGTTCATGCCCTTCCAATGTCAGGATTCATTTGTTTCCCAGGGTTGCCCAATCTTTTAAACATACTAAATTTGCTGCTTTATGATAAATTTCCCATATTGGAAGTCCAAAACCACCCCTGTCTTTTTTGTCTTGTAGATTCCTGATTGCAATCCTTGGTTTCTTCCCTCCCCAAATAAACTTTCTGATAGTAGAATTAAATTCCCGAAAAAAATTCCTATCTAATTTGACTGGTTTTGTTTCTTATTTGTTTAGTTGTATTCAATTCTTAGAGACCATCTAGTTAAGCCCCTACACGTTTGGGTTTTTTGTTTTTTTTTTTGGCAAGATTTTTCAGAAGTAGTTTGCCACAGTGGTGAAATTCATTTTTTTTTTTTACTACTGGTTCTGTGGGGATGGCTTGGTGGGCATGATTTGGTGGGCATGGTAGGGGAAGGATACTGTAAAATTTCCATTCCCACCTCACTCCAGGAGAAGGATAACTGCAAAATCCCTATTCCTCCCCCACTCTGGAGCATTTGCTGGTTCTCCACACTACTCAAAATTTCCGCTACCGGTTCTCCGAACTACTCAAAATTTCCGCTACCAGTACTCTAGAACCTGTCAGAACCTGCTGGATTTCACCCCTGGTTTGCCACTGCCTCCTTTCTGGGGTTGAGAGAAAATGACTGGCCCAGTGGGCTTCTCCTGTTTTCTAGACCAATGCCTTAAGTTATGTTTACTGAAGCATAAATCCTAGTTAGTTCTCACGATCTCATCCAGAGACAATTGAAGGAAGGAAATAATCCTACCATTGATAGCAATGGGATTCAGCAGAGCTGACTTTGACTAGCTCATGCCATTTGTTATCAAATTGCAGGAATTTTTCTCATCCATGAGCTTCAGATAGACAGGTGAGGGTGGAGGTTCAGATAGAACATTTTCAGATTAGGGCAAATGTATTCACAAAAAATATAGTGATGATAGCTGGCTTTAAAGCATTATCAGTTACTTTCTTGCTTTTAAGGTCTGTGTTAAAAATAACCATCCTGAAATTAAGCAATATTTACATATAACTTGGTAAAGAATGCAATTTATAGTACTAACGTTTTCTTAATCTCTTTTTCCCATAAGAAGAAAATTAAAGAAAATGTCTCAACAAGTCTATTTGTGCAAAACTAAAAGGATCAGAACAAGTTCTTGAACATTTACAAGTTTTGGTACCATGTTTTCCTGGTAATATTATATTTTTGCAGTTTTATCCTAAGACCCATATAAAGAGACCATCCAACAATATCAGGCATTGACTTTCAGGATGACATCCTATCCTAAAGAAAACTGCTTTCTCTGTAGGCTACAGTGTGACTTGTGTATTTTTACCACATCAGTCATGGGTAGCACATGAGGACTTCAAGAGCTTCTGTTCCTTGACAAAGCAAACATAAAGGAGCAATTGAGAAAGAACCAGACTGTCTCTTTTAAGCAATGCCAAGAAAAGTAGTGATTTATACCTACGTATGTTTTTCCCAGAATGGGTGAGGTGTCCCTGAATGTATTGTGATGTGAACCTTCAACTTGTCTGTAAAGCATATAATCTGTACTCAGCAAAATGAGCTGAAGCATGCATCATGTCTCAAAATATAAAAGAGGAGTCCTAGATTGCTGCTGGCCTGAACATCTGCCTGAATTTTTTAACCATGCGATATGGAGTGACATACCAATGAAATTTCTATTATGAGCAAGCATGGGTACTCGATACTTATCACAATTTGCAATAGTGACGAATATCTGTAACTCGGGTGTAGGATGAAGTAGAGGTTCATTCTCCAAACTTGTGGGCTGTTTCCCCCTAAATTTAGGGGAATCCGCTAAATTCTGCTGAACATGTTACCTAGCCTGGTAACAAAATATTCAGCAACCAACCCACAAGCTTGGAGAAATTTAGCTGAAGAAGTTACTTAGCCTGATAATGAAACACTTTGAAACTAACCCACAAGCTCGGAGAACGAACCTCTACCCTCACCTATCATATTTGACGCTGCAGCAGATTGGTTTTTTTTAAACACACCCATCCTCATTTGCAAGGGCTAGTTTGGTGTCAGACTAGAAACCAAGACTCTGAATTCAAGTCCCACCTTTGCCTGAAAGCTAACTAGGTGATCTCGGGCTACTTACTTCTCCCAGCCTTAGGGATGGGGGGAAAATCAGTGGCTAGCTGCTTCAAAAAAATGCTGCCAAGAAAACTGCAGGAGACAGTCCCCAGGAGTCAAAACTCATTCAAAATATTTTCTTTTGTCATGGTTGAGCCATTGCTGACCACCAAATAGTAATTGGCATGCAGGCAGCGGCAACTCAACTCCATGCCTATTACCAGCCTTGCATTTTCAGCAACATTCCCTTTATTGCCGGCACCCAGGGCAGACCACCTCTCTCCACTCTTCATATGCCACTGCTGCCAAGCAGTCCCATTCAAATATCCCCCTTCTCCAGGCATTCTTGTGGCGCTAGGCAATCTGGCATCCTCCCAACTTTTGTTTTTGAATTAGAACTCCAGATGAACTAGCAATTGGAATGAATCCTAACTATTCTGAAAGTTGTAGTTCAGACATTTTCTGTAGAAGACACAAGAAAACCTCTCCCTGTAGCTGTGTAAGGCTTCCAACCTCCACTACGCATTTCTACATTTGTGTTTGAGGCATCTCAGGCTGAACCTATACACCTGTGTGTTGTCTAGGGAGTTTCTCAGTCATCCAGGTCATGATTGTCCCAAAGGTGCTTCTTGAATGAGAAGCAAAACATCTTCAAAGAAAATCCAGAAAGTCCAGTTGCCTCTTGAAAAAAGCACCTTTGGGACACGTGTGCTATAATTAAAGTAACTCTACCCCATCCAGATGCCTGTTTCTAAAGCACCAAAACCAGCAAAATCTTATGGCACTTTAGGGACTGCAAGAGTGACATTCACTTTTGTGGCTCACAGATGCAAGGAGCGATATAGCCTGAAAAAGCAGGACTGAAATGCAGGAGGCATAAATAGTTTAGAAATAGCCAATATCTCACTTGAGCTTCATTTATCTTCCTTCTATGCTTATAATTTGATAATCTGAGCTGAAATTAAGGGGCCGGGAGAGTTTAGTCAGGTCTATGATTTTCCAGTCCAAAAAGAAAAAGAAAAAGAAAAGAGCAGAGACTTTAACAGAGTTTGCAAACTATTTTACAATATCCTTAATTTCAGAGACTGCCAAAATATTGCTTAGGATTATCCAAAGACAGATTGGAGCCTTACATGAAAAAAGAGATGCCAGATGTTCAAGTTGACTTTGGAAAAAGCAAAGGAGAATAAGACATCATTGCTGATTCATACTGGATAATTGAGAAAGTCAAAGTGCACCATTAGGAGACTTCAAAGTATAGGTTAGAGATCATGGAGAAAATCTATGTGTTTGCTAAGAACTGAAAAGGAGTTGATGGCCCATAATCAATCAATCAATCAATCAATTATCTTCCACATTGGGTTTGTTTCCCTTCCTTCTCATTTTCCCTCTTCTCCTTTATTCGAGTCAGCCTGGGGCCAGAGTGACTTGTGCACAAATCAACTGTCTGCACAAGCATTTTATTTAAGTTCAGGCCCTCATCAGTCCAATCTAAGAGTGGCAATGCCCTGCATCACAAACTCCTAGAACGTGAGAAATCAAAATAAGGATTTAGAACTCCTGGCAAATATTTGATTTAAATTTAAGAGATTGCCGTTCATTGAATAGTGCAGCATGGGTGATGGTGGTAGTGTTGAAGACAATTCATTGGTTGAATTAGATAAAGAATGAAAATTATTTTTTTTTTAAAAAAAACATTCATACAGTAGTCCCTTGAGGCATCTTCTCTGTTCACTGAGAAAAACAAGGTTAGTGATAATTTAATATAATGCCAAATGAAAATAGCAAAAATTGTCCACATGTAAATTTTTTAAAAAAAACTGTCTTCATGAGATGCAAAGAACTGAAGTAATCAAAGAACTGAAGTAATCAAATCATTGGAAGATAACAGTTAAACCCTAACTACTGGGAGATTTCTTCCTTCCTTCTACTGTTCGGAGAATTCAGCCAAACTATGTTGATACCAGAACACATTGTCCTTACTACAATAGTGTGTAAACATATCCTTGCTATAAGCTGCATCTGCTAATAATTATGCAAAGTTTTAAAGGATGGTCTTCCCTTCCCTTCCCTTCCCTTCCCTTCCCTTCCCTTCCCTTCCCTTCCCTTCCCTTCCCTTCCCTTCCCATTCCTTTCCTTTCCTTTCCTTTCCTTTCCTTTCCTTTCCTTTCCTTTCCTTTCCTTTCCTTTCCTTTCCTTCTTTCCTTTCCATTCCTTTCCTTTCCTTTCCATTCCTTTCCTTTCCTTTCCTTTCCTTTCCTTTCCTTTCCTTTCCTTTCCTTTCCTTTCCTTTCTTTCCCTTCCTCATCCATTTACTTCCTTTCCTTTCCTTTCCTTTCCTTTCCTTTCCTTTCCTTTCCTTTCCTTCTTTCCTTTCCATTCCTTTCCTTTCCTTTCCATTCCTTTCCTTCTTTCCTTTCCATTCCTTTCCTTTCCTTTCCTTTCCTTTCCATTCCTTTCCTTTCCATTCCTTTCCTTTCCTTTCCTTTCCATTCCTTTCCTTTCCTTTCCATTCCTTTCCTTTCCTTTCCTTTCCATTCCTTCCCTTCCCTTCCCTTCCCTTCCCTTCCCTTCCCTTTCCATCCCCATCCCCATCCCCATTCCATTCCTTGGGGTGGGCTGGTTGGAATGTCCATCTCAAACATGTCTTTACCATATGAACTTGAGCTTGTTGCTATTTCCCGGTCTTCATGGGATTGTTGGAAAAATAAAATGATAAGCTAGAACATGAAAGAGGTATGTTGAAATGATCATATATATACATACATACACACACGCGCGCGCACACAAACACACAAAGTGGTGGGATTCAAATAATTTAACAACCGATTCTCTGCCCTAATGATTTCTTCCAAGAACCAGTTCACCAAACTGCTCAGAAAGTTAACAACCGATTCTCCCGAAGTGGTGCGAACTGGCTGAATCCCACCACTGTGTATGTGTGTATGCGTGTTCTAATTTAGACACTGCCTGAGATTGGCCTAGTACACACAAGAAAGCTGAAAGGAAGGAAACCACAGGAAAGGCCAGAAAGCCACAGTATGTTTCCTGCTTGAATTAATGATACAAACCTGACCTTCGGGCATTTAGTGCAAATAATTTACATGATACCCGATGTGAATTATGAGGAGCTGGCAATCATTTCAACATGCCAAGAGAATGAAATGAACTGCCTGGAAAAGGAGAATGTGAAAATAGACAGGAGAATCTTGCAACTTGGAAAACACTGGATGGTGCTCTTATTCTTCCTCATAGAATGCCTACTTCATTAACATGTAAGCCCATTAATCTCACAGTTGGCATATGAATTCCCACTTGATTTGAACATCTGCCTGGAAGGTGCATCTCTAATTAGAACAGACATGTTATTCCACGATTAAAATAAATATCAAAACACATTTCTGCTTCTTCTAGTTAGCTTTTCCTCGAACTACTGTAGCTGAAGTAATCATGGCTAGAGCTTGTCAACTCTCAGTGGTGCTAAGATTTCATTAAGAGAGGGGCGATGCAAAAGAGTAATTCAATACACATTTATGGGATAAATGTCCACAGGGTTTTAGTTCTGTCAGATCAGGAGGAGAGCTAAATAAGCCTCTTGAACTGCAGTTTCCCACATTTAAAATCCAAATATCTTCAAGTAACTTATTTAGTCAAATGCTAATTTCTTAACCATAAAAAAGTATGTACTCAGTAAAAGCAAATCCACTAATTTAAAGCAACTGATATCAATATCGCTGAATGATTTCATACGTGAAAAAGACGGCCACAAGTCAATATTGTTTCATGGATTGTGGAGCTTAGATGCCTTGACTTAAGATTCGAAGCCAGGGGTTCTTCTGGAATTAGGTTACTTCCTATTTTCTTGAATGGTGAGGACCAGGGATACCATTTAATGTTCCCTTTGAGTGAGAAAGCACCCCAGAGATTTATGTCTTTGCAATATTTCTTGCAAAATGTTTGATCCTGTTAGAAATTGTTATGTACTCTAAAGGCTAAAAGGAGTAGTGTAAGAAAACAAAGATTTCTGCCCCCAAAGTTTTGGACCACACCAGTGGTGATATTCAGCTGGTTCTATCCGGTTCGAGTAAACTGGTAGCAGCAGTGGGAGGCTCCGCCCACCTGCCTGGACATAATCACATCCCGTTTTTGACATTCTGCACATGTGTGGAGGTGGTGCGTGCGCTCACATTTGCGAACCGGTAGCGAAGGTAAGTGAATACCACCCCTGGACCACACTATTGTTAACTATCATTAAAGACCATAATTTATAAACATCATAGGTTTATTCATAAAGTTTACAATGTAGTATCTTAGTGGCAATCAAAAATTGCCACTTATAATAAAATACTGTATCTAGATTCGTCCAATTTGTATAGGTCTGGGTATTAACCAACTACATGGCATTTGTGTATGATTTTTTTTAAAAAAAATGACGGAATAAGCAGTTATTTTCAGCTGGTAGTTAATATGCAGCCAGGCACAATTCGTTTCTGGAAATAGTGACGGCTAGACTACATATAATGGTGAAGAAGTCTTTTGAAGAAGTGCAGATCACTGGGAATAAAGGGTGATCAGAAAGAAGTTCTGGCTAGAAATCCAGCTTTTTGTAGCATCCAAACTCTGAAGCTGTAATTCATTGGTAGACAACCAAAAGAATTGTAGAATGAATGTATAGAGGTACTTCTGAATTTATTAACTATTCTGGATTCTGCTCCAGTGCCTTTCTGCTCTTATTCTTCTGAGCTAAAAGAGAAAGGCACAATTCTAAAGCTACTCAATAGCTTAAAGAGATATTGGGTCTTTCTTTTTTTTTTCTTCCTGATGCCGACTAATATTATTGTCAACAGGAAAACTATGAGGTATCAGAAATTTCAGTTCCTCATGCTGTGATACGATGGTTTCTTCTCATCTTTTGTTCTGAAGGGGGAGGGCAATAAAGCTAGAGAGTTTAGCCAATCAGTTTATTAATGCTTCTTGAAGATGAGGAAATAAGATACCACTCTTTGTCAGCAAATTAGAACAGAAGTAATATATGACGTTCGGGGATTAGTAATATCAACAACAAATGTTTTGCCGTTGTAGTTTTCTGCTATATTAAGGTACAGTGCTGAGTATATTTTAAACATCATTATAACTAAATGGAATGCTTTAAAACACATTACAGGTCAAATCCCAAAGCAAAATAGAAATGGACAAACCACACTCAAGATAGATTCATGCTTGGGTTAACCAAGCTCTTTTCCTAAACCACAACATTTAGATAAATTGGAGCCCATTTTGGAACCATTTTGAGCCTGTCCTGCTTCATTGACATTATGCAGGGCAAGGGCAACAATTGGAATTGCTCTCCTCTGCTCTCCTCTGTTTCCTGCAAATCCCTATCCCTTCTCAATTTCTCCCTCCCTGCACAATTGCTCTTGTCTATCAGTTTGTTGGCTTGGCCCTTACACCTGCTGTAGATGTAACTACACTACAGCCATAGCAGATTTTGCTCTTTTATCTGGTGGAATAGACACCTCTCCGGATCTCCTTGGAATTCTGTGGGGGTCAAGAGGGAGAAGTGGACTTTTATCATTGCAGTTAAACAGGAAGGGGAAATGAGGATACGTTCAGACTGAATAGGATCCAGTGTTTTGCCTTCGTTGATAACTGGATCTACAGAAGAACCAATAACCAATTTCGTTGTATATATGATGTACAGTGACAAGAAAGGCTGTACTAAGAAGTAGACTTTCTCCTTTCCTCTGAGACTGAGTATGACAAATGATCAATGTTAATATTCTACAGTGAGGAATTTCAAACTCTGGCATATATGAAAACATGGAAAAAATTATTAGATTAGACCGCTCAACCAATAACTCCCGTCATTCACCCTAAACTAAATGCATCTTATATAAGTAAACAATGCCACCTCCCCAGGATTGTAATAAATCTCTTTGATTTGCCTTGGATTGAAAAAACAAAACAAAACCCAGGAGGGAAGTATTATTAAGCACCTGGTATGTCACAGTATACTATGGCCGGGGCGGGGGGAGGGATTTCACTTTATTACTGGGTGAGTCACAAGAAAATCATATACATGGATGGAAGGAATAGACACATTGAGGGGGGCACGGCAGAGTCTCTATTGTGACTCTGTCAGGCACGAAAGACCAGTTCCACATGTGAAGGTTCAAATTAACAGATGTATTGCTAAAAGCTTATACACAGGAACCTTATCAACTAATGGTCAGCACCTGGTTAGAGTTAAATAAGGGGCAACAGCATTCAAGAAAGGTTGGACCTCATTCTTTGATGGCTACGTAAGGACTTTAAACCAGGGGTGAAATCCAGCAGGTTCTGACAGGTTCTGAAGAACTGGTAGCGGAAATTTTGAGCAGTTCGGAGAACCGGCAAATACCACCTCTGGCTGGCCCCAGGGTGGGGTGGGAATGGAATTTTTGCAATATCCTTCCCTCAGGAGTGGGGACTGAATGGGGATTTTGCAGTATCCTTCCCCTGGAGTGGGGAGGAATTGGGGATTTTGTAATATCCTTCCCCTGGAGTGGGGTGGGAATGGAGTTTTTGCAATATCCTTCCCCCAGTGGATGTGGGGAGGGAATGGGGATTTTGTTGTATCCTTCCCCTGGAGTGGGATGGGAATGAAGATTTTGCAGTATTCTTTCCTTGCCATGCCCACCAAGCCACGCCCACCAAGTCACGCTCACAGAACCGGTAGTAAAAAAAATTGGATTTCACCACTCTTCTAAACTGATGCCTCACCCCGTAGCTCTGCAAATCTCTCCTATAGTTTCCTCACTACATCAAAAGATAAATATGGATAAACAAAAAAATTCTCACACGTTGTGACAATATTTACTCTCTTCTTAGATTCATTTTTGCAACCAATATTGCATCAATTCAATGATCTCCCAAAAGGGTTGGATTATGAGTCTGGAAGTTTGGACCATTACACAGGAAAGAAAATGCTGCCCAATTACAAACAGGAATGAAAGGATCTTTCTGTTTTATTTCCTCCACTATTCCCATTCTGTTTTACCTCCAGATCCTGCACAAAGGCATCTTACAGGCTCTATCATCTACATTTAGCAGCCCCTCGGTGGTGGGCCTTCTCCACAGTGGCACCCACATTGTGGCATCTCCTTCCTCATGAGATGAGGTTGGCCTCATCTCTTCTGAGCAACCAATGGTCCCTCAAGACTAAGTGGTGTCAGCAGGCCTAGAAGTCCCAGGGTATGGGTGAGCCAATGAGGAGGTTCCACTTTTGTTAAATCTATGTTTCATCATGTTTTGACTTTAGCTTATACTTCTTTTTATAGTTGTTGATGTTCAATTGTTAGTAATTATGATAACTTTAGCTATTTATTATTTTAACTTGTTCTAAACTACCCATTGGACACTTATGCTGTGAGATGGGTGGCTACATAAATTAAATGAATAAAATAGAAATAAATAAAATAAAATAGTTATTGAATGTAAGCCACCTAGGGTCATCTGGAAGTCAGGCAGCCTCCAATATTTCAAATAAATAAACAAATAAACAAATCAAGTTTTGTTATCACCATCCAAAGCTCCTCCCCAATTTTTTCTACATATAAGTTTCCGTACTACATATATCTTTCTGTCAGAATGTAGGTATAAACCACTTTTGGAGTCTGAAATGGATCTCTATAAACAGGTTGATTCTCTTTGAGTCTTTTTGCAGGTTTACCAGTCTGTCTTCTTGCCCAAATACAGCAAGTCCTTCATTTACAACAATTCATTTAATGGCCATTCAAAGTTACAAAGGCACTGAAAAAAGTGACTTATAACCATTTTTCACACTTACAACCATTGCAGCATCCCCATGGTCATGTGATCAAAATTCAGACATTTGGCAACTGACTCATACTTATGGCGGTTGCAGTATCCTGGGGTCATGTGATCACCTTTTGTGAACAAGCAAAGTCAACAGGGAAGCCTGATTGACTTCACAATCGTATTACTAACTCAACAACTACAGTGATTCACTTACTCACTCACCGCAACAAAAATTCTGGGCTCCATTGTGCTTGTAAGACTACCTATATAGAGAAATGTGTTTAAATGACATTCATTCTCCCACTGAGTAGCATGGAACGCTTGTGTTTCAATCAAATAGGACAGAATTTTTAGACAAGCTTAAAGTATTTGAAGGAGACAGAGTATGCCAGACTGAGTGAGACTGGGTTTAGGGTTTTTAGCTACATACCTTGAAAAACTGCTTTTCAATTAGAGCAGAGATTGATCGTCTTGGAGGGGGGTGGATTTCAAACAGTGATGAATAAAGGCTATGTATGTAAGGACCAAGAACTAGTCAAAGTGCTGAAGGACTTGGCAGGTAAGGAAGAAAGAGAGAGAATCTCACAAAAGAGCATTAATAAGAGCTAAAGGGAACAGATCTATAGAGATATATGCCTCCTCATGAAAGATCATGTTTGGCTCAGCCTGAGGGAGAAATGTGAAGGAAGCCACCATAATGGGAAAAAGTAATTTTGGAGTCATTCTTCCCCCTACCCCATCTTTAACAGTTCAAATGGCTCTTGTTCATTCGGGTCTTGTAGAGTTATAATATCGATTTGTCGTAACAGACAGTTTATATATATATATATTTCTTTTTCGTAGGTTTTATGTGTATTTTTCTTTAGCCAGGTTCTACCTACGTAAGCCAAGATTTTATGCAGCCCTAGTTTAGTGAAATCTCATTCACTAGTTTTGGGGCTTTTTTTCCTCTAGCAGCCAGCAAACCAATGGGCAGCAAAGAGTTTGCTGGCAGCTAGAGGGAAAAAAAGCCTCAAAACTAGTGAATGAGATTTCACTGAACTAGGGCTGCATAAAATCTTGGCTTACGTAGGTAGAACCTGGCTAAAGAAAAATACACACACACATACATACATACATACATACATACATACATACATACACATACATACATACACACACACAAAAGAACAACAAGATTGAGGTTTAGGGCTGCATTCTTTTATTCCCTACACAACAGAATACAGATCAAAGGAAAGTGCCCAGAAGATTAGGTTTTAGCAAAAGGATTAAAACAACAAGAACAAAAACCCAAAATATATTATGCATTCTCTATTTCTTGTTTGATAACAAAAAAGAAATTTAAAACTGTGCCTGAGGGTAAAGGAGATGGCCTTATTTTTAAGATATATCTAATGCTTTTCCTCCCTGCCTATTGTGATTTATTTTCACATATGTGAATGAAAAAAGGTTTCTTCTTCTCCTCCTTCTCCTCCTCCTTCTGCTTCTGCTTCTTCTCCTTCTCCTTCTGCTTCTTCTGCTCCTCCTGCTCCTGCTCCTCCCTTGTTTCTAGCTCCTCTGGGGCAACTGAGAAGGCTAGATACTCTTGAGACCCAAGGAGAGTGGGTTCATGCTTACAGTATCTACTTCATCATGGTGGGATAAAAGTGTGTTACCTCCCAGTTCATCTATGATCTTGGGAAGGGTGGGATTACAATGCTTTGTATTGTCAGCATCCTCATCCATTTTAGCAGTTGAAAAATACTTTTGGGTTTTTCATTGTAGAAAATCTAAATTGTATGGATTTGGAGAGTCAATTTTTTTGATTCTTTGTTGAACCATCTGAGTCCCTTCTTTTCATAGAAAATGCATTTTTAATCCATTTCATTTTTATGCTGCTCAGTTTGGAGCTGTATATTTGCTAATTGCAGTGGCATTTAGAACTCCATGGTGCATAATATCCCAAATCTGTTCTTTAAAATGGCCAGTGGAATTAAAACCAGGATGTGCTCTCCTACATAAATCAAATTATGGGATTAGTCAACCCAATAACAAGTGATGTTTATGAGTAATCATCACTTACTGACTTCCTCGTTTAGCAACCAGTCAAAGTTATTGTGGAGCAAAAAACAGCTTTTTGACCAGTTGTCAAATTTATGAGCGTTGCAGCATCTCACAGTCATCTAATCATCATTGGAGTGCTTCCTAACCAGTTTGCGACCAGCAGAGTTAAAAGTGAACATGGAAGTACAAGTGTAAGTCATGGTCACATGATGTTTCACTTAACAATCACAGTGACTCCCTTAACAATCACAGTGACATTGTAAGTCTCTCACTGTCACATGATTTACCGCTCAGTGACCATGGAGCTTAGCAGTGGAATTGCCAATTCCAATTGTGAACCTAAGCGAAAACTACCTGTATTATGTAATTTTGCTTAGCATTTCATAGTTGGGCTTTTTCCTTCTATCATAGAGCTCATTCAGACCTTACTAGTCTCCCCAGAAGTAACTGAATCATCACATTTGGTACTTTGTAACAGAAACTGGTGATCTTTCTATTCTTAAAGAGCCGTGGTGGTGCAGTGGTTAGAATGCAATACTGCAGGCTAATTCTGCTGACTGCCGGCTGCCAAATGTTCGGCAGTTCAAATCTCGCCAGGCTCAAGGTTGACTCAGCCTTCCATCCTTCCGAGGTCAATAAATTGAGGACTCAGTTTGTTGGGAGCAATATGATGACTCTGTAAACCGCTTAGAGAGGGCTGTAAAGCACTGTGAAGTGGTATATAAGTCTAAATGCTATTGCTATTGCTAAACAGATCTCAGGATGCACAGACATACTAGTGGATGTGCTGTAAAATGGCAGACTAATGGTGGAAGAATATCAATCTGCCCAAGGGTATATCCTTCTGGAAAAGAACTCTCAGAGGCCAATTGTTTATTGTAGGCAAAAAGGAAGGGCAGATTAGTTCTTTTTAGACAAACCACCATTCCTCTTTAGTAGGGAGAAGGAGCTTTATCTTCCATCTCCCCTGTAGTCCTGCCAAGGGATTCAATCAAGCTATTTGCAGACTTCATGGAGGACTAATTAATAGAGACAGATGCAACTAGTTAGCTGTCTAATTTAATCATCAAGGAATATAAATAGCTGGTGCCCTGTCACAAGTGATAGGCAAATGGTTGATGTCTGATAAATAATATGCTTGATGTCTTCAATAAAGAATCATGCTTGTACAAAGAGGAGAATAATTTAGAGAGCTGAAATTCAAAGGCATTTGTGCAGCAGTCACTACAGCTTCAGGGTCGAGCAATATTCCCATCATTTTCTCCCTCTCCCTCTTCCTCTCTCCCTCCCTCCCTCCCTCCCTCCCTCCCTCCCTCTCTCTCTCTCTCTCTCTCTCTCTCTCTCTCTCTCTCTCAAAGATAGCTTGATGGCTACTGCCATGTTATGGGGGAGGGGTAGCTTATGGATGGTGGATTTTAGCCACGTACTGTTTTATGAAGAAACACTTCTGAATTTATCATTCAATGAATTTATCATATTGTATCATGATGTATTTTGAATTTATCATGTCACGTTTCCACTGCGATGCAGGTCACTCTAGACTTATACCCATTTGCTTAGTGACTGTTCAAAGTTACGACCACATTGAAAAAATTTCCTTATGATTGGTGCTTACACTTACAACATCCCCACAATCATATGATCCAAATTTAGGCTTTTGACAACCAGCATCTGTGTACGAGGGTTGCAGTGTCTGGGAGGGGTGGGAGGGGGTGGAGGTCATGTGTTTGCCATTTGTGATCTTTCCAGCCACCTTCTGGCAAGCAAAGCCAATGGGGGAAATCCAGTTTTTTGTTTTTTGTTTTTAAATTGATTTATATGCCACCCTTCTCCGGAGACTCAGGGCGGCTTACAATGCATTAAGCAATAGCCTTCATACTTTTGTATATTTATACAAAGTCAGCTTATTGCCCCAACAAACTGGGTCTTCATTTAACCTACCTTTAAGTTTGCTTAACAGTCATGTAATTCACTTAACAACTGCAGTGATTTGCTTAACAATTGTGGCAAAAATGGTAAAATCACAACCATCAATCTTGCTTAGCAATGGAAATTCTGGTCCCAATTCTGGTTGTAAGTTAAGGACTGCTCTGTATGTTTGTGCAGCCATCTCAATGATGTGAATAAAAGTTAACTGGTAACTAGCAGGAACGTGCCAGAAGTTGGACTTAGTTGTAATCCACAGATGACTTATATTATTGGAGGGATGGGTGTGTGTGTGTACTGGCCACATTGAAAATCTGCCATTTTTAGAATGACTGATGTTCCCTATGTTTCTCTGCCTCCGCCCCCATAACCATGCATTCAGGTAGTCAGACATAAGTTAACACATTGGCACTTTATATCCCCCAAACTCTGAAAATAACATAACGGCAACACTATAGCTCATGTAATCAAAATTTGGTTGTGCAGATTTGAGCCCTGTTCAAGCTGAGTCGGGGAATAGTCAACCTTCCTCCCCAAAAGTAAAAACAAAACAGAAAAAAACCCCTTTATCTACTATGGTACATATAAATAACTACTTTATAGATCTATTAAGTGTGGCAAACTGGATCCCTACCACCACTACTGTGCAGTTTATGTCAGATAAGTGAGCAAAACTATTTTTCACCAAAGTATGAATCTGGTTTGTATTTATTACCTAGGCAGTATGTGTGGGGGTTTTTTCCCCTCTATGTGAACTGCCTTGCATTATCAGGAAAGATGGAATACATGGTGAATAAATTGTGATAACTGAAGCAAACTGTAATATAATAACAATAGCATTGGTGCTTTTCACCCAGGGATTCTTGAAAAGTGAATTCATCTAGTCCTCCCTTTCATAGAATTTGTGAGCTTAAGACTGCATCTTTAGTTTCCTAGCTTTTTGGACAGCCTCTTTACTCTTGATCCAGAGGTAGTGCCTGCTGCTTTAATCAGTCTTAGGTAGCAGAAATCTATTTAGAAATGACAACTCCCGTAGGGGTGCAGTCCGCCCGTGCATACCACATGCCTGATCCCATCTCTGCTTCATAGCAGGCAACAGAGAAAGACCAGGAAATGTTACATTCCCATTTTGGCTTTCAGTTCCATCTAATTTGTATATAACCTCCAAAAGCATTCTTTATACACACACACACAGACAAAAGCATTCTGTCACCCTGGGTCTTAACGGCATAGTTTGTTCACGGTATTTCACGGATACCTTGGTTTAAAAATGTTAATAATGTGGCAGTTAGCTTCCAGGAATCAGAATGGCTTCAATCTACTTATCCCACAAAAGCTCTGCTTTTTTCCCTTTTGCTAGTAACAAGCCCAGGCTTGCAAATCCTTCCATACGTTTTAGTGGCGTTAAATGGAAGCTGGTGTTGAAAATGCCACAGTGAAGGGCATGATAAATAAGGCCCTAGCAACATCAAGCAGCACATGATTCAGAACGAGAGAAATAAATCGAAAATAGCCCCCCCAACGGGAGTGCTTTATTTATCATTCTCTAATGTTCGAAGGTGGCCGAGAATTCTTTCCAAGTTCATTCCCATCTCATTTGATTAGAAATCAGTGAACATTCTTGTTTGTCTCCCAGATCTTTTTTAAAAATGCATGGTTTCCCTTTAGGTTGGAAGAAAGCTAAATGGCAACTCCCTTCTGCCTTGGTGCCAAGAAAACTACACTGAGGCATACTTGTAGTTACCAGAAACCAGCAATTCAAGCAATACTGTGCTTTTTCGCCCTTTAAATCGAGCTTTGCCTGCTCAGTCCTTTGCTATTTTTCTGATTAAAAAAAAAAATTAACAGGATTTATCCAGTGTCACTAGTGAGTAAAGCAACTGTCAATAGCAAAGCCACAGAAAACTACAATGAAGCAATTTTGTAAGCCAGTATTGCAAGTCTCCAGTGTTATATACAATCTTCATAACATATGTACATTTATATAGCTGCATTTAACACTGTACTTGAGTAAAGACACTCTATAATTTTCTGTATTTATTATTTTGTATGATTTTTTTTTAAGTTACACCTTCCATCACCTCAGGATGATTTATAGACACAGTCTGTAGGACCAGTTATCTGAAACGTAATCAGTTAGCCAAATAACAGAACTATATATTACTTTCTTATTTGTCCCTCCTCTGTATCTTTCTATGCTTCAAAAGTCAATGTTTTTTTCCTTTAAAAATCTGCCCCATTTGCCCCATTCCTCAAATAAATGCTGGACATTTTACAATGCTTCTTCATTCTTAGGGAGTGCTTATAGAAGATAATCACACACCCCCATCCATCCATGCACACACACACACACACAATTTGTCAAAACCTCATCAAGTCCTACCCATAATATTCCCATCCTTCATAATGTTCTCTGGCATTCAATTGATCATGCACACATATCAACCTGTTTAGAAACCAGCTTTCAAATAGCTGGGGGATCTCTGAAGGCTTTTGTTCACAATCCAATTGTTTGGTCCGCAAAAATCTAATATTTCCCACTCAGTGAAATGGATGGAACATGGTGGACTGAATGGCAGAACAGTAATGGAAGGAATGGAATTTCTAATGTAAATTGAAAAGCAGCTGACATTGACCACTCAGCTTGGGTAACAATATGAATTAATTATCTGAATGCCTACACACATACACATACACATACACATACACATACACACACACACACATACAGCATCTCTCTCTCTCTCCCTCCCTCCCTCCCTCCTTCCCTAATAGGTAAATCTATACAACATTTAGTGATTGCATATCAGGAGACACACCTCTCTCTTCCCCTCCCTCCCTCCCTCCCTCTCTTAATCTATGTAACATTTAGTGATTTGGGAATTTTGGCCAGGGAATAAACCAATATCCTTCCACAACATCTTGATCTGCCTCGCTGCACAAAATAACCAGGAAAGGGGCAGGAGAAAGGGGCAAATTACAAACTCCATCCCTTTCATACTTACCTCACAAATCTCCCAAGTATGTAAGATGAGGAGTCACAATACATCTTTCATTCTTTTGACAAAATTTGGCTTGCTGTGGAAGCCAGAGTAAGCTTAGGTAGGGAATGATTATCCAGATTATCTGGCCCTCATCCATATAGATCTTGCTAATGCATTCCAGGTCAGTAAGCTGATGCAGAATTAAATTTTAGATGTAAGAGATGTGTCTGTTCATTGATTGGGCATTCAGCAGAGCACACTAAAACTAAGGGGGTCTAATTCCTTACTGGACAAACACAGGTATGGAGTCAGAGCTTCTAAGGGGTTAGTCTGTGTTGTGAAAATATTTTCTTCCTTCAAAACCATTGTATAGGACAGGGGTCATCAACCTTTCGGACCTCAGGGACCACTAAATTCATAATTTTAAATCCTGCGGACCACTAATATGATCTGCCTAATGACTGGCTAGGTGGTCATGTGACTGGGTGGGCATGGCCAACTCGATGTCACTCAAATTGAGGAGTGCCTCTACTCGCCCCTCCCCTCCCAGCCACTCCTTGCCTGCCTGCCTGGGCTCCTTAGGGCCCCAACAGGAAGCAGTTGTTGGAGCTAAGCAGCCACACACAAAAAAAGAGTTGGCCAAACAGCTGGCTCAGTTCAAATTGGAACTGACCAAGAAGGAGGCTCAGCAGAAGCACCTCACTGAGGACTACAAGCATAGGCTTTCCAAGCAGAGGGAAGACCTGTGGGAGTGGAAGGCCAGGTACCGGCACCCGGAGGCTCAGCAGACTGAGATGGTCAGCCAGTTCCAGGCCATGATGCAGTCCCACTGGAACGAGGCCCTCCAGCTCTTCGCCACCAGCAGCGCTTCCTTCCAGCCTTCACCCAAAGCCCCGCACCAGGAGGCTGAAGCAGACCCCAAGTCAGAATTTCTTCCCCCCTCCGACTTGCACAAAAAGCCCTCAAAGAGGGAGACTCTCTGCAGCAACACAAATGTTCATTGCCATAGTTTGAAGGACTCCTGATTTAGTGCAATATAAAAAATGCAAATAATTTTTCTGCGGACCACCAAAATTTTCTCACAGACCACCAGTGGTCCATAGACCACCAGTTGGTGACCACTAGTGTAGGAAACAGAGTAATTCCAAAAGCAGTCAGAGAACATATTTGGCTAGCCAATCTAATATAAGCCTGACCAACATTAGGAAACTTAAGAAAAGAGGTTACCCATGTTATCAAGAGTTGAAGCAATAGGATTAATTATAAATGCTTTTGATGGTGTTACTTAGTTTGGGTAATGAAACATCTGCAAGAAAACAAGCTCAGAGAGCACCAAGGCCCCCTCAGCTTGATCTATTATTTATCACTAACAATATTAAGCCCATGTAAATATCTGTGAATGATATTCAGAAGGTTGAGCCTTTAAAGGGATATCCCAATTGTTTAACATCTAAATGATACATAAGCCAGAGTTAGGAGGATATTTCCTTCATGTATATGTGTGTGTGTATGTGTGTGTGTGTGTGCGCGCGCGCGTGCACGTGTGTAAAGAAACAAGTTGGTAACCTTGCAGTGTGTATATTACGTATGTGCTTCACTGTTTCTTTCAACTGTTTATGCTTCTGAATGATTCAAAGAGCCTTGCCATCTGCAGAGTAAGGAAAGGGAGGAAAAGGAATATATATTTTATCCCCCATGGAGAACAGCAGTTGAGGGAAAGGGAGGAGAATTTTAAATGGAAAAATGTTTGGAAGAAACATTAAGTAACCTCTTTTCTCATAGTTCAATCCCACAAATTCACAATACCTTAAGAGTTGGTTTTCGTTTAAAAACAAACAAAAATGCTGTTCAATTGTTTCCACATATATTTTTAATCCAAAATAAAGTTTTAAAACAAAAGTAAATAGCATAACTGTAAAACTCGTTAAAACAGCCAGATTGTCAAGATGAATTTTGACGTTAATCAGGAATAGGGTTGCCAATCATTGAATGAAAGGGTGTATGCCCAATTGCAGATAAGCACACACACTAATTGCTATTATGTTAGATAACAAGGAGACTGCCCTGCTACATTTGCATGTACACTAGGTGTTTTTAGAAAAACATTAGAAATTTTTCACTTAGTCAGTTGACTGAGCCCTGAAAACTTAAAAGAGAGAAAAAGAGCCCACACTATTTTTTAAAAATATCCATTTCTCATATCTTTCACACACTTTTCAGTCCTTCCTTGGAAGTAAATCTTATTGTAAAGTGTAGATCTTACTCTGAGGTAAATGCACAATGTGTAAATGCTTTAAAAGTGGTGCTCTGCAATGTTCAGAAATGTATGTAGCTACCTTTATTTAAACAATTAAAACAGCTACATCACCATCTAGCTTTTCACAACTGCTTCATGAGCTTCTTTTGGTTTATTCCACTGTATGTATGTGAACACAACCAACAGCAATTTCCAAAACAGCTAGGGAAATCTAGAAATAAAGAATTGAGTGTTTTAGTGATGGATGGATGGACGGACGGATGGACGGACGGATGGACGGACAGTTAGATATAATATATTGTGCCTGAAAAGAAAAGTTTTCTGGGTATTGAATTAACAGAATATATAAAAAAAGAACTAATTGCAATAATAACACAGGAGAAAAATCATCCAATTGCCTAAAGCATATCCTATAGGAATCATTAATTCCTCTGCAAAATCCTGGCTAGTTATTATTTTAAGACAACCCCATGATGATATTATGTCTTTACATGGTATCGTGTTACAAATTAAATCACATAATTTAGATGGGATAATGGAAGCCATCTGGAGACAAAAACAAGCCTTTCAGAGTTTTTAAAATGTGATAAATCCCACAAAGCTCTTTGACTAAATTCCGAAAAGGAGAGATAGACAGATGATTCTTTTTTGCAACAGAACCAAAGCAATGAGATGGCTTTCATGCAACCTGATCAACTTGTTTTGAAGTCACTTTGTTCGTGAGATAAACTGCCAGATTTTTGTGAGAAATGGATGACATTTTGATGTATTTATATGTACAGTATGTGTGTACATGTGCAGGTAGACCTCAGTTAATGTCAACAATGGAGTCTGGAGCTGACATTGCTAAATAACATGATTGTACAGCACAACTTCATGTGACTGCAGCACTTAAGAATGGCAATTCCTGTGCTCTTGGTTGCCGTCGTTAAGCAAACTGCTGTGGGTTGTTAAGTGAGGACAGTATGCCATTTCTAATCCCCTGTTGGCTTCCCAATTGACTTTGCTTGTCAGAAGCTGGAAAAGAAGGTCACGAATAGTGACCATGGATTACTGTAACATCATAATTATGACCCAGGTGCTAAGCATCTAGATCAGTGGTCCCCAACTTTGCGGCTTGGTGACCCAGCTTGGGGTGGGAGAGGAGAGGGAAATTGGGCTGCATGGTAATGGGCCAGCACATGCACACATGCAGCCTTTGCGCGAATGGCAGGGCGGATTGTCCACTGGCTCACTGCTCACACAAGTTGAGTTGTGTGTGCGTATGCATGCTCTGACCAGCCACTCACGTGGCCCAATTCCAAATAGGCCATGGTCCATTAGTGGGCCGCGGCCCAGAAGTTGGGGACCCTTGATCTAGATTGTGACTGTGATTGCAGGGATGCTCTGATGGCCAGAATTCTGAGAACTGGTTATAAATACCACTAAGTTCAATAATGTTGCAAGTTCAAATGGTTACAGAATGCGTGCTTGTTGATCACTTTAACATCCCTTTGCTAGCAGAGGTACCTGGAAGGGGAGTTTTAAGAATTTGTAATATCTCTACCCTTATGGTACAGTCCATGGAGGATACTATCCACTAGGAGTCCCTCTGCCCTTTTTACAATGAGATCGGGGCTAAACTACTTATGGTAGGTGAACTCAAGGGCACCAACCTTGAAAAAAATTATGATCTTCTTGCAGATGTGTTTCCAACTATCAGCAGCCACATTACAACTTTTGCTCTGCTGTCATTTAAACTGAGAAAGATATACTTCAGTTCTTAGCTGTAGCTTTGGCTTTATTTTCCTGTAACGTTTTTACAACTTTACTTTTTATTTTAAAATATGACTATTTCACTGTTATTTTACTGTATTTTATGGCATGCTACATGTCATAAGAGCCATAGTGGTTGGAATGCAGTAGTGCAGGCTAATTCTGCTGACTGCCAGCAGTTTGGCAGTTTCAAGTCTCATCGGCTCAAGGTTGACTCAGCCTTCCATCCTTCCAAGGTCAGTAAAATGAGGACCCAGATTGTTGGGGGCGATATGCTGACTCTATAAACTCCTTAGAGAGGGCTGTAAAGCACTGTGAAACGGTATATCAGTCTAAGTGCTATTGCTATTGCTTATAGATAAAACAATAAATGTGTGCATGTGTGTGTGTGTGTGTGTGTATGAGCATCAAGAGTTAGTTTGATGCATTTTTTTAAAAAAATGTGATTTCTAAATGTTGGTGGACTTTTACCAGCTTTACTTTCAGTGCCAATGGAAAAGGAAGAGGAGAACTGTAATGGAGAAACATTTGAAGTGTTGCACTTTGAAAATTTGAACATGTACGCAATGATCAACTATGCTATTCAGCTTCAACCAAAGTTATTGCTATTTAAATTCAAATTGTAATTCAATATACCTCTCTCGGTAATGGCAACACAAATAGCAGCCAAAATGTATTCTTCTGGTAAACCTCTAGGGAGATTCTTAATCATCCAGATCATGGTTGTCTCAAAGGTGTTTTTCCCTCCTTCTTTTTTTCTCAAAAGGCAATTGGACTATGTTTTTTTTTTCTTTGAGGAAGAAATGTTTTTTCCTTGAAGAAGATGTTTCGCCTCTCACTCAAGAAGCTTCATCAGTTTCTGACAGTATGGTGGTGGTGGAGGTGGGGAAATAGAAGGATTAGTTCTGACAGGATGGGGACAGGATGGAAGGATCGTATTTCTTTGCAGTCATGTGGTTGTTAGTACTCTCTCTGAGAGCCGTTGAGGCCCCTTGGGGGTTTATCTATGCCCTCAGGGTCACCTGAATTATAATGCAAATGGGGGTGGAATCTTTTTGGAAGGGTTGAAAGGACTGTGTTGTAGACAGGAGATAAGTGGTGTCTTATCCCTCTGCCTCTGTTGAGAGAGATGGGCCCTTTTACCCCTCTTTCAAACGAATGCTCCTCTTCATCCAGAACGTGGGCTTTTCTGTCTTCAAAAGAGTGACCTTTGTCTTTCAAACACAGATGGACTGCTGAACCTGGTCCTGATGGGTTTGTCCTCCTATGTTTTCCTAGGAGCAATGTGATATATGCAATACATATGCAATGAGACATGTGCAGATCTGTTCACAAACTGCCTGGTCTTGCATGTGTGTGTAACCATGGGTGGATTAAAGGCTTCCAAGCTCTTTAGTTTTCCTCTAAATATAGTAAAATGAAAACTACAGAATTAAATTAAATAGAAGAGATGCTTAAAAATATTAATTAAATCAATTTCAAGAATAGAACATGAAAGCATAAATTTGCTTCCCTTTATTTAAAACCAGCACTTGTACTTTTAAAGATTACTTTAAAAGCTAATTTGTAGAAACAAATCTTGCCAAAATATCTGCCTGTCATTTCCTTGCAATTTTCTTCGGTAAATGGGCCATAATCCCACCATTTTGCAGCAATTTCCTACTGGCTTTGCTCACTACAATCCCAAAGCTGTTATCGCATGGACCTCATCATATCCTTTTCTGAAGATTTTATATCATTTTGTAAGACAGAACAATTGTGAAGTTCAAACATCTCTGCTTCTAAACCTTGAAACAGCCTGACACATTTTTGTGCTTCTTTCTATGTGCCTTTAAAAAGGGAGAGAGCATTGCTCCCAGAATTTTCACTTATAAAAAATAGCTTACTGTGCAAAGATTAAGATTTTGATGCTTTTTAAATAATAGGAAATAACTTCACTTTTCAGTTTGCTGCTCTTCATCTGAATGGGTTTTCTTATCATTTTTATTATTGGAGAAATGAAACTATAATTCAGGTTGCCTGGTAGGTTGATCATTTTCCATGCTTAAGATTTCAGAATAAGTTTTTTATTGTCCGTGAGTAACATTGTTTTTGGAAACGGGTCTCAAAGATAGTACCAATCATACTTACAAATTCCAGTTTCTATGGGTAATGGTCGTTTACCTCTCCAAATGTGTTCATGCTTCCTCTAAAGCAGGGGTGGCAACTTCTTGTGGAACTACCATAATACGTTATGGAGTTAGGGTTGGGTTTTAGGGTAATTTATCTCTCCAAATATGCTTACACTTCCTTTAAAGCAGGGGTAGCCAACCTTGGCAACTTCAACTCCCAGAATGGACTGGTTGGGGGAATAAGTCCACAGGCCTTAAAGTTTCAGTTTCAGTTTATTTCATTTGTATACCGCCCTCCTCCGAAGGACTCAGGGCGGTGAACAGCCATAAATAAAACATACAAATATAACATTTAAAACCCACCTAAAACCCAATTAAATAAATTTGGCCATAAAAATATTAAAACCCCAATAATTTAAAACGAATTAAAATTTATAACATTTTTAAAAAGGGGGAATCAGGCCAGGCCTGCCTGGTGAAATAAAAGGTTCTTAATAGCGCGGTGGAAGATGCGTAGGTCCGGGATCCTCCGAATCTCCGGGGGGAGCTCATTCCAGATAGTTGCCAAAGTTGGATACTCCTGCTCTAAAGGAACATAAGCATACTGTAGGCATTCATAAAAGCATCATTGCCACTAGTGGTACAAGTGGCCCAGTGGTGGGTTTCCACCGGTGTTACCACCTGTTCGCTTCATGCACGCACTTCGCTCGCATGTACGCCAAACCTGCGCTCCGTGCAAGCGCAGTGTATTATGGAACAGCTGAGATGTGGCAATCTGCTCTGCCGTGCCTTTCAGCTGTGCTAAAAATGACCGAATATAAGGAATGTATAACACAAGGGTGGGTGGCAGGGCCAAGCTAACCGTCAGAGAGAACCGGTTCGCTCTCAGCTCACCATTGCCGCTACTGGCTTGCCCGAATCGGGCCAAACCTGTAGAAACCCTCCACCTGTCATGGAGATGTTTTATTTCCTTCAGTTGGTACACCAGTTCCTGAATTAGGAACAGTTTATGACCTTGCTTATCTGCGTATGCTTATATCAGTACTTCCCAACATGAGCCATTTCCAGGTGTGTGGACTTCAAATCCCAGAATGCCACTATCAGCATAGTCTTTGATAACAATTCTGGGTGTTGGACTCTACGAAGTGGCCAAGATTGGGAAACAGTGCTGTGTCTCTCTGAGTGATTCAGAAGTTGACTGCACTGAAAAACATAGCAACTGAGTTCTTCTGCCATGCATGTAGCCCAGTTGAAACAACTACAATAGTTGCCAATGCTGGAGCAGATTTAATCTTTAGAATCCCTTGGACTGCAAGGAGATCAAATCAGTCAATCCTAAAAGAAATCAACCCAGATTGTTCTTTGGAAGGACGGAAACAGAAGCTAAAGCTCAAATACTTTGACCACCTAATGAGAAGAGAGGACTCAAAAGAAGGGGATGGCAGAGGATGAGATGTAATGAACATGATTCTGGGCAAATTCCAGGAGACAATGGAGGATGAGAGGGTCTGACATGTTATGGTCCATGGGGGTCATAAAGAGTTAGGCACAACTCTTTTGACACAACATTTGAACAACAGCAATAATAAGAATCCATACAAAGAGCTGAGAAAATGCCATACAGATAAGTATGATTACTGTAATAGCTATTTATTCCACATCAGTGGATATTAATGTGTCTTCAGGTCTCTTCTGTTGTGTGCTTCTCTTCTGTATATATAGATAAAACACCTATTAATCTTAACTCATAGACTTACAGTATAAGATGAAATTTTAGAGGTTTTCTAGTAGAAGTCTAGTAGAAATCTCCAGGGTATAACTCTGGGTATAACTCCATGATATAACTTGTCTGATCACCCCAATTAAACGAATACCAAACCTATTTTTCTGGGGTGGGATGAAGATTTCTGTTCTGGGTAGAGGTGTTACTAGATGGCCTTCAAGGTTTCAAGTCAGGTATTTGCCAAAAACATTTTATTCATCTTGGTCTTTGATGGCTCATGAAGATCCTATTCCATTTTTCGTGGTCATTAACATGTCTATATTTTAAATTTAAATGTATTTTAAATTTTTAAAAATATATTTTTTAAATATTGGACGCTGTGCAGAGACATATAGAATAACATAAAGTACAACATTTGGATGCAGAAAAGGTAATTGTGTATGTTTCACTTGATTCCCTGTATGTGATATATTCTGGTATCTTGTTGCTAGCAAGTAACTATTTCTTTAGCATTCATTCCCTGAGGAGAATTTCACAAAGCAATATGCTGATACTCTAATTATGTTAGCTCCTATTCTTACAAGTAGAGATAAAATGCTTTTTAAAATAAAAACGGAATCCATGTTTGAATCTTTCGAACGAGTTCTCATCAAAATGTAACTTTTGAAGTAGTACTTGAAGGGGGTGGGGGGAGAGGGAGAGAAATAATTTTGTAATTATGTGTTTTATAATACATAATATTATGCCAGTAAATGAACTGTAATCTTTCACAACATGGATGTGGGTGAAAATAATGACTTTTGTAAACATCAACAAAAGTAGCTTGTACAGTGGAAACCCTAATAACTAGGGTTTAGAATTGCAGGAATGGATATGCTTAAGCCGTGGGTATTACCTGTCTTCTCCACATGGTTGTAAGTAAGAACATCTGCTCCCTAATTTCAGTTGACCACAGTTTGTTGTTTTGTCTGAAGCAAGCAAAACTAAGTAAGGGTGAGAAAATATCTAGATCTCCTTGATGATAGCTAGATTTGATTGTTGAACAAAAGCAACAACAAAATTACTTCCCCTTTCAGCTATCCCACTGCAAAAAAAATCCAGAGAGGCAAAGAATAAAGTTTTGCAACGAAAGAGTTGCTTTCATATCTGATAAAAACCCAAGGCCAGTTTTCCAAGTCTGAAATCTGCCCAAGGGATAGCTGATTTAAACAACTAAATGGAAATTGTCATTTCTAATCTTGGCTTGTTTCAGGAATGTATAGTAGTCCTCGACTTACAACAGTTCATTTACTGATCGTTCAAAGTTACAACGGCACTGAAAAAGTGACTTGTGATCGTTTTTCACACTTATGACCATTGCAGAATCCCCATGGTCACATGAACAAAATTTAAATGCTTGGCAGTTGACTCCTGTTTATGATGGTTGCAGTGCCCCAAAATCATGTGATCAGCTTTTGCAACCTTCTGACAAGCAAACTCAATGGATAAGCCAGATCTACTTAATAACCATTCCCTTAATAACTGCAATGATTCACTTAACAACTGTAGGAAGAAAGGTCGTAAAGTGGGGCAAAATTCATTTAACAAATGTTTCATTTAGAAAGAGAAATTTTGAGCTCACGTGTGATCTTAGGTCGAGGGCTGCTGTATAACCTGTATAGTTACTGATCTGGTTATAATAATAACCTGAAGCTAGCTTCAGGAAGGAGAAGAGTACAGATTTCAATCTTCTATTTAAGAATAATACCAAAGAGAGGATGAAGATACCCATTTCTTTCTTTGGATTGACATTAGATATGAACCAAGCTCCTGTTTATGTTGATCCGTATTCAGGAGAACTTCTTTAAATGTATGTCAGTAAATGGATAGAAAAGCCATTCTTTAGATTTCACCAGAACTCCCCAGTAGATCTTAATGAAAAATGGATCTATCTTGAAGCTGAAAACACATGTAGACATAAAATGCAAGCCCATGTCTATTTTACTTGAATTACATGTCGTCATCTATTTCTTACCTTTCTTCAGATTCTGGTTCTTCATAAAGCCCCTATTGCTAATCTGTTTCTTCAATGCTTTGTCATGCCATGAAGGCTGGCATTAAGATATGTGTGCAAGCTCTCTTGTTTATCTTCATTGGCATATTACCAGGCACTTTGGGGAAGAAACCCTGAGGTTGGTGCTGAATTTGATGAATTTTAGCAGTTGGCGCATTCTAACAAATCTCTGCTTATTCAGATTCTCCTCACCAATTTGTTTAGATTGAAGAAGCTGAAGAAGCTACTTGAATAAGCAGCAAAACATCTCTCTGACCAACAAGCAAGTAAGTCCAACTGGGTATAGATTAACAGAGTTGGAAGGGACATCTCCACCCCGGACCACCCCAACGATACCCTTGAAGTGATGTCCCAGTGTCTGGAGGCCATGCGGATCTGGATGGGGAGAAACAGGCTCAGGCTCAACCCATCCAAGACCGAGTGGCTGTCGTTTCTGACGTCCCGATATAGTCAGCTGACGCAATCGCTGACTATTGGGGGCGAATCGCTGGCCCCCATGCAGAGGGCTCGCAACTTGGGTGTCCTGGATTCATAGCTGTCTTTAGAAGAGCATTTGACGGCCATGACCAGGAGGGTTTTTCATCAGGTTCGCCTGATTCGCCAGTTGCGTCTCTTTCTGGATCGGGACTCCTTACACACGGTCACTCATGCCCTTGTCACTTCCCACCTGGACTATTACAATGCTCTCTACATGGGGCTCCCCTTGAGGAGCACCCGGAGGCTCCTACTGGCTCAGAGTGCGGCCGTGCGGGTGGTTATGGGAGTGACATGGCGCTCCCATGTAACACTTCTCCTGCGCAAGCTGCACTGGCTCCCGGTGGTCTTCCGGGTGCATTTCAAAGTTTTGGTCACCACCTTTAGAGCGCTCCATGGCTTAGGACCTGGCAACTTACGGGACCGCCTACTACCACAAATAGCCTCCCACCGGCCAATACGCTCTACCATTTCTGACAAATGGCAGTCCAGTCTCTTCTTGAAAGGAGCTCTGGTGGCTCAGTAGACTAAGGCAGTGATTAACATCCACTTACATCTGCTGCCTGCAATTACTGCAAGTTCAAATCCCACCAGGCTCAAGGTTGACTCAGCCTTCCATCCTTTCTAAGGTAGGTAAAATGAGGACCCAGTTTGTGGGGGCAATAAGCTGACTTTGTATAAAATATACAAAAGTATGAAGGCTATTGCTTAACACATTGTAAGCCACCCTGAGTCTCCAGAGAAGGGCGGCATATAAATCAATTTTTAAAAAAAAAAAAAAGCCTCCAGGGATGAAGCTCCCACAACTTCTGAAGGCAACTTCTGTTCCATTGGTTGATTGCTCTCACTGTCAGAAAATTTCACCTTATTTCTAGGTTGAATCTCTCCTTGATCAGTTTCAATCCATTATTCCTCATCTGGCCTTTGGGTGCCTTGGAAAATAGCTTGACCCCTTCCTCTCTGTGGCAGCCCCTCAAATATTGGAACACTGCTACCATGTCTCCCTGGTCCTTCTCTTCACTTCCAGACTCTCTCATTTAGGTTAAATATCATAGGCTTCATACTTACATCTTACTTGCCCCCAGGCTGAAATGGCTCATTGGACTTATATGGAAGACATTTCCTCACAATGAAACCTCCATCTTGGTGCCAGCCTGTCATGAGGCAGGATGAAGCTTTGATTGAAGTGATCTGGAAGGAAAGAGGAGCTGACCATCAAACTATACAATATAACTTCTTAACTGCACATTCTAATCCATGCGGGGAGAGAAAAGCCTGGAGGAAGTCAAGCCATTTGCCAAACTACAATTAGCCCTCTACAGGAACACCCTTTTCCACCCAGACTTGGGGTTCGGTGTCTTTCTGGCTATTTTTGCTTTGGTTGCCAGACAGAAGCGAACCAATTTAACCATTAAAGCCTTCTTTTTAGACCCCACAGAAAAGTACTGTAAATTATCCTAATATGTATTCTATGAGGTTGGTATTCTACCAATAATCATACATTTCCTGTGTTCCTCTCAGTCCAATTCAGCAGACCAGACTAAGAAACCAATGCCATGTGAGTCAGGACTACTTTTATTGCAACAACTATAGTAACAGAATCTAGAATGTCTGTCTGTACGTGCTTCCCCTCCTTTCTTTGATCTTCATGAGAATTAGGTAGGCAGGGGCTATCTGAGATGCTGGGACACGGGGGGTTAATGGATAAGACACTGAGCTTGTCGATCGAAAGGTCGGCAGTTCAGCGGTTCGAATCCCTAGTGCCGCATAACGGGGTGAGCTCCCGTGACTTGTCCCAGCTTCTGCCAGTCTAGCAGTTCGAAAGCATGTAAAAAATGCCAGTAGAAAAATAGGGACCACCTTTGGTGGGAAGGTGACAGTGTTCTGTGTGCCTTGGGCATTGAGTCATGCCGGCCACATGACCACAGAGATGTCTTTGGACAGCGCTGGCTCTTCAGCTTTGAAACAGACATGAGCACTGCCCCCTAGAGCTGGGAACGACTAGCACATATGTGCGAGGGGAACCTTTGCCTTTACCTTATCTGAGATGCTATTTAAACTGATTTTCTGGCCTAGGCCCCTTATCTGACCTTTGCCTTGGAAGTGGCTCTTTCTCTTGTCTTTCAAGACCATTCCTATGCTCTCTATAGACCTCCCTAGATTTTTCTCCTATTTGCAAAGCATGGAGGCTTCCTAGAGAGGAGGTGAGGGGGGAAGGTATTTCATCCTTCCTGCCTAGAATGAGTCCACTGGCTGAGTGCCAAGACCTAGCATGGTTTCCCTCAGGAAGAATCCAATAAAAATAGAAAGTAAAGTAATATCTGGGTCCCATAAACTGGCTCAAACTGGGTTTGGCAACCTCCCAACCTCTGCTTTTTTGGAGCCCAATGGAGCAGCATACCCTGTGACTCCCTTAAATCAAACCTGATGATTGACAAGTCTGCCCCCAGATCAAAATGATCCTTGTACTTAAGTCACCACAGACCAATTCAATCTTGAGACTAGAGAGGCCTTGGAGGGGAGGAGTGAGAGAGGTCCTCACCTTTATTATTCACTTCACCTCTCAGTAGCCTGGTCTCCGTATCTGAGCAGCAACCAGTTGTATTAGTTAGTTTGATGGATGTATAAGAAACTGATTTATTTTATTTTGTAGGGATAAAAAAGAAAATGAAAATGAGTTAATTCTTCACACTTCAGTCTCAGCAATCAGTTCCACATTTTCAGGAAGAAGCATCATCATTCCTTACCAATACAACTGAAATCGGGCACACGTATTACATACTGTAAGGATGATTAACACTGCAAATGTCATCACATTTTTGTCTCAGTGCAATAAAATGACAGATAGTTAAAAAATTAAAAGATCATAGTTTGAACACATTTTACAGATTTCTATGAATTGGGCATGCCCTTTCTCATCTAACAGACCAGCCTGCCTGTAAAATTTCATCCCGTTCCACTGAGAAACAAAAAGTTACAGATTTGTTTTATTCATGGCTAGATAATAGGAGAAAGGGAGCCAATTTTTTCAAGTCTGGTTTGTGGATCGATCAGCGTCAAGTTGTCTGGAAATCTCCAAAGTGAATCAGAATAGGACCCCTTAAATTGGACTTTCTGTATACCCTAGTAAACATTTAAGATAAAAGCACAATTTAGTAATTGTTATAAAGAGAGATATATTTCATAATCTGGCATTTCAGTTTTAACATTTATGTAGTAGGATTGATTTGCAAAGATTTAGATGCATCAAAGGAAAAAAAAACGAATAGAAAACGAAATAGCATTGCCAACAATGGAAGACAAGAGAGATAGAATATCGGTAAGATCGATAAGAGGTGGTGGATGGAGACTTCTCGCGCCGGCAAAGTTGTTGCAACAGATTTTATGTTTTGCAAGATGCACACAGACATACACAGAGATTCATGGACATAAACAGAGGTGGGCTTCAGCCAGTTTGGACTGGTTCAGGTGAACCAGTTGTTAAAATTCTGCGCAGTTTGTCGAACTGGCAAATCCCACCATTGGCAGACCCTGCCCACCCCACCCTATCTCACCTCACCCACCTTGGCCGGTGGCTAGAGTCATGCCTGCGCCCAGCTACTCTCTGGCTAGGATCACACTCGCTTGCCCTGACCATGCGGCCCAACTGATCTCTGTGTCCACCGTGAGGTGGCCCTTTGGCCGAGAACCTTCATGCAGTGAGCAGAGTGGGCAAGGTGCAGAGATCAACTGGGCCACATTGTCTGAGCGAGCGAGCACAACTCTAGCGCAGAATCTTAACAACTGGTTCGGCCACCTCTGTTTATGTCCACGAGTCTCTGTGTATGTCTGTGTGCATCTTACGAAACATAAAATGTGTTGCAACAACTTATACATACATCAAATATTGTGAAGAACATTCTTGCTCAAAAGTATATTGCTTGTGTAAATCATAGTATTCTGTAATGAAATAGGTGATACGTTGTATAGCAAACTGATCATTACCATTTATTTCCAAAGGGTATAATGAAAAATATGGGGTTGTGGAAAGTTTCTGTCAGGAAAGTGTATTCTCACAGAAAGCTGAGAAATAGCATATTTCTTTGAGGAAATTTAGGATTCTACTATGTATTAGTAAAGAGTGAAATATGGTCATTTGCCTCCTATAAAGATGAGAATTCCATTTCAAACTGGAAAATGGAAGTAATCTAAGATCCAATTCCGATAAAGTAGTTTTTTTAAATAACTTTTATTTTAGTCCCCTAATAATTTTATCACTCAGTTCTCTACTATCTCAGTTTGATAGCTTAGCTAAATTGTTACCTGCTGATTCCCATATATGAGATATTCTATAGATCAGAATATATATCCTGAGGGAGATGGGCGGTCCAAAACATGATAGTTAAACAAAGATTCCCCCCCCACCTTTTTAAGTAAGTCATGTAGAAGATCCCAGTATCTTATACATTTTGTGCATCCAAGCATATTCTTAGACAGTATATCTTTTCTTAGTGCTTTATGCTACTATTCTCCTCAATTCCATTTAATATTCTATCAAATTTGAGATACTTTTGAATAAGCCATTTGTAAGCAATAAGCTTTAGTACCCATATATTAGAAGCATGATAAATGTGCTCCTTCATTTTATTTTCCAAGCATAGTCATTGGGTATTTTTTTTTTTAATTTGATTTATATGCTGCCCTTCTCCGGAGACTCAGGGCAGCTTACAATGCGTTAAGCAATAGCCTTCATACCTTTGTATATTTATACAAAGTCAGCTTATTGCCCCCACAATCTGGGTCCTCATTTTACCTACCTTAGAAAGGATGGAAGGCTGAGTCAACCTTGAGCCTGGTGAGATTTGAACTTGCAGTAATTGCAGGCAGCTGATGTTAATAACAGTGCTTTAGTCTCCTGCGCTACCAGGGCTCTCATGTATCATTTGCATAACACATGAACTCTTATCATAAAACATTATCAATTAAGCAAAACCAGATAATATTTATACCTTCCCTCTTGTTAGCATGAAATTTTTATGAGCTTGAGCAAGGTGGATTTGGTCATCTGAACAGAGAACTAAAACCTCCACTATTATTAAACCGGTCAGATAAAAATAAGAAGATGGTGTGTTGGTTTTACTCTTTCTTTCTTTCTTTCTTTCTTTCTTTCTTTCTTTCTTTCTTTCTTTCTTTCTTTCTTTCTTTCTTTCTTATCTATCTATTATTTATCTAGATGGCATGGTGGCTCAGTAGTTAAGACATTGGGCTTGTCGTCTGGAAAGCCAGCAGTCCAGGTTCGAGATCCAAGCACCATGCGATGGGGTGAGCTCCATCCTCGCCCTAGTTTCTGCCAACTTAGCAGTTTGAAAGCATGCAAATGCAAGTAGATAAATAGGTACCACTTCAGTGGGGAGGTAATAGTGCTCTGTTACGACATGCTGGGCACATGATCATGGAAATGTCTTCTAGCTAAGAAGGTTACAAATGGTGATCACATAATCCTAGGGCAGTACAAGTTTCATAAATATGTGCCAGTTGCCAAGTGCCCGATTTTTGATCATGTGACCACGAGGATGCTGCAAGTGTGTAAGTGTATATAAATGTGTGTAAGTATGAAAACTGGTCACTTTTTTCAGTGCTCTTGTAACTTTGAACAGTCAATAAATGAATTGTTATAAGCCTTGTATGTTATCAGAAGATGGAATTAAAGTCAGATGAGGTTATGGCCTTTCATTTCAGTGATTCTGAGCAACTGAGAATCATTCAGCTCCTTTAAATGCCTCCTTTTCTTGGCAGATGGAGGCTGAGGAATGAGGAATATAGAAACAAGAGAAAAGAATAGAACATGGTTCAGGCATTATTTTGAATAAACTCATTTGAAACTACATTAACAAAGAGGTAGACTAAGAGCTCCTATAATGCAACAAAGTGAAGCAGGCTGCTTTCGACAGCAGAATTCAGTGACAAAGTTAAGGAGAATAGAGTAAGGCAGGAACTGATGTCTGATTGGACCTGAAAAACTTTGTGTGGTCTTCCTATAAGGAAAAAGAGTACAGTTTTGTGCTTAATTTTAGGCAGCTATATGTTTGAAGTCAGCATTGCGTCTAGGGAAGTTACTATTGCCAAATCACATTTTTGTAAATTTGGTTGATGTCAATTAGGTGAAACATTTATTAAGTTACTAATTCCTGTCCCAACAGGATGTAATTAGATTGCTGTAGTTCAAAGCAATACTAGATTGATAGAAGAACAAAGATGAAACTCTGTAACTAAGGATAGGATCTAATAGAAAACCTGTCTAATAGAAAAAGAATTCCTTATATTTAGAATAGAATAACAGAGTTGGAAAGGACCTTGGAGGTTTTCTAGTCCAACCCCTTGCCCAGGCAGGAGCTCTGGTGGCTCAGCAGACTAAAGCAGTGTTATTAACATCAGCTGCCTGCAATTACTGCAAGTTCAAATCCCACCAGGGTCAACGTTGACTCAGCCTTCCATCCTTTCTAAGGTAGGTAAAATGAGGACCCAGTTTGTGGGGGCAATAAGCTGACTTTGTATAAAATATACAAAAGTATGAAGACTATTGCTTAATGCATTGTAAGCCGCCCTGAGTCTCCGGAGAAGGGCGGCATATAAATCAAATTAAAAACAAACAAAAAAACAACAACCCTACACTACTTCAGACAAATGGTTATTCAACATCTTCTTAAAAATTTCCAGTGTTGGAGCGTTCACAACTTCTGCAGGCAAGTTGTTCCACTTATTAATTGTTGTAACTGTCAGGAAATTTCTCCTTAGTTCTAAGTTGCTTCTCTCCTTGATTAGTTTCCACCCATTTCTTCTTGTTCTACTCTCAGGTGCTTTGGAGAATAGTTTGACTCCCTCTTCTTTGTGGCAACCCCTGAGATATTGGAGCACTGCTATCATGTCTCCCCTAGTCCTTCTTTTCATTAAACTAGTCATACCAAGTTCCTGCAACTGGTCTTCATATGTTTTAGCCTCCAGTCCCCTAATCATCTTTGTTGCTCTTCTCTGCACTCTTTTTAGAGTCTCAACATCTTTTTTACATCGTGGCGACCAAAATTGAATGCAGTATTCCAAGTGTGGCCTTACCAAGGCATTATAAAGTGCTATTAATACTTCACATAATCTTGATTTTATCCCTCTGTTATGCAGCCCAGAACTGTGTTGGCTTTTTTCTTCCTATACTTCTTGAAAATATGAAAAAAAAAATTGTCTACAGACCATACAAAACTAACATTTGTCCTAGAAAACTAAGCCAATTAGACAAGAGCCTCTATTATTGGGCCATGATGCTTTCAAAAATAGACAGACAGACAAGATACTTTATTTCAGTCATTGGCCAATAAAAGTATGGTTTGTTCATTAAAATGAACAACACAAAACTATTCTCTAACAAAATAAGTGTTAGCAATCATCTGTGGGCTTCTCAGTCTTTGGGCTAGGATCAAATGTAGTTCAAAAATATAAATTGAATATAATTCACTATATGCCTATAATTGTTAGCATTTATTTATGTTGTAATGTTCTGGGAAGCGATTTAGCATGAGAAGAAATTTTGAGGAAAAATTGGAGGCGCAGCCAAACCTCTTACCTCAGTGGGAAAGGCCTAGTTCAGGTTTAAGGCAAAAAGCCTCCCTATTTACAAACAGTGTTTAAAATGCAGTAGAATAAAATTGTCCAACATTTATGCCTAGTTTATATTCTTAGCGCTTCCAAACATAATGGATAAATCTTCAACCTGTATGAAGCAAGATTTCAATTTTGAAGGGAAAACTGAACTGACTTGTGAGAAGAAAAAAAACTATCCTAACTCTTTTTGCCTTTCCACTGTTTACAAGTTAACTATCTTTGCTGCTTTGTGATACGAAACTCCATTGCCCTCCCTAGGCCTTGTGTATGTATGACAGATAAAATTCAAATGTTCTCATGCTGTTTTTCCTTTATTTTTCACACCTGCACAGATGTGATTGAAATGTAAATCTATGAAAAAGGCAGCTTTTACTCACAAATAGCACATGCAAATATTTAAAAAATATAAGATTAGTGATAGATTCTCTGGAACATAAACATATAATAACATTACTATTTGTCTATCATAGACCTTAGTTAGTGGCACCCCATATACAATTAGCTTGCTTAAATTCCAATCACTGTTTTCATGAGATTTAAGAAACCTAGATAGGACTATCTATATTTGGAGGCCTAGAGGATTTTATTCAGAAATTTAGTCTAGATTTTCCAATAGGAAGCCTCCATTATAACAATATTGAAGGTACTTTTTAAAAGGAACACTCCGTGTTATATATTTATTTGGAAGTAAATCTCATTGACTTTGATGTATGTGCTTCTCTATATTGCAATTAGAAACCCATCTGGTATGATTAGATTGCATCAATAATTTGCAATAAAAGAAGTAGCTCTTTCCACCAAAAGTACAATCTACTAGTGATATATTGCATATCAATATATTGGGATGTGTTGTGTACTCGTTCAATAGTATAGTGGAAATCTTTTGACTATTTTTAATGGGTAATGGAGAACCAAGGGAAATTTGGACAGAGCCTTATTGAAATCATCCAGGATAGTGGGAATTGTCCACAGAACCCATATTTAGCAGAATATACATTCATGAAGAGAAGCAAGCACATTCAGATTATCTAGAGCATGGGTGTCAAACTTGCCACGTCACGTTGCGGTCATGTGACATTTCGTGATGTTTTCCCCCTTTGCAGAGCTGGGGTGGGAGTGGCCTGTGTGTGACGCATCTGGCCTGCGGGCCGCCAGTTTGACACCCCTGATCTAGAGAGAGGAGGAAGTACTCAATTTGCTAGGATGAGGATTGAAGAAAAAGGTCTAGGTTTTTCAGTTGGGAAAAGCAGAGCAGAGGCAAAGAGAAGTACAGAGAGAGTTCTTTGCGTGTTATAAATATTATTGATATTCCTAGCAGTCATTAATGTAAAAGATGCAAAGAACTGTTAATTTTAGAACTACCTCTCAGAGATTGCATGTTTCAATGTTTCCATATTCATATTTTTTTTAAAAAAATGCACATCCAGGTATTTTAAAATCTGGCATGTGGAGGTAAAGAAGAAAGATTTGCTAGTTCCCAATATAAAACACTGATACAGATAGATGATATAAATAATATAGACAGATATATGTCATGGTGGGCTGAGATTCAGAGGAGGAGACCAGGGGTGAAATGCTACCAGTTTGGACCAGTTCAGAGAACCGGTAGTGATGGCAGCGCGAGGCTCCGCCCAACCCACCTGGTCATCATTACTTCCTGGTTTTAACCTGGAAATAACCTGTTTTTTACCCTCTGTGCATGCACAGAAGGGTTTGCGCATGAGCAGAGGGCTGCACATGCACTTCGGAACCGGTAGGAAAGGTAAGTAGATTTCACCCCTGGAGGATACCAACCACAAATAGCCAGCTCTAGAATTACCAAATGGACTGACAGACACTGAGCAGTCAGCTTGCTTTCTTGGAAACCTCATCTAGTGCAACTAACTCTTTGTGTACTTGTGTGTGCTTGGCCTGGGATAGAATGAAATAGATAAGTTACCGACCATGGGTAAAAAGCTGCACTGGTTGCCGGTGGTCCTCCGGATCCACTTCAAGGTGCTGGTGCTCACCTATAAAGCCCTTCATGGCATGGGCCCGGGGTACTTGCAGGACTACCTCCTACCGGCCTCCCACTGCCCAGTGTGCTCACATAGGACTGGTCTCCTCTGGGTCCCATTGGCCAGACAGTGTTGGCTGACGGCCCCCAGGATGAGGGCGTTCTCTGTGGTGGCACCAACCCTCTGGAGTGGTTTACCCACTGGGCTCTGGACGGCGTGGAGCTCCGCGAGCTCCACGCCGACCTAAAGACATGGCTCTTTCAGCAAATTCCCTGATCTGCTGTGCATTTTAATTTGGGCGATTTGGGGTTTTTAAATTGGATTTTAACATTTTAATTCTATTTATCGTTGGGTTGTTTTATTCTGTGAGCCGCCCTGAGTCCCTTGGGAGAAGGGCAGCATATAAATATGACAATAAATAAATAAATATGACAATAAATAAATAAATAAATAAATATTGAATGCCTAGGAAATCTATAGAATGCATGCCGTTTTTAGACAAAGTATAAAATGTCTGTGTTATTTTAATATGCTACATATTTTCCCTAAGCATTGTATATAACACCTAGGCATTACGCAGAATGACAAGAATCTCATGAAGAGAGTCATGAAAAGTACAAGATTTTCTTACTGAAAAAAAACAAGATTAAAAAAACTTGTATTGATTTACTTGTTGCCACAAGGAAGGCTAGAATGGAGAAAATAATTTATTATTAATAATGAGGCATTACCTTGACATGGTTGTGGGAATTATGTGCGCTGAAGAGGATGAGAGCTATGCCAGAAGTTCAACAATATTGGACAGAAGAGTATTAAATACAGAGGAGCTAGACAAAGAGTGTCTCTCCCATAAACAAGCTAGTGAGAAGTAATTTATAGAAATCCATAGTGGATCAGTCAGTACTACAGGTATCCATGCCACCCAAATCTCAGGCTGTGTTCTTCTATTTCTCAGCAGCATCCATTCTTTCATCCAAATCAAACAGCAAGGTGCAAAGTATAATTTCAAATCAGGTAAACGCAACCTCCTCTTTCCTTTGTATCTTTGTAATGCCTTCTGTTTAACTTGTGTTTTCCCCCTGCCATACAAATCCAGATATGTTCTTCTGCCACTGTTTAAGTAGTGCATCAGTTGTCAAAATAGGTATTGTCTGATACAAAAACATCATTCTAGGCAAGACATTCATTTTTATCACAGAAATTCTCTCCAGCAATGACAGTTATAATTTCTCCCACCTTAACATATCTTTTTTTAACTTCATTCCATGTCTTAACATAGTTATTTTGAAGTAACGTACAATTTATATAGTATTTGTCATAGTGATACCCAGATATTTAACTTCTTCTCAATCTTAAAACCTGTTTTATTAATTAATTATGTTTGATAGTCTATCTTCACATTTTTGTTAACATCTTTGTCTTCTGTTTATTATTCCACAGAACTGCTTATGTGGCAATTTTTTAGTCTCCCATTAGTACTTCAATTCCCTTTAAAGGATCTTCCAGAACCAACACCAAGTCATCTGCAAAAGCTCTTAACTTGTAAATTTCTGTTTTAATCTTTTCTCCCACAATCCTGTCTTCTTGTCTTAGATCTCTGTACAGTATTTCCAGAAGCAAAATAGACAAGAGAGCAAACAATGGGCATCCCTGTCTTGCTCCTTTTGGTATCTCAGAGGATTTTGTTACATCTCCATTAACTATTGTTTATGCTTTCTGTGAAGTGTATTTCAAATTTATCCATTTTATAAAGTTCTCTCCAAAATTGTATGTTCTTCAAAACTTTGGAAAAGAAAGCCCAGTTCAAATGTCAAAGGTCTCTGCAGCTAAGAAAAACTGTGTCTTAATTTTCATTATGTTGCTTCAAATATTCCAAAATGCCCAACATATTTGTAACATTGTTCTTCAACTAACTTTTAGGTAACCGCAACAATCCTCATGAATAATCTCTTGCAAAATGATTTTCAGTGAAAATCATTGTGAACAACCTGTAATCCAGAGGTGAAATGCTCCTGGTTCGGACAGGATTGTCCGATCTGGTAGCGATGGAGGCTGGTGGGTCGGAGAACCAGTAGCAAAAATCCCTACCCCGCCCACCCATGCCCAGCTGAGCCATGCAATCATTAGAGGCTTTTTTTTTATTTTTAAAAGCATTTTTTCTACAACCTCTTTGGCTGAAGAGGTTATAGAAAAAATGTTTTTAAAAGGAAAAAAAGCTTCTGCCAATCAGGCAAGTCAGCTGGGATCATCAGAAGCTTTTAAAAGCATTTTTTTACAACCTCTTCAGTCGAAGAGGTTGTAGAAAAAATGGTTTTAAAAGTTAAAAAAATAAGTTGGCCACACCCACTCAGTCATATTACCCCCCCCACCAAGCCACACCCACAGAACCGGTAGTAACAAATTTTACATTTCACCACTGCTGTAATCATTATTCAATAATAATATTGGCCCTTTTTTGTTGTTGTTGTTAAAGTCAAATATTGTCCCTCTTTGGGAATAAACACTACATTGATCTCTTTGGCATTTTTACTTCTGGTAGGATAGTGTTCATCGTGTTTGTAAAAATTGTAAAAGTTCATCCTCAAAATATTTATAATAAGAACCAGACAGTTCTGATTCAGACAGTTTTCTTAGCTTATTTTTTTTATAGCTTCATTAACTTCCCTTATTGTTAAAGGTCTGTTCACAATCTGTCTCTGCATAGAGGGGCTCTACTCCACAAATTAGATGATAATTCCTTGAGGGAAGAGTCTTAGATGACCTCTGATGGGAGAAGGATGGGAATAGTACTATCCTCGCTCTTCTTGACTTGTTAGTGGCCTCTGGACTGGCTTCAGGAGTGAGGGTGGATGCCACTGTGTGGTGCTGGTTCTCCTCTTTCTTGTGTGGTCAATTCCAGTCAGTCTAGATTGGGCGGTAGAGAACCAACCTGCTGCCTCTACTTTTTGAGGTGCCCCAGAGCTTAATTTTCTTTTTTCACCTCTTTAACATCTACGTAAAGCAGAGGGTGAGACAATTTGGGGTGAGATTGATAATACCCAGCCTTACGTAGGTTGCCTGAGCAATACTGTGGATGTCCTGTCCCAATTCCTAGAGTCTGTAAGGGTCTAGATGGGATGCAATAGTCTTCAACTTAACCAAAGCAAGACAGAATGTTGCCAATGGGTATTTGAGCCTTCCATGGAGAAGGTTTTTCCACTGCTACCGTGGGCAGTGTTGCAGTGACCAGATGAATCTGGTGCATAATCTGTAGCCAGGAGGGCCTTCGCATACCTTAGGGTTGTGCTCTAGTTGTGCCTGATCCTTGATCGGGAGGCTTTGCTCGCAGTCACTCATGCCCTTTTGTTTGGATTACTTCTGTTAGATAGGGGGCGCGAATAGAAGAGTGGGACACCATAGTCCATTTCAGCACTTTATTTCCAGCCGTGATCAGGGGCAAGAGGGCGGCAGGCCACCAGAATTCTCTTTTTAAAGAGCTCCAGCAGTCTCGCCAGCCACTGACAATTTTTCCCGCCGCTAGATTAGCCAATCAACGGTGGGCATGCAAATCGGTGCTCCCTATGTCCATACATAACAACTTCAATGGTGCTGCCCCTGAAGAGTATCTGGAAGCTTCAATGGTTGTAGAATATGATTGCATGGGCAGTAAAATGCGTTGGATAATTAACACATATAACACTACTGATAGATGAGCTGCACCGACCACCAGAATGCTTCTGGATACAATTCAAGATGCTGGCTATCATCCTTAAAGCCCTGCATGACTTCAGCCTGGATTACCTGAGAGAGTGTCTTCTTCCAGTTGTTGTTGGTTTTTTTTTGTACCCACCCGATTCGGTCTGGCGGGTTGGGCATGGCATGGGTCCCAACAGGCAAGAAATGTCAGATAGCGAGGACCAGCTGTGTCTTCTGTGCCATAACCCCTGCCCTCTGAAATATTGTCCCTTCAGAATTGATGACCCTGATCCTATTAGCCTTTATCATATTACAGCTGATCAAAATGGGGAACCTGGAGAGCTGTCACTACTGCTAATGTTTAGTGCTGGAACTAATATAAATGTACAGTAATGGGGGACAAAACAGAAAAAGTAAGAGCTGCCTCAGATCAAGAAAGGAGATATTTGAAAGTATCTCAAATGCTGGGATTAGAGTGTCGGTTTGTGCATGAAATAGCTCTCTATCTTCCATCAACAGAAATTGTGGTCATGGTTATTACAATAGGAAACCATAAGGAATAATAAATCTGGGTTGTAAGGAAGAAGTCGGTGGAAAAAAAACATTCTCCAGGAAATCTCTCTACCGTAGTACAATGGGGGCTGGTGTTCTCTCTCTCCCTTCCTCCCCCCACCTCTCTCTCCCTCTCATTATTTTAAGTCTCTAAGAGTCACACAAGCTTAGTAGTAAGACACTAATGTATTTGAAGGAAGAAGGTCCAGAGTTTTCAGTCTCTCATGGGTTTTTAAAAATGAAAAGGGTATATTAAACTATTTCTTTTAACAAACAGAACATATTATGCTGCCTGGTTTGGGTATTTTGGTGGTAAAATCTTGTGGTACTCCCGGGACTGTAAAATGAGGTAGATTATGAGTTGCACACCCGTAGTTTAGCACTTAGGAACAGATAACATGGATTCATTACATCTATCAAATTTCTGCCAGGCACAGAATAGTTTAAAGTCAGAGGATCTCTGCCAAAATAAAGACATCATCTCTAGTTGAAAATGTGAGCTCCCTGCAGAGCATTCTGCTTTATGCAACTCCACAAATTTTATCACTTCTGATCCTTAAAACACTTTTCCAAGTGCTGTACAGCAGTAGCCTTTCCTTGAATCAGTCATAATGGTTTTGAACTGGCTGTAAGCACTATCCAGCCACTCCTTTTTTTTTTTTCTCAACTTCAATTATCTTCTCTTAAATCTTAGAATACATTCTGTATTACAGCGCTGAATTAATATTTGCACTTTGGTGTTTTATAGAGAGAGACAATGAAATTTAGAATTTGGCAAACTTGAAGTCAGCTTTTAAGCATTATACTTTGCTTAAGTCTCTTGCAATGTCTCACCATTATTTTATGGCTATGTTTGCCTGGAGATACAGATACACACATATACATATATCTTATAGATCGTTGAACCGTTTGGTAAATTTTCTGTTGGCTAATTTTGGCAGTGATGCAGCTTGATAATTAAAAAGTATGTTATCTCTTGCCAGCTCATTATAGCCAAGTGTAAACCAACTTTAGCTTTCCCTAATCCCATCAACCCAGTCTGTAGGAAGGGTCAGAGGTCAGTAACTGCTTCTAAAAACACTGTTCAATTGAATTCAAACACGTTGTTACCTACTAAGCAGCTGCTCCCAAACAATCCAGAATCTGTGCTCACTCCTAATTGTGAAGGCTTCTTATTGCAAGAAAAGTACAAATCTGAACGGAGCCCCTCATTCATCACTAAGACTGTAGGACAGACTGAGATCAAGTCAGCACTCTCCCTTCCCCCACTTAAAAATATATATGTTTTGAGGCCAGCTAGGTAGCCCTGGGGGATAATGATTGGATGTTTTCACAGACAAACTGCTGAACAGAAGACCTGAACGTCCCATAGCCAAACCACATTAATTGCCATAAGATTCAGAGAAATGATGCAAAGAAAATGTTTGCATTTCTGAAGATCAGCCACAAGGGATCATGAATATATCCAAGTGTGATTTAGCAATCGTAAACCCAACCGGATCCAGAGCTCCATAGAGCAAATGTTCAAAGAGTTAAAGTCGACTTCGCTCCTTGGGGCTTACTCTGCTTGAGAGATTTAGGTGTGGTTTGGCTAGTAGCACCCTAGTACTAAATAATAGCTAAAACGAGAAGGTTAAAAAAAAATAAATTCTGTCATAAAGTTTTAGTACTTGGGTGGGAGACAGTGTGGCAACTCCAGGTGCATAGGCTAGAGAGGGAGGTTAAAACAACTCCTTGAAGGCAACAGAAAACCACTTTTGAAATCATGCCCAGAAAATTGCATGTCTATTTTCTGGTGAGGAACTGGACTTGACTTGAATGCAAAACATGTTCAGATAAGAAGGAGAAATTCTTGGGAAGATTATGAAGTGGGGGTAGGTTTTAGATGGTTATGCTGGCTGGGAAAGCTGGGAATTGTACCGCAGTTGCAGTGCATTTATGCAGACCTAGATGTACACGAGTCATCTTTCTTGCGGGAGCTACATTGGCTGCCAATTTAATTCCAATTTAAGGCGCTGGTTTGGGATCTAGTTAACTGAAGGATCGTCTTTTCCTGGTCACATCTACCTGACTCACCAGAGAGGGAATGCTATAGTCCCCTCTTCTAAGGAAGTCCGTTAGTGAGGTCAAGAAGAAGGGCCTTCTCCATGGTGGCTCCCTCCCGGGGGAACATCATTCTCACAGAGATAAGATTGGCCTCCGGCCTGACACTCTTTCACAAGGCCTGGTTTTGCCAACAGGCCTGGAGATGCCAGAGTGGGATGGAGCCAGTGGTGGGATTCAAGTAATTTAACAACTGGTTCTCTGCCCTAAAGATTTCTTCCAACAACCAGTTTGTCAAACTGTTCAGAAAGTTAATAACTGGTTCTCCCGAAGTGGTGCGAACTGGCTGAATCCCACCACTGGATGGAGCCCATCAAATGGCTCATTTGATTGCTGTTGGCAGGGGGTTGGGGCATTATCATTTTTTTTATTGCCTTTGTATTGGGTTTTATCCTTGTCAGCTCCCAGGAATCACTCAGAGTGAATTGGGTAGCTATATAAATGTTCTTAAATAATATATATATATATATATATATATATATATATATATATATATATATATAT
>WNWU01000017.1:14097598-14168047 GCA_012654045.1 Ptyas mucosa | reverse complement strand
TATATATATATATATATATATATATATATATATATATATATATATATTTGGAGATTGGCAGAATAGGGAAATACGACTGTGACAATGTTACTACCTATGTCACAATTGGCTATTCTAGAAAATCAGGTTACCGAGAGAGTGGGAATTCAGCCTAAAAAGCGGCTTGGGATGGAATCTGTCCTAGGATTGGTTTCTGGAAATGAAAAGGAAGCATTTAAAGGGGACCAGAAGCCCAGATGGGTTGAAAGCTCTTAAGATCGACTTATAGCTGTATTCCAAAGAATATGCTTTAACTAGTGTCTTGTAATTGATACATTTCATGTTGCCTTTTATCTATAGGGTTGCCTTGTGGGCTGCCTGCAGCATTTCTTTTTAGTGTAAAAGTGGGATATAACCTGAATACTTGAATCAGAGTGAATCCCTGATATGTATTGCGAGGCAACATGATCAAGATTAGACTGTAAGCAATTTGGTGCAATTTACTTTCTAGAATTGTAAGGGTCAGCTATACATACAAACTGGTAAGATAAATGCACTTTGTACATTTCTACATTAATCTTGGAGTACTCCCTTTTATATATTTGTATTTGGGTTGTACACTGGGATAGAAAGAGAATCGAGGGGCTGGTTTCTGTTAACTACTCACTTATGTTACATCCTACCACTCATTTCTCATTTCAAGTACCACTTTTCCTTAATCGTATTTTATTAATTCATATCATTCTGCTTCCTATCAGTCTGCTTGCATGTAATAAAAATTGAACATCTTTTTTAGAAATTTGAAGGATTTGAATCACTATATGGTTGGAAAGATAAAGGATTTAATACCGAGGATATTGAAAATAGTTAAAAGAATGACTAATATCCCATCTCCTTGGAATGCAACTCATTTGGCCTGAAATAAGATAATGGATTATATCATAATCCACTTTTATTATCTCCTTCTTTAGGAAGATTGGCCTTTGTCAGTCATAGTCAGTTTTCTATATGCACGTCATGTATAGACATTGCTTTAAAAATACGTTGCTATATTTTACTCTGATACAATGTGTTCATATATTATATGCAGTGAATTAATGCTTCAAGAAAATACATTTCTCAGTGAATGATTATTTAATATTTTAAAAATCTTAAAATGTCCAAATCTGGAAGAGCGTTGTTAAGAATAATAATAAAAAGTTAATATCTGACCGTGCTCCTAATTTTTCTAATTCTCTTTATACACAAATAATTTTCTTTCAGAAAATCCCATTAGTTCTTTGGCATTTAAAAAAGAAAGGAAGTCAAATTCCATCAGGTTGAGTTTATATTAGACTGTTGAAATGTTTATGGTGACCTTCTGTTTAAAATAGAAGCTGAAACAGAAAAATAGAAGCAACTTTCTACATAAATCAACACAGCAGTAAGTCTGGACTCACAGAAACACTTTATTTACTAGGCTTTAGTTATCTCTTGCTTGGCCTTAAATTCTCAAGCAATAGTAATGTGCTAACAACTTGGCCTGAATTTAAAACTGCAAGAAAAAAAGACAAGCAGAAGATGAAGTCATATAAAATATTGGCTCTATTTTGCTTTGTTTAAAGGAAAAGAGAAAAACCAGGGTCCTTTTAATCATGTTTGGGTTTATAAAAGTTTTCTCTGTTCTTTTCTGTTCTTCTCTTCCCACCCTCCCTTCCTGCAAAAAAGGAGTGAAGAGAATCTAAGACCCTCTTAACTGTAGCTGAAAGTTTATTCAGGTGCTATGAATCAGAGCAAGCTCACGAAAGCAAACTTTCACCCCTGCTAAAATACCTGCCAGAGGACAAGGCGTGCAGTAATCCCCTTGCCCTCGCCCAGAAAACTGGGGTGAGGCGAAGCTGCCCTCTCATTATAGTTTAGGTCTCAAGGTTAGCCAGAGACCCTTAGGGTAACCAGCTGTCAATTAGAGATAACTCCCAGCAATGCTTCTCTGAAATCTTGGACTTATCTCCTAGCAACCTGAACCCTCCTCTTCTTTTAGGACACCCCAACCCCCTTGGCTGGGCCATCAGCTCAAGAGGCATCTTTTCAAGCCAGCAAAAATAACCTTGTCAATGGGGAGGGAGGGGGAGATGCATAAAGGGGTCTGTGTTCAGAGGTAAGTCAGAGAAGCTTCGGTCTGGGAGATTTCATTGAAGAGGGCTCCTCCCCCAACTGCTGCCTTTCCACACATGGAGATGGAAAGAGAGAGAGGGAGAGGAGGAGGAGGAGGAGGAGGAGGAAGGGAGAGAAGGAGGGAGGAAGGAAAGAAGGAAGGAAGGAAGGAAGGAAGGAAGGAAGGAAGGAAGGAAAGAAAGAAAGAAAGAAAGAAAGAAAGAAAGAAAGAAAGAAAGAAAGAAAGAAAGAAAGAAAGCCAAATCCTTTATGCAGACCTTAACTTCTGAGAAAAAAATACAGAGGGTTGGAGACCAATGAGAAGTTCCATTGTTTCCCACCCAATGAACAAACTTAGCATTTGTTATGATAAAAAAAAAACCCAGCATCTCCCACTATACCTAAACTCTTCACTGGAACCTGCTAGAGAAAATGGGCAGATTTTGTGTGTGTCAAGATGAAGTTATTTGAGGTATTAAAGAGAGGCAAAGCTATTATCCTTTGGGAATCCCCCAGTTTCCCTTCTGATTCAGGTCTTTGATACCACAAGAATTGATAGTTCAGAGTGACCACATTACAATGGGGTCATTCTTTGTATTCATGTGGCAGCCCATCCAGAAAACAGGCAAGGATAATTCCAGCTAAGCGGGGTCAAAAAACCAAAACCACCAAACAAATAACAAACAACCAAGCCTACATGCCATTTGTGGCAGCCGAATCACCGGCTTTTGTTTAAAAAGTAATCAGAAGTGTTCTCTTTTTACAGGGCTCTGCATTCCTTAGATGAGTTGTTTAGATGATGTGCAGTTTAGCTCCTCTTAGATTAGACAGGGATGGGGAGGCCAAGGGAAGAGAGCAGAGGAAAATGGTTGCAAGAAGAGGTATTGGTTTGGCTTGGCTTTTTATTCAGGGTGGCTTTGACAGAACTGGATCCATCCTGACAAAAGGGCTGCTCAGAAATGTTGCACAAATCCCATGTGCTGAATGCCAGGCTTCAGAGGGGGCCTAATGTAGGCACTTGTCCTGCAATCAAAGATTCAGCTCAACACGAGTCCTTTGTGTGACAACAGCATCCACCCCCCATGCCTGAATGCAGAGACGCTGTCTAAAGAGATGCATAGAAAATCACCCCTTCACCCCCTCCTTCCCCGCCATCTCCTTGGTGAAATGAGATGGTTTCTCTCCAGTTTTTTTAAAGATAAATCACCTTTTAAACCAGGCCTCTGATCTGATTCCCTCTCCCCAGTTTTACCCAAGGCACAGTGGCAAATCAGAAGGGAAGAGAAAAGGAGGAGGAAGGAATCACTCTGACTGTCATGGTGGACCTCAGCTCCAGACCGTGCTTCAGATGTATGTGCTTCAAAATGGCTGACGTGTACACGCTTGTGAATGCATGGAAGATGGGTGGATTTTACAAGCCCACCTCTCCTGGAAAGAAAGAGAGAAGGAGAGGGGGGGGGAGGGAGAGGGGGAGGGAAGGAGGGAGAGCTTAAATTTGCAGCCCTTGCAGTTCCTTTTGATATTATTTTGCCATTTTTCTTCAGGAGAAGATTTGGCAATGGAAGAAATGAAATATTCACATTCTTTTTCATAACTTGCTTTTCAAAACTTGGAAAATGACAGCAGATAGCATTAGATTTTGCTAAATGAGAAAATTATGTAATTAGTACTTTTCACCCTCTCTCAGGTTTTGTATGGATCTGCTTTTTAAAAAAGTGCATGGGATGGATGAATTTTGAAAGCTTGATTCTTCTTCCTTAAGACAGATAACAGAATGGTTTTTTTCCCATAAAGAAAGCAAATTGATGTACAATGAATAGGACTAATAAGCATGTAGGAAAGTGTAGTATAAAATTTATTATCTAACAGCTGGAATTATTTTAATGTTATTTTAAATGGTCTGAACATGTTTTAAGAAATAAACTATTTTCAGGAAATTATAATTGTATTTTAAGCGTTATTCAGACAAAATATAAATATATGTGTTTTTAAAGTAACAATAATTATACTAAAATATACTTTTACTGCACAATGACATTCCATTAACCCTAAACAAACAGGATGAAGTTTGTACAAAATTATTTAAGAATAGTATATTATGTGATTAAAGTTAGGATAGAAATCCATGAATAGAAACAATATTTATAATCTTTTTGTTCAACAGAATACCATTGCCAAAAGAGTCACACAAGGTTGTTAAGCCTCAGTGTTTGCTTACATGTTGCCATTTATTTATTTATTTATTTGTCCTATTTCTATGGCCATTTATCTTAGTCAATGACTCTTGGCAGCTTACAGTTCAAAAAGATACATTTCAGTTAAAATATTGAAAAACTTTTTTAAAACAGTAAAACCAATAAAAACGGTAAAAGCATCCAATATATTTTGAAATATAATTAAGGTTCCTCTTCTAAAAGAAATGTTTGCTCAAAATATTCTTCGCTGGAAACAACTAAACACAAGAAAATATGGCCCAAGGTAAAGATACAAAAAATAGCTAACATTATTTGAGTTATTTGTTTCATTCAAGTAAATTGTAGAAATGTAGTGAGACACAGGACCAGACCTGATACTTGATTCTTCTTAACATATGTTTCAAATTATGCTTCCGTTACTTTGCATGTACAGTATATGATATAAGTTCACCGGTTAAACTTCTAGGAATAAATCATGGATACAATGAAGAGTTTTGTCAATGACATCAGCTAGGGTTTTTCCTGTAATCTTCTTTGGCTTATAGGGGTGTTAAGGTTCTTGCGTTATGATAGTTGTACCAGCTGCATTCAAGCTATTTAACAGTGTCTTTCAGCCGGAGCTCCACCATTACCCTTCATGGATAGAAAACTTCCTTTAAATTTCTATGAGCACTGCAGACTTTATTATATTTTTTTATATATGAATTTATTTACAAGGGACAGGATCCATTCCCTCAACCCAATTAAGTCTTGTCATTGTCAATTAAAAAAGCAGATGTCAAAGATGAGAAAAACATATGCTTCACGAGCAGAACATAGGAAACATAAATACATGTGGATAGCCCTGCTGGATCACACAAGGCCCATTTTAATCCAGCATGTTATGCTTCTCTTTGGACTGCTTGCAAGCAGGAGATGAGACTTATTTTTCTCTCTCCATTGTTCTCCTGTAACTGGTATCCAAATTGTGCTGCCCTCAACCTAGATATATATTGAGCTTTAATGACTAATAGCCCTTGATTTGAATTAGCCTCCATATTTCTATCTAATCTCATTTTAATGCCAACCAGATGTGGACATTACCACATTCTGTGCCAATGAATAATGTGCTTTCTTTTGCCAAAATCTCCTTCCAATCAATAAAACTTTCTAGTTCCTGATATTTTTTTATGAATAGAAAGAGATCCAGGAAAGACAAAAAACCCTTGTGACTCAGAGAATCCAATACTAGATTAGATGACCAATAGTTTGTTAGTGTCTGGCTGCCATTTTGTAATTAGCTCTGTCACCTTGCTACCATTGTAATGATGGGCTCCACTGATTTGTTTCCAAGGTAGAATTTGGGTGTGAAAGTGTGAAAAGTCCTGCTAAAATTCAATATAAAACTGTTCAAGGTGCACAGCAGAAGAAAGGAATGTGATTTTTATTTTATTTATTTTATTTTTTTGCTTATTGAAGCTGAGCTTTTCTGGTTGCTGACATGGATCCCTCTATGTAGTTTTATTAATTTGGTACATAATTAATTTACTATTCTTTTCTTCTAGACTTTTAAAAAATTATTATTATTCATTCTAGTCTATATCATGAGCTTCCCAGATATTCCCCCACCCAAGAATTGACCTTGGATGATTCAGTTTAACTTTCTAAATCAACCAATGTCAGCTAAGTGCTGCCACTAGCTAGGCACTAGCCACTCTCTGCTTGGTCCCAAAATCCAAGGTAAACTTGTGCCTATGTTTCAACTGTATTATTTCACTAATAGAAACTTATGGGAAGCCTATTTTCAGTCTGGTGTAAAAGTATTGTTTTGAATCTAGCATAATATTTTGAAACCTGCTGCACCGTGGAGTAAAATAATTCTACCAAAAAGAATTGTTTGTCCCCCAAAGAAGTCTGTGGTAAAACCAGCGAAGTCCTGTTCCCCACAGAAATAGATGAACAGAGCTAGGCTAGTAAGTTGCACTTTTTTTTTTCAGTCTATGAAGTGATCAAGGAATTCCTGTTACTTTTTTTAACTTAAAAAAAAGGCTGTGCCAGTCTGCTACATGGAGCTGCCTTCTTTTTTCTCTGGCACTTTCTAGAACTGTGCTGGCGAACCTATGGCACAAGTGCCATAGGTGGCATGCAGAGCCCTCTCTGCGGGCATGCCAGCCATCACCCCAGCCCAACTTCACTGCACATGCTTGTGCGCCTCCCGCCGGCCAGCTGGTCTTTGGGTCTCTGCTGCGCATGCACAGGGGGGCAGGGCACATGTGCGGGGGTTGCAGATTGGTGCAGGAGGCTTTCCAGGCCCAAAATGGGACACGGGGGCCTCCACCCCCCCGTGCTCCATTTTGGCCCTGGAAAGCTTCCTGCACCAACCTGGAAGCCAAAACGGGGCATGGGGGGATGGGGCGCATGCATGGGGGGTGGGGCACATGCACGGGGGACGTGTGTGCATCCGCGGGGTGGGGCGCATACACAGGGGCACTCACATTGCATTTTGGGGGTTCGGGCACATACGCGTGCATTCTCACGCTTGCTCACGCGCTTCGGGTACTCGGCACCAAAAAGGTTAACCATCAGTGTCCTAGAATGACCATGAAATATGCATCAGCAGCAGAGAAGCACTTACCCTGCTGCATGATAACATTCTGATAAATATCAACAATCTCGATCAGGGTTGGTAATGGAAGCAGGTTAAATATAGATAGAACGTGGGAGCAAGAGGTTTCACCACACTTCCTGTACTCACATTGGTGCAGAATGTGCTGGGGTAGATGACATGGCTCTCTTCTTCCTCACATTACCTTCTCCCCCAACAGCTGGGTATCAGAGAGCCAGGAATCGTATCCTGCTGAGAAAAGAAGGAGCGCCATTGCTTACATGCTCTCTGATCAAGCACATTCATGGCTGTGAAGCGGATAGGGACATTCGTAGCAGGCTGCACTGGAAGACTCAGAGACTCGTGTATCTTCCCTGGCTGCAGGTTACTTGCATGTGGCTTGTGAAATAGTTCTAGAAGTAAAAGTCTGGCTTAGGGAGACTAAATTAGTATTCGCACATGTAAAAAGGAAAAGAAAAAAAGACCATATTGTCAAGTCGTCAGACAGTGTTTTTAGTATGACGTTTATTTAAAACAGCCCCTTTAAAAATATCCTTTAAAATTACCATATAAGACAAAATACTTAAAATCTAGCGTTTGCTCTGGTATGATAACTATTGGAAATGGAAATAGATTTTATCAAACCCCAGGGCTGCTGCCAAAAAGAGCACCTCCTCGTCTGGTTCTCCCTCCTCGGTACCATTTAATAGTAAAATGCATGACATTATGTCATTACAGGGTGAATTCCACCAGATTTCCCCCACCCTGTAGCAGCTTAAGATGTGGAGCGGGGTAGGGAAAGCCACAGAGTGATACCACAGCAAAAAAAATATTAATAACCATGATGAGGCAAAGATGGGGAATTAAGCATGAGGCTTCTATTTTCAGTGGCAGATGTGTTTTGGGTTCTCTCCCTCCCACCCCTCCCTCCCACTCTCCCTCTCACCCTCTCTCTCTCTCTCTTTTGCCAGGAAATATAGCTTGTCTGTGTGTGAGGGAAGGGCTTTAAGCCTTTTTCCTCTGAAGCTGCTGTAAACCTCAGGAGAAAAGCTTGGAGTGGTACAAATTGGTGCCTCATGATTGTAGCTCAGGAAGCAATAGTTTTCTTACAGGATAGGATTCTCTTAAGCATCGATAAGAAAAACATGCTAGTTGCATGGCCACTTTCTGTCCTTCAAGCCAAGCCATTCTATGAAGATGATGGCTATTCTTAGCAAAGTATGCTCAATGGAACACATCCACTGAATTGTGCCCTTACCAAGGCCATCCATTTATATATGCATAATAACCTAGGTATGGTGCTTTAGAAAAGTGGCATAAGCAGATTTTTCAGTTACAAAATATACCTTTTCAGGAACTGGGGTTTTTTTTTTTTGTTGTTGTTGTTCTTGTTTTAAAATCAGCCCTGGAAATCATTTAAGTGCATTACGCACGCATACTTAAATCATTCTGCGTAGGCAGATGGATAATAGAGACTGGCTTGGATCAGAGGCCCTGAAGCTACAACCTAACTCTTATCTTAGTCACAGGAAGAAATTTTCTACTGATTTAGATTCATTTCAGTGTTTTCGGTTTTTTATTTTTAAAGAAACCATCCACAGACGGTCCCTCCCGCTTTATATTCCTGCTGGTTAATATGTGCTTGGATTCATTGGTGTGCCCTGCTGTGTTTAAGCAAGAGCTGTGTAGAATTTGCTCAATTAGCTGTACATTCCTCTGTTTGCTTTCCCGATCTGCTCTTTCTCTTTCATCTATCAGATGTTCACAAGCTTTCCATTAGATGTTTCCTGCTTCTAATAGTTGTTTGCAATTTGTTTTTCCTCTGAAGCTGCAGTGCAGGTTCCAATATGTGTGGAAATGGAAGAGGGGTTGAAGATGGACTGCAAAGAGGAGCAAAGGGTTAAGACTTGCTTGTATTACTTTGTAGAAAATGCTTAACCGGGCAGAAACATGACTTATATGTTACTGAACATATCATTCCTGTTGGAACACATGCAGAATTTCTCCTGAAATTATTGGGACGATTTGTAATGAATGTGAGTCCTGTTACAAGTTAATGAGATTTAAGTACTGCTAGTTTGTCTTGCGCTGGGACCATTTTATTTCAGGCTGTTCTTCTCTAATGAGAATGTTAAATGTATGACCACGCTTGCCATCCCTATCACATTATTTATTTATTTATTTCCATCTGAAATGGGTTCCTTGCCAGTATAAAAGCAGTTCTCAGGGTGATATAATAAAGCAGATAAAATGTAAATACCAATACGATTAAAAATAATTAAACAGTTATGGATCTTACATAGTGGTGACATCATCTGGGGATAAAGATTGTTAAGGATCACTTTGATTTCTGTTCCTTTGTTTTAAATTAATTTAGGTGGTCCTCTTGCCTTTTATGTTAGGACTATCTCATTAAAATCAGAAAATATATATACATGGTGATAATAAATATAAAGGACAGTCATAGGATTACTGTACTATTTTCTTTCCTTTGCATGTTATGAATAAGATGACAGTCATTAGCATATCTTTTTAAAATAATCTTTTATTTATGTAATATAACCCTCTTTCCCCATGCAGAAATCTATTATTAGCATTCCGTAACACAATTCCTCTTAAATTAGACACTTCAAAATAATTTCACTTTTTCCAGTGAAATTGGTTATTGATCAATTAATATTGTCTTTCACCTTGTGACTTTTAAAAGCATGAAATAGATATTTCTATCACTGTTCAAGTCATGTTTTGTACACAGAGGGGGAAACATACCTACCCAAAAACAGCTTGCCTCTTAAGAGATCCTTTTGATTTTGAAGTTTGTGATGATGATTTGAATCTGACTGAGGATTGGTCCTATGTTGCTTTAAATTGAAGTCAATCACCGGATTTGAATCCCAAATGTAAGGCTTTGGAAGAGACCCAAAAGAGGAGTGCTGACTCAAGAAACCTGCTGGGACTTTGTGGCCTACTGCTAGGCAACCACCCATCCCCACCACAGCAAACAGATGACCACAAAATGGATGATCTCATCTCTAAATCAGCTAGTTGATATGCAGATTGCATGGCAGAAATCCTCCTCCCATCATACAACACTGCTCTGGCAGCAGGTGCAACATAAAAGTGCATGGGGTTTGTTTTTTATTTTTCCTCACATTTTAGAATCAAAATTGGTTGATTCTGTGCCTTTCACTGTTCCTGAAGTTCCATTGTGTGTATGTTTTTTTAAAAAAAAAACCCAGTCTCCTGTGCCAAGAAAGCATGGTTTGTCTTCCATATCCTTTTCTCTTACTCTAGATTACAACAGAATAAGAGAGAGAGAGAAAGAGGGAGGGAGGGGAAAAAAAAGATCTAAATAAATGTTCTAGAAGGCACAATAATAGCCAGTTGTATTTTAATGCAAAGGAACATCATAGGAAAAATGCAAGAAAGTACTACCTCTCTGGCCATCTTCTGCACTGAATAAGCTTAATATGCTTATTCTACATATACATGTCATGAAGGCTGCTCCCTTTTGAAAATAGGCTGATGTTTCATACATTTTGATCCAGTTCTACAGAGGAATGATTGAGTCTGTCATCTGCACCTCTATAACTGTCTGGTTTGGTTCTGCAACCCAACAAGACAGACACAGACTTCAGAGGATAATTAGAACTGCAGAAAAAAACAATTGTTACCAACCTGCCTTCCATTGAGGACCTGTATACTGCATGAGTCAAAAAGAGGGCTGTGAAAATATTTACAGACTCCTTGCATCCTGGACATAAACTGTTTCAACTCCTACCCTCAAAACAACACTATAGAGCACTGCACGCCAGAACAACTACTAGACACAAGAACAGTTTTTTCCTGAACCACTCTGCTAAACAAATAATTCCCTCAATACTGTCAAAATAGTTACTAAGTCTGCAGTACTATTAATCTTCTCATCGTTCCTATAACCCATCTCCTCCCACTTATGACTGTATGACTGTAACTTTGTTGCTTGTATCCTTACAATTTATATTTCCTAATATGATTTGATTGCTTATTTGTACCCTATGACTATCATTAAATGTTGTACCTTATGATTCTTGACGAACGTATTTTTTCTTTTATGTACATTGAGAGCATATGCACAAAGACAAATTCCTTGTGTGTCCAATCACACTTGGCTAATAAAAATTCTATTCTATTCTGTTCTATTTTTTTCATGGTGTGGTGGCTGATGGATACCGTGCAGTTGGAGTACCCTGTTTCTAAAAGGAACCAAGAGCACTGAAGTATTTTCATCCAAGAATGAAGCAGAATAACAAAAAAGCTCTCCTCCTTCCCTGGTGTGTCATATACTGGGCCTTGAATAGCAGGAGGGTACTATTGTCATCTGTCATTGCAAGGTTAGATCCCGAAAGTCATAAACTGCTGCAGAGTTTTAGCGATGCTGTTGGTTTGAGCTATAGAAAAAAGGTGTTTGCTCCAAATCTGTAGAATATGCAGGATAGCTTATCTAAAATTCATCAAGAGCCTCTGATGAAAAAGGTGTTGAAAATTCTGCCAGGATGTTAGACCCCTAGTGCCAGATTAAGGGTGGGTGGGGAATATATAACAAAGCTGAGGGAGTGCACGGTGCATATTGATTTGCAGCTTCTTATACATGCTTTTGTCCAGGATAATTGATCATCTGTGAGGCTGCAAGATGCATTCATCTGCAAGGGCTTATGAATGGGCTAAATCTTCACAATGTTGAGGAAAAAAATATTACTAAATAGTCCTTTTTCATATGTGGACTGCATAAACATTACAATTTCAATAGGAATGCCACTTCACTGGGAGCGGGGGTAAAAAAATCTTTGGAGATTTATTCCTCCTGTAAAGTGATGTGCCAGAAGGTAATTCCACAGATATTTCTTGGTGATCTTCAGAAGCCTGTTCAGTAAAACATTTGTAATTCATGCTGCTTTGCTCATACATTTGTTTTGCCTGATACAAATCCCTTTTTGTGACCAGAGAAATAGTATACCTATATGCAAGGCAAATCCTTCGGTTGGCTGAGCACTTCTGTATTTTTATTTTTTATTTTTTTAGAAATTAAAACTGGCTTTACATTTTTCTTTATTATATTGATTTTTTATGCTGAACTCTTTCATACAAATTAAGCAGAAAAGTCATAAAAGAAAGAAATACTGATTTCGTTCTTTTCTTTTTAATCATGTCTTCAAACAATTTTCCTATGTTTCATAATTTATTAGAATAATAAATACCTAGAAATAAATAATAAATACCTAGAAATGCAGTCACTGGGACACACAACTGAGTTCCACATGACTTAACACAGCATAACCACTAGGAATTATTTCCCTTTCATCACAATATTGTTTCCACTAAAATTGAAATACTATAAAAAGGGATGTTTCCTGGTTTAAGTCTGCTGTTGTAATTCACTACTTCTTCCTTATCTTATTTATAAAATATGTCACAATACCTTCTGCACTGTATAATTGCCCTTCTCTGTCACAAATTTCATAAAGTAAGAGAAAGTACAATAAACAAGGACTATCTTTTCCTGAACTGCCAGATTATGGACTCTAGAACAGAGAGGAGAACATAAAGAATTCCGTCAACTCCTTTTGAGCCCTCTTTAGATATTGCTTCCATTTAACTAGTCATTGAAGAGCTGCTACATAACATAACTTTAAGAATTAATGCCCAGGTTTTCTTGTTTTCTGCTCAACTCCTTTTCTTTGGGCTGAGTCGTCTAGGTTATACATGAATATTTATAATATTTTGAGGATGAAAAACAAAATGATTAAAATAAGCATTTCAGAGCACGCCAAAGGGTTGCACAGTATCAGGACATCTGGACTGCATTAAAGCTGAGAGGAGTTACTCTTGAAGATTGGAATTTTACCCATTGAAAATCCCCTTTCACTTCAGAGAGTTATTAATGGAAAGACAAGATGGCATCACAAAAGAGACCATTTTTAGTCCAGGAGTTGCCAACTGCTGATGTCTCCTGCAAGAGCACTTCCAGATGTCACTTCTAACCGAAACCAAAAATGGTGGGTTGGCAAAGTACTGTAAATACCATCCAAGGTGACTCTGGCTGCTAATCAGTGTTCTGAGCCAAGACAGTAACAAATTCCTGGGTGAATGTCTGATTTGTTGTTTTCATGTATTTACAAAACTTAACAGAAAGACACTGTGTGAGAAATCTTAACTTAGTTTTATCTTGAGAGCTAATTTGGAAGCTCAAAAGCTGGACATTAGCTGCATATATTTGGGCTAAATGTTACCCCTCAGCTTAGCTATGTCATTAGCAGAGCTGGCTTAAACATTTGTAACAAATATTACATGCCCCAACTCAAGTCAAGTTGCATAGTACCCCAAACCAAGCAAATTACTTGGGAACAGGAAACTGACAATCTACCTAGCATTTTACTCATCCCCTGAAGTTACAAGAAATACAAAAATAATTAGGAGCAATATGTTTTCTTTTCATTACAAATGAAATCTGCCACTTCAAGCAACCATTTCACTCTTTCTTAATGGTAGATCATGACCTGTTCCTTTGGGCTATTATGAAGAGGAAATGGAATCTCAGAATGTGAGGATAAAATGGAATAATAGAAAGAAGATGTATGCCAGTGATAGATTACAAACTTTACCTCCATTCAATCTCAGCTTCAGTCCCAAATGCTTGCATTTGAAAGAAATAATCAGAATGAAATTTGGTAATGATATTTTTTTTACAAGGTGTAACATAATAATAATACAGCTGTATACAGCAGTCATAGTTATTGTCTGGAAGCTCATAGAATAAGAGAGGAACATATCATATTCTTATTTTTTTTTCAGAGGGACTCTGTTTTAAATTTACATACTGCCTTTTCACCCCAAAATAGTTCTACTTAAGGTAGGAAACAATAAAACAATAAAAAAGAGAATAAAGTTACAAGTGAAACATAAAATGTTTTTTAAAAGTATATATAAAATACATAAAAATAAATCACTTGAAGCGCCCATTAGATTAAAGCCTAATTCAGCAATAAATTACCTCAAATGTCAAAAGCCTGTCCAAAGAAAAATGCTTTTGTCTGCCAAAAGGAGATCAGCAGAGCTGAAACTAGTCTCTCTATGCCAAGGAAGGTCACTAGGAAAGCTTTTTCTTTTACTGTATACAATTTTTCCCCCACTAGGAAACAGTGAATATATATATAAATATGGGGAAATACATGGTTTGGCTATAGTACCTGTATAAAAGATAATGGTAGGAGATTATTACTCTGAATACAAGTTAGCTTTGTGATGTGGCAATAAAAAGAAAAATGGCGAATATCTGTAGCTCGGGTGTAGGATGAGGGTGAAGGTTCGTTCTCCGAGCTTGTGGGTTGGTTTCTGAACGTTTTGTGACCAGGCTAGGTAACATCTTCAGTGGAGTTTAGAGGATGTCAGTGTTCTTCTGTGTTCTGATGAAGTGTTCTGACAAAGAAAATTGACCGTGACATTCCCTGAACTCCGCTGAAGATGTTACCTAGCCTGGTCACAAAACATTCAGAAACCAACCCACATGCTTAGAGAACGAACCTTCACCTTCAAAAAGAAAAATGCAGTGATAGGCTGCACAAACAAAAATATAGTTTTTCAGATCAGAGGAAATAAGTGTTACATATTACAGGTAGTCCTCGTAGTCCTTATGACCACAATTGAGCCCAACGTTTCTGTTGCTACAGTAAGTGAGTCAGTTGTTCAGTGACTTTTGTCTCATTTTATGACCTTCCTTGCAAGTGACTCATTGCAGTTGTCAAGTGAATCTGGCTTCCCCGTTGCTTTTGCTTGTCAGAAGGTCACAAAAGGTGATCACGTGATCCTGGGACACTGCACTGACATATATCTGAACCAGTTGCCAAGCATCCAAATTTTGATCCCATGACCATGGGGATGCTGCAACGGTCGTAAGTGTGAAACATGGTCATAAGTCACTTTTTTCAGCGCCACTGTAACTTCATATGGGCATAAACAAATGGTTGTAAGTCGAGGACTCCCTGTACTCTGTGCTAGTCAGACCCAATATAAAATAATGTGTACAGTTCCAAGCATCAAACTTTAAGAAGAATTTATACATATCTGAATAGGTGCAGAGAAAAGCAGCAAAGATGATCAGGGAACTAATAGCAATTTCAACCCCATCATTACAGCTCAAAGTAGATTGAAATATAGCAAATTAATTCACTTCGCCCCAACATCCTTGTTTCTCAAATTCCCCACACGTTCTACAGCACAGTTGTCAAACTTGATCACGTCACGTGACATATCGTGACATATAACGACTTTTTTGCCTTTGCAGAGCCGGTGGGGGCGTGGCCTGCGCATGATGCATCTGAGCCGTGGGCCACCAGTTTGACAGACCTGTTCTAGAGTTTTACTCAGTGTTGGAATACTCAAGATAAACTGAAATTATCTTACAGAATGGATAAAAGGTAAATAAAGGCTCTCCACATTTTGTGTTAATTTTTTTAATGAGGATGAAACCTATTGCTACTTTCAGAAATCTGAAAAGACAGAGATCAAACCAAGTTTTAACTTGGAGACTCCTCTCTAGAACATTAGCCGCTACAACTTGAAAAGTCTCAATGGGCACTGAATTAGCAGTGACCATTGTTATCTGTCAGATCTACAGTAGATAAATCTGTAGTGGCATCCAGATTTGTACAGCTTTGAATGATTTTATCTACTGAAAATGGTCACAACATAGGTGATTGGATGATCCACCCTCTGAGACAGAATGTAATATTGTAGGCCTGAGATGTCTATGCTGGTGTGGTGGAGACAGAGAAAAACGATCTCTTCACTAACATCCTCATAAAAGAGCCTTCAAACAAAATCTATCTGTAGTTGGTCAGGCATTCAGTTCTGGGATTTTTTGTTGTTGTTTTTAACCTAAAGTGAACACTGCATTAGGCTAATTTTGCTTACTTAATCACTTCAGACTTCCTTGAAAACTGAAAAACCTGTTTGCCTCACTCAAGGGGAGAAGCAGTCAGAAATACTCTTGGACCTTGCAGAAATACTCTTTTTAATAGGCCAATTCTCCATACTTGAGACCAGAGGTGGGTTTCAGCAGGTTCTGGCCAGTTCTGGAGAACTGGTAGTGGAAATTTTGAGTAATTTGGAGAACCGGTAGTAAAAATTCTGACTGGCCCTGCCCCCATCTATTCTCTGCCTCCCAAGTCCCAGCTGATTGGGAGGAAATGGGGATTTTGCAGTAACCTTCCCCTGGAGTGGGGAGGGAATGGAGATTTTACAGTATCCTTTCCCTGGAGTGGGGTGGGAATGGAGATTTTACAGTATCCTTCCCCTGCCATGCCCACCAAGCCACGCCCACCAAGCCATGCCATGTCCACCATGCCATACCCACAGAACCGGTAGTAAAAATTTTTGAAACCCACCACTGCTCGAGACCAACCAGAGCATTGACAGAATTCCCTGTTCACTGCAGACAACGTTCAAACTTTGGCTTCCTGGTGCAGATGTTCTAGTTTCTAATCCCTGCAGAGTTCTGATCCCAGTAAATTTAAACCCCATGAAGGGATAATCTGGCTGAACCAATAAAACTATGGAAGGCTCCTCCATATTCAAATCATAATAATCCCACTGAAACGGAAAATAAATTCAATATACAGTCTTCTGAATTTATGAGGCCAGGTACACCTCAGACTGATTCACAGTTGTCCCAGAAGTCATAAAAGCCAGCAAAGACTCCAAACCATTTCAGGAAAGGAAAGTTGGAATGCCTGATCAAGGGAAAGATTTATTATGAGCCACTGCTCCTTCTGTTGATATTCCTGCCAAGAAAACTGCAGGGACTGTTGGAAGAGCAAGAGCAGGAAAAGGTGGGTAGATTTACTCCTGGGGTATATGTAAACACTAGAGGGCAGTGGTGAAATCCAAATTTTTTTACTACTGGTTCTGTGGGCGTGGCTTGGTGGGCGTGGTGTCGCTTGGTGGGCATAGCTTGGTGGGCATGGCAGGGGAAGGATACTGCAAAATCTCCATTCCCACCCCACTCCTGGGGGAAGGATATTGCAATATCTCCATTCCCACCGCATTCCAGGGGAAGAATACTGCAAAATCTCCATTTCCTCCCCACCCCTGGGGGAAGGATATTGCAAAATCTCCATTCCCACCCCACTCTGGGGCCAGCTAGAGGTGGTATCTGCCGGTTCTTCGAACTACTCAAAATTTCCGCTACTGGTTCTCCAGAACCTGTCAGAACCTCTTGGATTTCACCCCTGCTAGAGGGGAACCTTCTCTTGTGAATGCAAATGTTGTTGAATTTGTGCATGCATATTCATCAACTAAGCAAAGCTTAACTGGCTGAATTGATAAGCATAGACATAGCAGCCTATGATATTGGCATACTACCCCAAACCCAATTAATGTTTGAGAGAATTCATAGATTTAGCAGATTGTGTAGTGATTAAGGCATCAGGCTAGAAACCAGGAGACTGTGAGTTCTAGTCCCGCCTTGGGCACAAAGGTGGGACTTGGGCTGGTTGATCTTGAGCCAGTCACTTTCTCTTACATCTAGGAAGAGGCAATGGCAATCCACTTCTGAAAAACCCTGCCAAGAAAACTGCAGGGACTTGTCCAGTCAGCCTCCGAGAATCTGATACAATTGAACGGAAGAAAACAACATCTAAGAAAAGGTAATCAAATGATCTCTATGCCAGGATGAATCATTATTTGTTACAATCATCCTTTTGTATAAATAAAAGAACTCTTTTTGCATATCTAAATAAAGATAAAATTCTAAATAAAGAATACTGCATGTATTCTGGTTCCACATTCTTTCCATCTTCTTGTGGTTTGTTCTGCTGCTATTTTATTGGGATGGTTGTCGGTCAAGAACCGTTGCTTGGACAAGTTTGGTGGGGGGAAGATGATCTGAATCACAAGAGGTTTAGAAAGTAGATGTAGAAGGAACCTTTCTGAACCTGCTCTGTGGCATCTGCTTGGTTATCTGCACTGTGGCCTTTCCCCTTGTGATATCACAATGCATGAAAGCAAGTGCAGCCTGCGCAGGCGTGCGCACAAACACACACACACACACACGCACACACACCCTAAAGAAAAGCTGAGGCTGTCCATAAGCCGAGGGGCCAGGAAAGGGCAAAGTCTTCTGCCTTCAGGTTGCTGTGATGCACTTGGGGTGGGGGGGGGGGGGGGGGGGTGCGAATCGAAGGGTGAAAATTATGTGTGTCTCCTTCAAAGAAAGAGCAATGCCACATATTCCCTGAAAGCAGCAAGAGGAGAGAATCTTGGCATGGAAAATATGATCCCAGACCATAGAATCGTAGACATTCTCATCTTCCCTCGCCGGAAGCGTCCTAATGCTAAAGAAACAAATGATGGAAAGTGACCTCCTGCAAGAATTTGATCCAGCAGGCTGGGCTGCTGCTGTTGCTGCTGCTGCTACTACAACAATTAACCCTTTCATTGCTGAGCCCTGGACTACAATAAGCAAAAAAAAAAAAAAGAATGTCTTTTCAGCCGAAGGAACAACATCAGAGGGTCGCCTAGAAAGTACAAATAAAAAACCCTTAATTATGTTCGCTTACAAGAGAAAAACCTTTATATCCATCCCTATTATTTCATATGGCTTTCTGGTTTTTGGAAGAAGTTGCAAAGAAATCAAATAATTATAGATTAGGAATTAAAAGGGGGAAAATGGTTCTTTTCACTGTTTTTTTGGTTTCACATGCACACCTCAGGTACATGCCCACATGCCATCGATTCTTTCTTCTTGGTTGGATGTTTTGCGGTAAAGGAAGGCACATTTTTCATGAATCAAGTTCGTATCCAGCTGAATTGGGTATGTCACGATATCAAGGGCTTCATCCTACAGGAGACCGAGAGATGTAACTGGAAGGATGTACAACCAATTATTTCATCCTGCAACTCAGACAATTATCACCCTTAGCCATGCTGGAATGAACGGCGGTCCTGGATGTGAATGAAGGGGAAATCTCCGACACAACCATTTTCCTTGACAACTGCTTTTCTGATGACAGCTTTCCTGGAGAAGACTGTGAAAGCAAACACAGAAAGCCTATCTTAACGTATCTTGGAGACATTGTCAGAAATAATACCACATCCAGTATCTTTTGTTTTCCACAGAATAACATTATGCATCTATTGATACAAGCAATGAATAACAAATGGCATCGCTTAAAAAAAAAAAAGAACATGGAAAAAATTTTCTTATGACAACCCATTTTAATTAGTTTCTTTTTCTAGATTTCAGTGTGTAGAATCCCAGCTAAGCTGAATCATTTTGCTTCCTGGCAGCGTATTTGGAATCAGTGCCCCAAAATGAGAATTTGGAAGATATATGGGCCATGTATCTATTTGCGGGCTTCTTTTGTAAAAGAACGTTCATATACATACAATGAACACCTAGAAGTCAATTTTTCAATGGATCAAATGAACTGAATTCCAAAAAGAGTTATGATTACATAGAAGAGCAGATAACCCTGCTCCCTTCAGAAGGAAGTCTATCCAGGGGTGGATTCCAGCAGGTTCTGACAGGTTCTGGAGAACCAGTAGCGAAAATTTTGAGTAGTTCAGAGAACCGGCAAATACCACCTCTGGCTGGCCCCAGAGTGGGGTGGGAATGGAGATTTTGCAATATCCTTCCCCCAGGAGTGGGGAGGGAATGGGGATTTTGCAGTATCCTTCCCCTGCCACCCCCACCATGCCACCCCCACAGAACCAGTAGTAAAAAAATTTGGATTTCACCACTGAGTTTATCCATGCATCCATGAGAAACTGCAAATGCAAGGATAACAGAGACATAAAGCCCTGGATAGACGGAATATCTGGAGGTCCATAGATACTCCTTCAATCCTTTCTATGAGTTCTGAGATTGGGGATATGAGGTAGCCAATTGTTTGCCCTTCCAAATAATTACAGGTTAGTCCTCAACTTACAATAGTTCATTTACTTGCACCTCGTACAACAATTTCGTTGTACGAGGTGCAATGACAATAAAGTAAACTAACTAACTAGTGGCCATTTGAAGATACGACGGAACTGAAAAAAAGCTATTTAGAATCGTTTTTCACACATACGACCATTTCAGGTTCCCTATGGTCACCTGATCAAATTTCAGATGCTTGGCAACTGAGTCATATTTATGACGGTTGCAGTGTCCCGAGGTCATATGATAACCTTTTGTGACCTTATGACAAGCAAAGTCAATGGAGAAGCCAGATTCACTTAACAACTTGTGTTACTGACTTAGCAACCGCAATGATTCACTTCACAAGTGTGACAACAAAAGTTGTGAAATGGGGCAAAATCCCCTTAACAATGGTCTCGCTTAGCAACAGAAAATTTTGGCTGAATTGTGGTCATAAGTTGAGTACTGTAATTCCTTTTTGGTTCATTGCAGAAATTACCCTTGGATACAGCCACATGGATTTGTCTGAGTAAGGCTTGTGCACATCAAGTTAACTTGGCAACCCTAGGTCCTATTCAACAACCATGTGCAGAGATCTCTGATCAGTTGATTAGCCATAGGAAAACTGAAGACAGTAGAAGCAAAAATGGCTTCTCTTCTTATGAGTAAAACTGGTGTATATATATACAGAGAGAGAGAGAGAGAGAGACCATATTTCCCTGAAAATAAGACCTTGTCTTTCTTATAGTTTTTTTTGCCACCAAAAAAGATACCAGGTCTTATTTTGGGGGGATGTCTTCCACTGACTCACCTCGCTTGCATGTGTCTCCCCCGGCCTCTTTTTCTCTGTCAGAAGCCTTCAGGAATTTCTTCTGTGTCCAGCAAGGCCAGAAAAAGACAAGGCTTTCCTGAAGGCCTCTGCAACTGATAACAGAGCTCCAGATCGATATATACAAACACACACACACACACACACACACACACACACACACATGCATACATATGTATAAACTGTATTTGGGTACATGGGTAGCAGGAATAATCTGTATGTCTAGATCTGCAATCCATTTCCATAGTTCTCCTCCTTAACCTGCTTCATTCTTGCTAAGCTTTATACATTGTTCTTAATTTGGGAATGATATACTGCATCTGTTTGATTTGACCTCTTGGCTGTAGATTAGCTCACTTCCTTGAGCCCTGCAACTTTGCTGACTTCCCTGCTGTGATTTCCTTTGGTGCTATTCTCAGCTTCAGCATTTCCATCCATTAAATATGTAAATGGTTTCTTAGCGCTCCATTCATCTCAGACACCTATGGCTTCACCTATGGCATAAGCCCCACATCTTACAGTAGACCGTTTCTTTTTTTAAGCACCATAACGACGTAGTATGGATTGTACTGCAGTCTGAAGAAGTTCAATATCGTCTATTCGTGCAAGTGCCTGAAGGCATGAGTTTGAGAAATCTTTCTAAGAGTTGCAAAACCACAGGTGAACAACATATTGCCTCTGAACTTTGTCCTGGTTTACGCACAGGAACCCAATTCAAATTGCATTTTTAACTTGTACGATTGATATCTTGATTCTTCTATGCTTTTGATTATGGTTGCATAGTTAGTCCTCGATTTACCACCGTAATGAAGCCTATCCATTACGGCCCTAAATCATGATGGTGGTAAGGCAGTCACTCACGTGACCGACTGATTTTACAACCTTTTTTGCGGCAATCATTAAACGAACGCTGCGGTCATAAAGTGTTTCTATGGGCCAGTTTTCCTGAAAATCAGAAATAAATTTTGCCGGGTTTTTGCAAAAACAGCGTAAAATGCTGCCGGGTGACTACAAGCTGCTACAAACGGCCTAAATGGGAGCTGATTATCAAGCACCTGAAATTCAGTCATGTGACCATGCGGGAGGAGTCAGCTGTGTAACTCTGGTACTAAGTACCCCTGGGGAGATCAGTCATAACTTTGAATGCTTGCTAAGCGACTGGTTCAGTGGTGAAATCCAATTTTTTTTACTACCGGTTTTGTGGGCATGGCTTGGTGGGCGTGGTGTGGCTTGGTGGGTGTGGCAGGGGAAGGATACTGCAAAATCTCCATTCCCTCAGCACTCTGAGGCCAGCCAGAGGTGGCATTTGCTGGTTCTCCGAACTATTTATTTTATTTATTTATTGGTTCAATTTATATGCCGCCCTTCTCCGGAGACTCAGGGCGGCTTATAATGCGTTCAGCAATAGCCTTCATACTTTTGTACATACCTGCTTAGTAGGGCTTTTGGGACCCCCAAGCGGTGTTCTTTTTTATACAAAGTCAGCTTATTGTCCCCACAATCCGGGTCCTCAACTCCTTTGAGTAGTTGAGCGGAACTACTCAAAATTTCCTCTACCGGTTCTCCAGAACCTGTCAGAACCTGCTGAATTTCATCCCAGGACTGGCTGTATTTCAAGTATTACATATACTGGCTTAAGAAGAAATTTTAAATATTTTTAATATTTTAATTGGTCTGTGAGTTTTAAATTTTGTAGCCAAATTATATATATATTTTAAATGTCTTAATATTTATATTTTATGTTTTTTATGTCTGGCTGTACACCGCCCTGAGTCCTCAGGGAGAAGGGCGGTATATAAATTGGAAATAAAATAAAAAAAAAAAATAAAAATAAAAATATAACGCACTGAACTATATGCAGGTAGTCCTCCATTTACAACAGTTCATTTAATGACCACTCAAAGTTACAACATTGCTGAAAAATGTGATTTAGGATTGCTTTTCACACTTACAACCGTTGTAGCATCCCGAAGGTCACGTGATTTACATTCGGATGCTTGACAACTGACTCATATTTATGACAGTTGCAGTGTCCCAGGATCATGTGATCAGCTTTGCAGCCTTCTGATAAGCAGAGTCAATGGGGGAAAATCAGATTCACTTAACAACCACGTTATTAATTTAACAACTGCAATTTAACAAATGTGGCAAGAAAAGTCATAAAATGGGGCAAAACTCACTTAACAAATTTTTCACTTAACAACATAACATTTTGGGCTCGATTGTGGCTGTAAGTTGAGGACTACCTGTATTTAGTTAGAATGACAGCTACTATTTAACAAATAGATCCTTTTTTTTATCCTCTTGGATAATATTCAAATAAAGCTTTAATTTTAAGCTGGAAAATTCCATTCCTAGCAGCACCTGCTATAGAAGACTTAAAGGTACGCTAGATTTTTTTTTTTTTACTGTCATAAATGAATCCAAAGGGCTCTACATCTCTTCCATGATTACATCTGTCTTGCTCGTTCGCTTTTATGTCTATGTACTCTAATGCAGATTAGCAGGAAAATAATTTGGATGTAAATTACCCCAGCCAGCAGTGAATTATGAATGGGCATGTTTCAGGCCAAGGAGATTACTGATTTGCTTAGGGCACAAAGCAAATCCCATAAAAATCCAAGAGTTATATACTAGAGTCAGAAACAGTGTTGTAAATTTGGAGTATGTGCATTTAAACAAGTGTTGCTATCGACTTCGGCTAATGTGAATTCACAGGAAGGTTGTGTTTCAAACGTTACACATTCCAGTCAGAGGGAGCGTCTTTATGAAGGAAATGTGAAGTCAACATACATAATGGCCATCCATGTTTATTTCTCTCTGTCTATGGGGTGTGCATAAAAATATACTCTCTGTAGATCTCAGTATGTAAATCTGTAGGCAGTAAAACAGATGGGTACAGTCCATGAATTATGCACGAATTATGTTGGATTCAGCTTAGATAAGGCACATTTGAAGTCCAAAAAAGTAAATTAAATGAATTGTATAAATTCATTTATCCTAAAGGCAGGTAAGAAAATACTTACCGTAAATAATGTAGATATGGCCTTTTCAAGGATGTTGCTAAACACTAATGAATTTGAGGGGAAAATAGAGAAAATTAAGGTAGTGAAATGAACTACATGTAATAATTCATTTCCTAATTTCTCTGTATATAAAATATCTCCCTATTTAGATGCATTAATATTTGAAACCATAACATATTATTCATTGTTTATTAGTCAAATCCTTTAGGATCTTTTAGTATAACTGTAATGTACAGTTATACACATTGATTAAAAATGGTAGAAGGGAGCAAGCCAGAAAGGGGAAAAAAAAAACAAAGAATGGGAAAACATCTCAAGCAAGTTTCTTAAAAATCTAATGAAATTATCCCAATAATTAGCAAACGGGCTATACTTTATAAGCAAGATTTCCTGCTTCCTGAATTTGTGCCAGTATATTAATTTATCTCTTTTGGAATGACCCAACATTTTGATAATTATTTTCTTTTCCACAACACTTCCATTAATATCAATTTTGAACCATTTGGCTTTTTATATTTTAAAATTAGTTCCAGATTATTCATTTAAGATAGGTTTATTATCTTATGCCAGCAATGAATACCTATGGATTTTTAAAAAAATAATAATTTATATTTTGCAAGGGTCTTTTTTTTTTTTTTGGATCTGCATGGACTGATTGTTCTGATGATCATATCTGATTAAATTTACACACAATGTGAATTCCTTTTTATAAAGGAAACCAGAGAGGGCACTGTAGCACAAGCAGACAAATGTCCAGCTCCCCACTTCCATTCCAGCCAGTGAATCCAGATTAGCCAAACCTGTTTTGGTAAACAGGTTTGTTAGCAAGACCAAAGGCTGCTAATTGGTATTGTGATGCACAGATATTTTAATTGGGTTAATCATCAGAAAATGTTTATCGCTATTGACCCAGTAAAATGTCAAAACTGCTTGGCTGTAGTCAATTTTAGAAAGAAAAGAAGTGGGTTTAACAATGTATGGTAATTTGCATCTGTTTAACACATCAGATGGAACATAGAGGTTTGGATATCTTCAGGGTATCTCTGATGCCTCCTAAAGAAATTGTTTGAAGATTATTCCTATTACTTCTCTTTGGCATTGTGTGAGTGCATATTGAGCAAACAAAGGCTAAAATCTTAAGCAGGCTTTGTTGGAATTCAATACTGAAATCGGTGACATTTTCACCCATGTAAACATGGCCTGGATAGAACCAAAAGTCTTTATTTTCTTTCTCTCTTCTTCTTCTTCTTCTTCTTCTTCTTCTTTCTTTTCTTTTTTCTTTTTTGCTACTTTTTCTTTGAGTTGTATATTTCATCCACATAATCCTATTATGAGCTTTCCAGAGTCTGTAGACGGGAGCAGAATACAAATTCTGCAATAAATATATAAATTGTTTTATTGGGGTCCATAACAGTATTTGTCACTTATTTTTCAGTAGCTCCCAAATAATTTGAGAAGAAAAGTTAGCCAATGGTAAATAAAGAGTACTTCGGGTATTTCCTATTTTACTACTCATAGTAGGGATGGTAAGTAGAACGACTGAGATATATATATCTCAGTCAAACATTTCTATTCAACATTTAACAGAAGAGAGAGAGAGAGAATGTGTAATTTATTTTTGATTTATACTGATTTATTTTTTATTTATTTTTTATTGGGTGTTTCTCTCTGTGTTTGTGTTTGTGTGTGTGTACCAGTATGTAAATATCTATATCAATAGAGGCAGTCCTCAGCTTACAATAATTCATTTAGTGACCGTTTAAAGTTACAGCAGTGCTGAAAAAAGTGACTTATAACCGTTTTTCACTCTTCACAACAGCTGTAGCATCCTCATGGCCACTTGATCAAAATTCAAATGCTTGGCAACTGGTTCACGTTTATGACAGTTGCAACATCCTGGAGTCATGTGATCAGCTCTTGCGAACTAGACAGGCAAAGTCAATAGGGAAGCCAGATTCATTTAACAACCATGTTACTAACTTAAAAACTGCAGCGATTCACTTAACAACTTTGACAAGAAAGGTCGTAAAATGGTGCCAACTCACTTAAGAAATGTTTCACTTAGCAACATAAATTTTGGGCTCAATTGTGGTCATAACTTGCGGACCACCTGTACCAGTATGCAAATATCAATATCCACACCCTAACAGTCCCACCTTTTCCTTATTATTTGCCCTGTCAAAATTTCTCCCCTACAGACAAGTGAAAATAGTCTCACACTTTTAGAAGAATAATAGAATTTTAGAATATAATATTTAGAAGAAAAATAATTGAGTCATTCTACAAAGCAGTCTCTGGTTGATTTAATTTTTGTTTTTTGCATTTCTGTATAAAGGAGAAAGGGACAACCACAAGGATTTTCCACGCAGGCAGCAGTATGAATTATTTGATTTATATATCACATTTAGAAACTGGCCATCTCCCTCATAGAGTGACTCTGGGAGGTATACAAATAGGTATAAAACCATAAAAGCTATATATAGATATTGTAATATGAGTCAGTTAAAGAGAAAAATAAAATAATTATAATTGAGAAAGGAGGAGAAGGGCTATAGGCGCTAGCTGGCCTCATGGCTCCATGTTCCTCTGTGGGCCCAAAGCGAATTGTTATAAATTTTTCCTTCTCTCATGTTCACTTGTATCTTTCCGCAGGGGGATCTCTTTTCAACAGGCTTGTAAAGTGCTCAATATCCATACCTTTTGTAGAGTCTCAGGAAGACAGAAAGACAAAATGTGTATTAAGATCCCACCAACATCTAACTTGATAGGTCACGAGAAGTACAATTCTGACCTGAAGACCAATCCTTCTGACTTCAAAACACAGTGGGCCTCTCCCTCAAAGACCTGGAATATCGGAAAATGCAACCAAGAAGTGCAGCCAGCTTTCAAATTGTTAGATAGGAAGACATCTGCGGATGTCAACTATCATCTTTCAGAAATAATTTAATAAGAAAAAGGTGACTGTTTTCACCTGCCAGGGATCAAAGAAGGATTTTGGTAAAGGCTTGATTTATTCCTTCCCATTGGTCTGATGATTAAAACTAGACCATTTTTCAAAAAGAAAACGGATCGCTGAGTGCGTTCCATTGAAATCAGTCAGAATTAGCCCCCTAATGTTGTTTATATGGGATTAGATAGGTGCAAGTAATACTGGAATGCAAGGAGGGTTCTTAATGCAAGACAGGGGTGGGGAACGATGGCCTTTTTATGACTTGTGGACTTCAACTCCCAGCATTCCTGAGCTAGCATGGCATGGCTGGCTCAGGAATTCTGGGAGCTGAAGTCCACAAGTCATAAAGGGGCCATCGTTCCCCACCCCGATGTAAGAGAATATTAATAAAGACATCAGGTGAGGTTTTTTTTTCCCTTGAGAAATTGTTTGTAATTCACATGCTTGTTGAAGTGGCCTTATCAAAGTCTTCAGATAAGCCTTTGCTTTTAGACTGAATGTATATTATGGGGTTTCTTCTTCAAATAATTCATCAAAAATGTGTTAATTGCTATGACTATAATTGGAGACAACTTCTAAGCCTACAAGAGTTGGGTGATAAATATTATATTGGTATGGCCAGCAATGTTTTTAGATATAATTAATTCATATACATTTCATTTCAAATTTTAGAGAGAAAGTTGAGGTTGTAGCCTAACGTCAGTTGTTTTAAATTTATCTTCAAGAAAATGAGATATATCCAATTATATCTGTCCCCTTAAAAAACAAGATATCATGACCATATTAGAGTCTCCCTTTTTATACCCTAGACAGTTTCCACAAACCTACTCTTTCATTAATGACAATTAATCAAGAGTGTTGTATTTAGAAGAGGGGTGCCGGTGGTGGGAGCTGGTTGTTATCTTTCTGAACAGTTTGGTGAACTGGTTGTTGGAAGAAATCATTAGGGCAGAGAACCGGTTGTTAAATTATTTGAATCCCACCACTGAGGGGTGCATAGCTTCCATCACCTTGAGGGCCATATATGTTGTTATATGGTTTATCAAGACACGTATTTCAAAACTGAACAGGATCCAAAACAGGCAGGAACACTTTTAAAAATATATTTTTATGTCTGCTATTTTCATATTCACACCCACATATGTATATATAATAAACTGTTCATTACAAATATAAAATCGCATTTTATTTGTTTGTTTGTTGGCCACCCATTTTATCACAGGGTAACCCTGGGTGGATTACAATATTAAAAAGATAAAATACAATAAACAAGCAAATAAATAAACAAACAAATAATAAATACAATGCACAACCCCCAGGCCACCCCCAATGTGAAACCTCTCCATTGGAGCCCCAAACCAGCTGGCAGAGCCAGGTCTTTAAGCTCTTGCGGAAGGTCAGGCGGGTAGGAGCCAACGTCACTGGGGATCGGGGCAAGATATTCCAAAGGGCAGGAGTGATGGCAGAGAAGGTCCTTCTCCTGGATCCTGCCAGCCTGAATACCCTGGCTTATGGGGCCCGCAGCATGCCTGCTCTGCTTGCACAAGTGGTGCAGGCCAACTCCAATGGGATGAAATGGTTCTTCAGGTAGTCTGAACTCATGCCATGAAGGGCAATGCCTACGTGTAATCCTGATATTGAACATTTCTACCTGCCACAATCTAAATATCTTGGCAGCTTACAACTCAATAATTAAAAGTTTCCAAAATATTAACAAGGAAAGACTAGTCCAATCTCAACTGGAAGGTCATTCCACAGGGTTGTAAAAACTGCTATGTAAAAACAACATTTTCTCACTGCAGCTCCCTGTCCACCCAAAAATGTGGGATCAGTAACATCCATCTCTATTTGATTGAATTAGCCTGGCTGCTGTTAATTGGAATAGACTTAATGCAGTATCAGTATCCAGTATCATCACAACTGAAATTAAGGGAAGAATCCTGTTGTTACTAGGATAAGGTTGAAATCGGGTTATTTGAGGCACTGTCTTTCCCCATTTTCATCTACCTACCCACTACATCAAAAGAATGGGAATGTGACAGGTTCCATTAAATAGGAAGCTATGTTTTGCCAGGACCCAGACGTGCCTTTTCTGATGTGGCCCTGCATTGTGGAACCTTCTCCCCCTTCTCCCCATCCCTTGGTCTATTAATTTTGTTTTAGCCATTCATAGGCTTTTTAATGTTTTAATTTTTGTTATTGAAAAAGATTTTAGATATTTATTGGTTTAATCTTATTGTATGGCACCCAGAGTCACTTGCTTGTGACATGGGCGGCTATATAAATTAGATAAACAAACAAACAAACAAACAAAATGTGGTGGAAGTGTTCTATCTTCCTGGGATAACATAAGACCAGTGGTGGGTTTCAAATTTTTTTACTACCGGTTCTGTGGGTGTGGCTTGGTGGGCGTGGCATGGCTTGGTGGGTGTGGCTTGGTGGGTGTGGCTTGGTGGGTGTGGCAGGGGAAGGATACTGTAAGATCTCCATTTCCTCCTGATCAGCTGGGACTCGGGAGGCAGAGAATAGATGGGGGTGGGGCCAGTCAGAATTTTTATTACCGGTTCTCCGAACTATTCAAAATTTCTGCTACCAGTTCTCCAGAACTGGTCAGAATCTGCTGAAACCCACCTCTGCATCAGAGGCATCCATGGTTGGCCTGTTCACCCCATTTCCAACAAATAAAACAGAATTCTTTATATCAGAGTCTCCAAATTTGGCAACTTTCTCATGCTGGCTGGGGAATTCTGGGAGCTGAAGTCCACAAGTCCTAAAGTTGCCAAATTTGGAGACCCCTGCTCTATATTAATAGTAGAGCCTTCTTACAGATTGAAAAAACAGTAGACTTGAGCAACTTGACAGTGGTAAAGCCCCAAGCAATGGTCTCATGGCTGCCAGATTGGTGTAATCCTGTTTTGGACTCCTTGTTGACGTTATAGATAGTAAGGCACTGATTCCAAAGCAATGGGATTTAATTCCTATCTGTAAAAAAGGCAGCCAAGAATTGCCTGATAATTATCACCCCGTTAGCTCCTTAGCAAAATAAACAAATTTTATGTTAGGTATTTGTGTAATCAACTGTTAGGCTGAATCAAGAAATGTTCCAGACAAAGAGCAAGCAGGCTTGAGAGTTGGGCCTTGGTTTTGCAGCCTCTAGTTGAAAAATAGTTATTTTAGGGCAGAATCTATCCTGTGCATGGCTTTAATTGATTTTATACTCACACTTAACCTTATTTCTAGAAATACATTATGGGGCAAAGTTAAGAATTCAATCATGGATGTGTCTGCTCCTGTTTATATATAAATTCTGGGAGAACTAAAGTTTAAAGCTGTACCTAGGCAATACCAACTGTTAAAGACATTTGACAGAAACGTAGTTTGATACCACTACATTTCACTTACGTATCAATTCTCCGATTGAAGGATAGGCGTAAGGATAGGCAGTTCCTCTACGTGCAAGTGTGGCTGTGTGCTATCACAAATGCCTTAGTAATAAAGAAATTATTGAAATTATTGAAACAATAAACCTTTTGTTATATTGCCCTTATTACAAAGATGCCCAGATATGGTTAATAACTCTCCATTTAGTCAGATTTACATGCCACCTCCATTCATTCTATTTACAGATATTATTGTCTGACCAATGTGATTTTTCCCCCTGAATGTGGCTATAGTTTGCTTCAATATTTGTAAAATACATAGTACTTTGACCACATCAATTTTATTATTTAGTTTTATTATAATTTTTATTTACTGTCTCTGAATTTACCATTTTTTAAAAATTGGTCAATGATGACTATAATAAAGTTATTGATATAGGTTTGATTGATCATACCATCAATTATATAAAAGTGATTTGGTTATTGCTATGTATACTTCATGTTCCACAGTCCTGCACTACCATCTCACAGACGAGATGGGGGGTCTCCTGGGAGGGATGAGTGAAGAATGCCAGGATGAGCAAAGAATTCTGGGAATATATGTCAGGAGCCTATAATTTCAGCAGGGTCACCCAAGGTATGAAAGCCGTCCAGGTGCCTGCCTAGAGCAGGTAGATAACTTTGTTTGGCAGCATTTCTATAGAAAGATCTTAACGTGGATGGTCACTTTAAGCACAATAGCAAAGGCATCATTTCATACTGAATGGGAGAAGGAATGTTAACCCACTCCTGTATTTTATCAAGAAAGTTACATGGATTGAAAATATAAAATAATATAGTGCAAGATTATGAACCTTAATTGGATGACACTCAACATGCTACTGAAGAATTGCTGAGGATCTTTTGGAGAACATCTATCTGTGTTTACAACATGGTTGGATTAAAAACTTTGGGACATCCAGTTGCTGAGGTTGCCATGCAGAAATAGAAAATCTGAAACAGCAAAGATAGAATTAAGAATGGGGACATGGAACATAAGAAGCATGACAAAGCTCAGCTCAGTGAAACATGGAATAAATCGACTCTAAGTTGATATTTTGGGGATCAGCAAATGGAGATGGACTGAAAATGGACATATTCACTCAGAAGATCGTACTGTGAAGGGCATGAAAAACAAAGAAAGAACAGCATTGCCTTCAAATGTGTAGTAAAACAGTAATTGGCTACAATGCAATCAATGATCAAATGATCATTGTGATCAAACTTCAATATGAAAATTATCCAAGTGTATGATAAACCATTGATGCAGAAGAAGAGAGAATTGTTGAATTTTATGGTCAAGTTCAGTTTTGAAATCGACAGAACATGTAAGAAGGGTGTGCTCTTCGTGGCTGGAGACTAGAATGTTAAAATAGGAAAAATTAAGGAGGAAAATATAGTTGAACTGCATGACCTAGGAATTCAAAATGAAGCAAGATAATTTCTGCCAATCCAACAATTTCCTCATTTCTAAGACCTTTAATTGTGCTAACTAGAGCGAGGTGGATGGATTCCATTGCAGCAGCAATGAGTGCACCAGTGTAAGATCTGAAAGACCAGGTTGGGGATAGCTCATCATGGAGAAAATGTATCTATGTGGTTCCTAAGAGTCAACACTGACTTGAGGGCACATAATCAATAAAAGTGTTTTCTAGGAGTATGACCAGTATGTTAAGTTGAGGAATAGTCACACAAGTGGTTGAAAACTTCCTATTTACATTTCTTTATTTTAATTACACACAACAGATATTCCTAAGTACACATTAAGGTATATATCAGTTATTAACAAAATCCTGCAAACATTAAGCGCATCAGCCGCATCAAAATTAATTTAAATATAGTATTCATTCCTACAGTAAGAGTGACAGATCTTATTTTCCTACATTAGGCCAAAATGGGTAGCTAACTGTTGGAATATTTCAAGCTTTCCAGACATTTTATTTTGTCCAGCTGCAGAATGTTTTGCTCACTAGCTAGTTTCAATATGTCAAAATTCTCTTCCAAAATTTACCACCTCTGTGTATCTTCCTTCCTTCCTATTTACCTATTGAAAAGCCTCCTTTTTTCTTTGAAATGTGCCACATTATTGGCAAAGTGTTAACATCAGAGAGCTCATCTGCCCTTCTGCAGTCCATAAAGTTGGTCTATTTTGAAAGAGAGAGGTTTACCACTGTACTTTATGCCTTCACTCTATGCCGGTGTGTAGTTTCAGTGTTCCATTTCTATCTGCGCCTAGGCCATAACAGCATCTGTAATCAGCGTTCTTTCCCTTCTCACTCCCAATAAAGGTTAGCTGCCATTTCCTGATGCATTGTTTAGAGCTGTTTGTCCTTTATTTCCTGCCTTCTGTACTACCATAACTGCTCCACTGCTCCACACTATTTAATGCCATAACATCAAGCTGGCAGTCTGAAGGAGCTTCTGGCAAAAGGCTTACCATCAGGCCTCCAGTCTGAGATCACTGAAGAAGAGCTTCTACATGTAGGTTTACTGTAACGCGACCACGGTTAGAGGCTGCTGTATTCTGTGGATTTTGCTTAAGATACCTGTAGCTGATTTTTTTTTTCTTTCTGCCATCCTTCATAGAATATTTTTTTGAGAAGGGTGTGTTTTTGATTTGGGGATGGGTTTTTGTTTCGCAAGCTGATACGTAAGATTTTGGATTTTTTAAATTGTTTAAACTGGGTTTTAGCTATGAGGTTTTTAAATTTATGTCCAAAATTTATAATTCTTTTAAATTTCAAATTTTTGTATCGATTGTTTTTTATTTCTGGCTGTACACCGCCCTGAGTCCAGCAGGAGAAGGGCGGTTTATAAATTGAATTAAATAAATAAATAAATAAATAAATAAATAAATAAATGTAAACAAATATATGAAATATTAAGGTGGACTTTGAGGGAGTTGGTTATTAGCAAGATTTTTTTTCTAATTCAGGAGAGAAGAAGAATTTGTTTCACAAGCCATGAAGGAAGATATATGCAGTCAGGAATGTAACAAACAATAAATGCCATGGACATTCAGCTGTGGGATAACAAGCTCTGATAGTCACCAAAAGCTCGTACTAGAGACTTCGTAAATGTTAATTATTCAACATAGATCTAAAAAAGTAAAGGCAATAAAGAAAGGTTCCATGTAGGCAAAAACTTTTACTTCTAACAGACTTACAACTGGTCTTTTAATATTATTTAAATTGCCAAGTGAGTTACAGAGTTGCACTGATCAATCATGAAAGTCCAGTTGCCTTTTTAAAGAAAGCACCTTTGGGACAACCACCACCCAGACGACTGAGAATCTCTACATGCACTGATCAATCATACTTCTTTTCAGTAAAACAAACCCATCCAAACAAGATGGTATTGAAGGAAATGATGTACAGAGACTACAAATTATGTCTGTCAGTAATTGTAGATGTACTTCGATCTGTTGGCAGTATAACTCTTCAAAACCAGGAGCAAATTTGGCGTGAAAGTTCAAAAAAAAATGTAATGGATTCAGCCATGGGTAATAAAAAAGAGTTTCTTCTTTGAAAAATCACTTCAATATAACTGGTGAACTCTATGGAGTATTACTAACCATTATAGTCTAAATCTCTACTTTCTTCCTGATCATGTGACCTAGAGCACAATTTTTCAAGCGCCAAGCAAATCAGAAGATTCAAGCAGTTCAAATGGGTATAAAGATTTATTGCAAGGCTAAGCTCTCTACAAGAATCTGAACTATAACAGTCTAAACAAATTGGCGGACTTAGATTTCTTGTGGGTGCAAAAGCACTTGTGACTGATGTGGTGTTTGACCCCTACCTCGGGGTCACCCTGGTCATCTCCTACATAACTATTTGTAAAGGCTTGGAAAGAATTCTAGATAATGCTCCATGTGCTTTCCCTATCTTATTATTCTTCCTGATTCAATGAAAATAAATGTAAAATATTTAGTGTTTTATTTATTGTTAAAATATTTATTGTTATTTAAAGATGCTCAGAACTTTGTCTCCCTGTCTAGGATATCTTCTCCAAGACTGAACATAAGAGCACCAGATTTGGTGTAGATAGGCACAAAAGAAAGACCAAGTACAAAAATAGGCTCAATAACTTTCCAAAGCAAACTCGTTGCAGCAAACTCACTGTGGCAAACTCACACCGAGGAACTCGCCATGGCCAACTTGCTGCAAGACAATTGTGGGACAATTTAACAATTTTATTTAATTATTTAAAATAAATAAACATTATTTTAATTTTTGTCATTCACATTTCATTCTATCCCTCCTTTTGCATCCTTTCTTTAATAACTCTATTCCACTATTTCTTTGATATTAGTGTAACTCTTGTCCCACAGAGAGTTGTCCTGTGGTGAGATGGCTAAAGTGAGTTGTCCTACAATGACTTAGCCAGGGCAAGTTGGTCATGGCGAGTTGGCTGTGGCAAGTTGGTCATGGCGAGCTGGCTTCAATGAATTGTCATAGACCCCCAAAATACCTGTAACAGACAGTTATGCAATGGCTTGGAATATGCTGATGCTCTTTCTAAATTCTCTTTCTTCTCCTTGTTAGATCACATGACTCTCATCTTATCATATGGGCCCTGCCCTATACTCACCTACGTCGTGGGGGCACACATATACACATGCAACATGAGGGAGGAGCCAAAACACAAACACCAATATTAATTCATTAAATAGAAGCTTTAAAAAATCCTGGTGGAACATTTGGCAAGAATTTCAGACACTGTATACTTCATGTTTTCCCTAACTTATTTCAATCCATTAAAATGGATTAAATGGATTAATCCATTAAAATGACCCCCCCATTTTAAAATACTTTTATTTTTTAGCCCCCAACTGAAATATTGCATCATAATTCATTTCCAAGGTCATTGTTGCCATTTGCTCCAAAATGTTCTAATCCAAGCAATCTAGTGCTTTGCAAATTATAGCTACCATGCTAGAAAAAAAGAGAAAATGATCATTTGTGTTAATGTTTCCCAATTATACTTTCTCAGCAACCTCACTTGCCTAGGAATCATGCAAGAAAGAATACCGTATTTTAAAATAGGATCAGTGGGATAACGGATGCTTGGCTGTATGCAACAAAAAAAATTATAAAATAAAATCTTAGTGGTTGATGTGAAAGTTGATCTGTCAACATATCTTTCCCCTCTGAGAATCTGTGCAACCTTGCACACACAACACTGCAAAGTCATGACAGGCATTCCTCTCAATGGGAAAACTGATTGCACACACATTTGAAGAGTTTGGTCTTTGCAAAAGAGGAAATCCTTCTCTCTGTCTCTGTCTCTGTCTCTGTCTCTGTCTCTGTCTCTGTCTCTGTCTCTGTCTCTCTCCCTCCCTCCCTCCTTCCCTCCCTCCCTCCCTCCCCCTCTCACTTTTGATTGCACCATAGCTGAGGGGCAATAAATTGACTTCACTGATTTAGAGAGGACCACTCTTGTTCCAAGTGGTGCAAGAGAGTATGTAGAAGTACCTTATTTTCTTTCTTTAATAGCAAACCACTTTTGTACTCCTGCCAAGAAAGTATGTCTATGTAGTCATGGAGAGTCATCATCATCTTGAAAAAGCCTCTGCTTTTCTGTCATTATGTAAGCAGAAGAAAACCTAGATGGTGGTAGAATCAGCAGGATTGGTTATGGAAATCTATCACAGCTTGTCCTCCCATGGTTGGCAGCATTGTGAGAAAGTGTCAGAAGAAGGTGATGATAAGAAATTATATGTGGAATGATCTCTGAAGGATATGAAATTGGAGTACACAGATGTGAAACTGTATTTGACTGATTTCCATGATATTGGATTTGGGTTTCATTGCCTTTCTCCTTAGGCAATGAAATGCCTTTGGATTGGCAAAGAAGCTGGAAGGAGGAGAAGAGATCTGGGTATGGAATGAACTTTCTAGGTGGGTTGGAAATTACATTGGCAGCCCAATAAGAATCATTGGACCAGAATTTGCTCATCTTTAGGGAACAGCTACTGCTTCTTGGTCTTCCTGAAATTTTTTTTCCAGAAATTCTGAAATTTTTCATAATGACTTGGTCATACTTTTTTATTCAGAAGTTTGACTAGTTTTGGCACAAACTGACAAGAAATGGTCTTCTCATCTTTCAGAGATAGGATTTTAGCTTAGATTGAATCCATACAGGTTTTAAATCAGTTGTGGCATTTCCCAGAAACATGGATTTAATCTTGGAGGAAAGGAACATTTGTGGATTTCATCAGTGATTAACCATGTTGCCTCAAGGAAGTCAGCATAAGAGGCAGAAAAATTCATAGCTAATCGATCCTTTCTTTCTCCTTCCTTTTTTCCCCCATACTTATTGCAGTGTTTCTCACTGCAATACTTTGGCAGCTTTAAGATAAGTGGACTTCAGGTCCCAGAATTCCCCAGCTAGCATGCGGGCTGGGGAATTCTGGGAGTTGAAGTCCATCCACCTTAAAAGCAGTCAAAGTTGAGAAACATTGGGTTATTGTGTTAATTGAGCGCCACGTTTCAAGACTACTTGAGGCCTATTAACCATGACGCTTTCTTTCTAGAATAAGACATAGGCCTGGTTGCTAGGAAACTGGAGGGGCAAGTTGGCCTCTGGATGAAAAAGAAAGAAGAAAAGGGGATGAAAAGAAATTGGAAAAGAAAGAACTTTACATTTCATTCCTGATTTGTCCCAAAGTATTTGAACCAGTAGAAAAAACAATACGGCAATTTTTAGAAAGTGATCCTTTAATTTTTATTTGGGTTTTGCGTGTGATTTGGATTTGTTGGTTTAATTGCTCATTATAGAGTCTTACTATGTATTTATTTATACAATGAAAGAATAGACATGGAAAATTGGGTGTCCCTCAAAGATTTTCTTAAATCCCAAGGTTTTGTAAAGGAGACTGCAAAAACAACAGGATTTACTGGTGTCTTATGTCAGTCATTGCTGTGGGATATGAAGGCAAGTAATGACTGGAGGAGGATTTTTTCCCCAGTATTAAAACTCACCTGGTAGAAAGGGAGGCCCACTTGTGCATCGCCTAATGTGTATTCAGCTCCCAGCAATTGTTTTGAATGGGGAAGGCTTTCCATTTAAAAGGAATTATCTGTTGTTGGCATATTTTTTATTTCTTAGCCCAGTTCTAACTTACTGTTCTGACTTAATAGCTATGTAATACTTTCAGGTTGGAAAAGGAATAAGGTACATTTCTGTAGGTGGGTGGATGGATACCATAGATTATTTCAAAACAGAAAACCTATTATTTTTAGTTTAGTTTACTTTATTGCCATTGCACCTCGTACAACAAAATTAAATGGCATCTTCGGTGTACATTATACATAAAAAGTAAAACAAAAACACACATCCTTCACATTCTATACAATTGAATTAAAAACTCCTGATATAACATTAATATTGCATTATACAGTAGAATTCAGTATAGTTACTGCTCTGGGATAGAAACTGTTTTTAAAGCCTATTTGTCCTTGTTTTTATTATCCTGTACCATTTTTTATTAAGGTTCAATCCACAGGTAGTCCTCAATTTATGGCCAAAATTGAGCCCCACATTTCCGTTGCTAAGCAAGACATTTGTTAAGTGAGGTTTGCCCTATTTTGCAATCTTCTTTGCCACAGTTGTTAAAGTGAATCACTGAAGTGGTTAAGTTAGAAACATGGTGTTAAGTGAATCTGGCTTCCCCATTGGCTTTGCTTGCCAGAGGTTTGTCAAAGGTGATCACATGTCCCCGGGATACTGCAACCGTCATAAATACATGGCAGTTGCAAAATATCTGAATTTTGATCATGTGACCATGGGGATGCTGCAATGGTCGTTAAGTATGAAAAATGTTCATCAGTCACTTTTTTCAGTGTCATTGTAACTTCAAATGGTTACTGAATGAATGGTCGTAAGCCAAGGACTATCTGTATCTGTTTTGTGCTTGGTGCAAAGGCTTCCAGTGACAGTTAGAGAACTCCTATTAAGTGTATGAAATTAATGCTTTTGAAAACACAACTCAAGGCATGGTAATAGCAACTGGAATACAGAATTGTTGGGGGAAAAAACCCTCTCCAAACGTCTTAGGTAAGTTCAGCTTCTTTGGCACGGGGTTAGTATGCTGGCTCCCAAGAATGCGCCAAGCAGAAAAAGTATATTTTATTGACGCAGGTTAGTTCAATACCTGAATACTTTCAGCCTCAGAAATTCTTCCAGGAAAACAGATAACCTTTCCTGCTTTTCACGCCTCCCTCTCAATTTCTAGAACTACTTTGCTTTCCACTTCTTGCAAAATTAATGTATTTTCCTTCTGTTGGTCCTACTCAGAATCATGAATTTATGGGATATTTATGATGTGTCATCGTCTAATAGAATCCTCTTGATACCGCTTGTTTGCAAATAGTGCAAATTTGAATATTCAATTGCAAATTGATAACAGGTTAGGTTTAATGCTAATCAAAATTTAAAAGCGAATGCTCTGTGTGTAACTGAGGTTTATGCATGCAAGTTGCTGTTGGGGTTTGGGATGCTGCTAGCATACGTGTGTGCAAGAAAAGGAAGATTTCATCAGAGGCAAACAATAATCTGCAAGTGAAGGATTTCACTCTCTAGGAATCTGAAGGTCTCCTTTGAGCTGTAGAAATCGTGAAGCAAAAGATGATGGGTGCTGATCCTAACCTTGATTGAAACATACAAGTTTGCCAAGACATTGATAAAGCAGTTTATATGTATCAGCCTATGTATGAAGATTTTAAAAAGGGGGAAATCATTCAGTCTATGTTGTTAAAACATTTTGAGGGGCAATAAAAAGCTTTTTGTTACTGTAAGCTTACCTTTAGAAATGATATTTAGATTACTCGATTTTTATTTTGTTTCCTATAACTACTCTGTCTTGTTGCTAACATTTCATGAATAGCCATTTAAAAATTATGTTGAAAAAAATTCACTGCCTATTTCTCTAGATCTGGAACCAATTACCATATTCCATAGAAATATCACTTTGAATAGTGTGAATCTGAATAATCTGACCATTTTGTGAGGTTCATTATCTTCACGAATCGATATCTACCTGTATACAAAGCCACCCATTAAGACAATTATCAGGGACAAAGTCCAGATTTCCTCCAAATGAAAGCACCATGCAGAGTGATTAGATTATCTGTGTTGTCTTTCAAATTGTGGGGAAAAAATCCTGCTTTGTAGTCTTCTTCTCGCATTTGGACCCTGGAATAATTTTGTACATTTAAAGGTTAAGTGTGTGATGTTAGTTTTTTAAATAACTGCCAAATGGTATGCCATATTTTGTTGTTTAAAACAGGGGTCCCCAACCTCTGGGGGCCATGGACTGGCATCGGTCCACGGCATGCCAGAAACCAGGTTGCACAAATGAGCAAAGCCCCATCTGCATATGTGCGGGATGTAGGCAGTCCGTGAAACCACATCCCCTCCAGTCTGTGTAAAAACCTCTCTCCATGGAACCAGTCATTTGTGCCCAAAAGTTGAAGTCCATTGGTCTAAAGAGATATTATTGTAAGAGTTCAAAACTGTAACCTTAATTGAAAATTAGACAGAACTGAAAGACAAGGAAATGCTTTATTAAAAAGCTTTAATAATGAGCCTTGGATAGTACAGTGGTCTAAAGCCCTGTTATTAACATCAGCTGCCTGCAATTATTGCAGGTTCGAATCTCACCAAGGCTCAAGGTTGACTCAGCCTTCCATCCTTTCTAAGGTAGGTAAATTGAGGACCCAGTTTGTGGGGGCAATAAGCTGACTTTGTAAATATACAAAAGTATGAAGGCTATTGCTTGGCGCATTGTAAGCCGCCCTGAGTCTCTGGAGAAGGGCGGCATATAAATCAAATTAAAAATAATAATAATAATAATAAAATGACAGTGCAATCCTATATACTCTTTGATTTCACTGGAAGTGTAAGCTATATTGAACATTTACAAGTTTTTTCTGTGTGTGTGTGTGTGTTTGTGTGTGTGTGTGTGTATTTACATGCCTAGAATAGATTGAAGTGCATTAAGTTCAACATTTGTCTTTTCACATCAGATTCATACCGATAATTACACAATTAAAACCTAATTCATAAACAAATGCCATTTTTGTAAAAGAAAAAAAAAAGATACTTTTATGTTGATATGAATAAGTTCATTACCTAGTAAAACATGTTGCAGCAGTTTGAAACAAAACAAAGCAACAATTAGAAGCTTGGGCAAAATACATATATTCATTTTATAGAGATAATCAAATGATGATCATCAACATTCAGAGCACCGTAAATTAGTTCTTAAAATCGTAACCAAGGTGCAATTTGGAAATATAGCCACTGAATGTGAATCATGCCAGAGGGGGGGAAAATCAGAAAAAGTGAGTACTTTTTTGTTTACTTATTCTAGAATTTCTGAACTTTCATCTATTTTGATTTCACTTGCAGCTATTCTGTGCCAGGGTTTAATATGCTTATGGAGGACTCCCAGTCAATCTCTTCTTTCAACATTGAGTAGACTGTACCTCAAGTAGTGTAGCAAATAGTAGGTTTGCTACTCAACAAGTTATGTATTCAGTAGGATCTGACAGTGTTATCTGTATACAAAATGTATTTTCAATAAACCTTCATGTCACACTTCATAGATTGAGCAGTATAGTTAAGAAGTATTATAATCATATGGGAAACCCAGGGATTGCTTTGATTTATAGGCATGATGTTATGTTATATTAGTTGACATTATTTTATATATCTAGATTTATTTGTTTCCTTATCTCAAGTAAAAAGTATCAAATCTATTAGAACATTCCCTAGGCAATCCATGTAGAATCTCATAACTTTCGCTAGTAGTGAGTTTTTAAATATATGATTGTTTTTTCCCCCCTGGGAGAAAACTTCACTGTTACTTCCTTACTAAATTACATTAGCTTACGAATGAATCAACATATTGGAAGTTGATTATATAAAATGAGAAAATGATTGTAATTTAATTTGTAACATTGATAATGTTCTCTTCTGTTTTTAGCAACAATTTTGCTAACCCGAGCAGAATTGTTTGTTTGTTTGTTCATAGGAGGTTTGTTTTCATCTTGTGGAGCAATTAAAATGCCTGTTTATTGCACCACAACATGAAGGAAAATATGTTTCTTGTTGAACCAAAATATTTTGCATTCATTTGCAGTGCACGCCATGCAGTTTTGTGGCTTTGCTTAAATGTAGTTTTATATCATAAGTCCGTGCAGAGGAATGCTGAGTACATTAGCAGTTGCAAAGTGTCATGGGATCTATTAAGACAAAAGAAAATGCAGTAAGCATTAACATTTAAATATTCCCCGAAGGAAAAGGTGGTGAGGGATAGATATTTTTTTTATTATTAACATCCTAACCATATTACCATGTACGATTGTATTCTGCTTAACCAGGATAACTTCAAGTATTCAGTTAAAGTGACTGATATGCCCGAAGTTCGACTCTCCTACACAAATCAGTGGAACTTAAAAGGGCTGAATCCTGAATTGATACATCCTCATATTTTATCACAAAATAACTAATATACAGCAGGGAATAATTGCACATTCTTCAAAACCAGTCATTATGTGCAGGGGTGGTATTCACTTACTTTCCCTACTGGTTCGCAAATGTGAGTGCACACGTCCATGCATGCGCCCGGCCTTCCACACGTGCACTTTGCTGCCCCGCATGCCTTCTGCGCATGCACCTCAAAAATGTGCCTAAATAGATGGCATAGAGCCGGGGCAGGGGGGCAGGGGGGCAGGGGGGCAGGGGGGCAGGGGGGCAGGGGGGTGGGCCCACCCGCGATTTCCACTACTGGTTCAAACTGGCTGAATGCCACCTCTGATTCCGTGGTGGGTTGCTCCCGGTTCGCACCGGTTCGCAAGAACCAGTAGTAAAAATTTGTAGTAGTTCGGAGAACCGGTAATAACATTGGCTGGCCACGCCCCCAAACCGGTCCCCAGCCTGGTCGCTGCTCACTTACTCCACCCACCTCATCAGAGGCTTTTTTTTTTAACTTTTAAAAGCATTTTTTCTACAACCTCTTCAGCCGAAAAAATGCTTTTAAAAGTTAAAAAAAAAAAGCCTCTGATGATCATGTGGCTCAGCTGGGATCGTCAGAGGCTTCTGAAAGCATTTTTTTTCTGCAATCTCTTCAATCGAAGAGGTTGTAGGGGGAAAAATGCCTTTAAAAGCCTCTGGCGATCCCCACTGAGTTGCCTGATCGTCAGAGGCTTCTGAAAGCATTTTTTTCTGCAATTTCTTAAGGATGTAGAAAAAATGCTTTTAAAAGTAAAAAAAAAAAGTTGGCCACGCCCACCCAGTCACATTACCCCCAAGCCACACCCACAAAATAAGCCACGCCCACAGAACCGGTAGTAAAAAAAATTAGAACCCACCCCTTCTCTGATTATGCAGCAAAACTAAAATGTAAATTCCACTGATTTTATTAGAAGGAAATTTCACACACAGGTAAGATTTGCTCTGAAATCAATAGGATATAAAAATGCTTGAAATAATTATTTGAGGTTTTCAAAGTGCAGACATTTATGGCATGCCTGATTGTATGATGGAGAGGCTTTCTTTTTTTTGCTTTTCCTTATTTATTTATTCATGTATTAATTTTAATTCCAGCTTTCCATTACTCAGAAATATGTATATTCTAATTGGTTTCCCCCCCCCCTCTTATATTTATTTAGATGAAATAAGTTAGCAATACCAAATAAATATAGCCAGGGTTTGGGGGTTTTCTCTTGAAATACCATTTTTCCTGCAGTAGTTTTCTTATAGTCCATTATTATTATCATCCATGATGACGGAAGACTCGTATCCAATACTTTCTCAAACTTGTGGTTATTTCTTACATTCCACCCCCCCTAAAAGAAACAGAAAAGACAGTCATGCCCATCTGCTTTTTTCTCTTCTGTCTTTCAAGGAGAATTGGCCCTTGGCCTTTTGCTAAAAGTACTTCCTTCCTTACAATGCAAGGAAGAAATGCAAACTGGCACCCCACTAGAAAAACGCCTGTAGATTTTGATGGATGAAGACTGTACTGTACGTTTGCTGCACTTCCCTTGGCAGAGTGCCCAATGCAATGCAACATTACTAAATAATGTCTAGATCATTTCACCTAAGAATGTAACAATATCCCAGGTTGTTGTTTTTTTTATATGAAATATATCAATAACATAGGTTAAGGACAGGAAATTCTACTAAAGAATATGCAGGTGAAATATTAACAGCGCTGTAATATTAATCTCAGTGGTGTCTATGTGGCAAGATATCAAGCAGGAGTTAGGACTCATTTTATCTTCAACACCATAGCCTATTTGTATTGCTTCTGGAGCCTGCTATAAGCCCGTGGTGCAAACATGTAGATCGTTTACTAATAGCTTTCGATAGATCTGTCCTTGAATTCATTCAGTTTCTTCTTAAAGCCTTCCAGGTTAGTGGCTATCACCACATCTTGTGATATTAACCACAGGTTAATTATGTAATGTGTGTTGAGGTGTTTTGTCTGTTCTGTATCTCTCTTCAATCCCTTTTCATTGGAGGGTCATAGTGTTTTGAGGGAGGTACAAAAATTATCCCTGATCGTTTTATCTTTCTGATAGAATATTTGTAGCTCAGGATTCTATTGTGGGGTCCTTGGTGCTCTCTGAGCTTGGTGGTTTTGTTGCAGATGTTTTATTACCAAACTAGGTAATAAAATCACTAGTGGAGGAAAATCACCAAGCTGAGAGAGCACCAAGGACCCCACATGTTATCTTTGTCTGAATTCAATCTGGTGACTTCCAAGTCTTTTCTGACTGGTTAAGACCTCCTGAGAAATGACATGCACCCAGGTCAAAGATGATAAATTCTTCCTTGCAGGAAGCATATTTCCATCACTTTCTCAAGTGTTCATTCCTTGATCCAGCAATATCGGATATTTTTTTGTCCAGGCTCCAATCTTCCCTTTATTTAGAAGGCTGTTTAGAAGCTGGTAGTCCTGCATCTCTGAGGAAGATTATCTGCACCCCATTGAAGTCAGGTTTAAGGCTAAAATATGTTGCCAAGATGATGTTGATCAACTTGTGGTTGACCTTTGGTAGACCCAAGATGGACATAGTGTATTTATCCTGCCTCTCCTTGATTCCTCAGTGGCTTTCAATAACATTGGTTATGATAACCTTCTGAACTGGCTGAGAGGGTGGGAAATTAGGGGAAGGACAGTCTTGGTGGGTTTTTTTCCCCTTCTTCTAAGATCAATTCCAGCTGATATTGGGGGTGGGTGGGAAAAGAAAGTTAGTCTTGGGCCTCTGCTTTGTAGAGTGCAAGAGGTTTTTTAACTCTCTTCTTGTTTTTATTTAATGCCTACATGAAACTGCTAGGTGAGCTCATCTATCCCCATTCAGTTACCATTAATTATCATTAGTATGCTGATTCAGTTATACATCTCTGTCTGGAATCATCCAAGGGATGCGACTGAGTTGTTTTCTCAATGCCTGGAGGTGCTGAAGGTCTGGATGGAGAAAAACTGGCTTTGGTTAACCCTGACAAGACTGAATGTCTGTGGGTTTTATGACCTTTCAGTTTGGTGATATCTCATAATTAACTCTGGATGAAGTCACATTTTCACAGCTATAGTTCGTGCAAAGTTTGAGAACTGCCCTGAAAACCTGTTTCGTGTTCAAGAGGAGATGGCAATTGTGGCACCACAGACACAGTTATATGTTGTATACCAATTGCACCCAGTGATAGATCAAATAGTGTTGCTCTCTGGCACTCATGCCTTAGTTACTTACTCAGCATGGATTTCTGATTCAAAATCTATGATTTATGCATAGCCTTAATTAAAATGTCCTATTATGAATGGCTTTTACGACCCAACATCGTAATGTAGACTTCATTTCTATAACTTCTTTCTATTCTGGATACTCTATTCCACGGGTGTCAAACTTGTGGCGTCACACTGATATCACATGATATTTCATGACATTTTTCCCTTTGTGGAGCTGGGGTGGGCGTGGCCTCTGTACGACGCATCCGGCCCGTGGGCTGCCAGTTTGACATCCCTGCTCTATTCTATCTTTCAACATAGTTTTATGTTCCCCTTTCAACAATTTCTCAGTATTCTGTGGCCTCTGAACATGTTCTTTCCTCTTTTGATTGTTTTGGAGATTGTGACAATGTTCAGATGGTTCCCTTCAATGTTGCTGGATCCTCCTAATAGTTTCTCAGTCATTCTCTTTTAGCTAAATTCATGCTAGTATACATGATAAACTAGCAAGCTGCAAATGTGTTAACAATTGTAAATTATAATTGTATTAGTTCTTTTCTATTCCTGTTATCTTTCGTCATCTTCACTGATGCTCTTTGTTTATCAAAAGGACTAGAATAGCACACACATAACTTTCTTGCCACATGGTTATTATCACAACCACTCTTTAAAGTAGCTTAGGCTGAGAGACAGTGATCGGTCTAAAGTCACCCTTTCCAATCATCCTGGTAGAGAGAATATTTGAATTAGTATTACCAAATTTGCATAGTGAAATTTGATGTTTTAATGAGTGCAAGAAACGCAGGATTCTAAATTCCTTCAAACACTGTATAAATTAAAAGTTCAATAATGATGATTAATTGGTCATTTGTACCAATCACCTTATGTCTACCTAACAAACACTATCAAGTGCTCCCCATCTAATATCTGAGCAAATGAAATGATTGGATAAAAGAATACATTAATTTAATTTGCCCTCACTGCCATTTCAGTGGGAAGTCATACAGTAGTGCACTATCTAATCTAATAACAGCAGTGCGCTGAAAAATGTTTGGCTCTGTTCATAACCTGTGGGTGAACTTGGCTTTGCTTTCCAAGAATGAGACTGTGATAACAGAAGAGCTTCAGCAATTAAAATACTGCTAGGTTCATGGGAGAGACAAATGTCTGCTTGCAAATGCTGCAGTGCACGATTTATGATGTCTTTTATTTTAATGCTGCCCGGTATATCTTTTAAATGGGCTCATATAGTCAAGCCAGTTTCTTCTGCTGTGAGGGGGCCAGGATTGCAAACAAGCAAGAGAAATGACAGCTCCACATTTCCATATGAGCTTTTATTTGGTTTCTTTTAAAAAAAAATAATAAAGAAACCTAATTTCTACAGTAACCTTAATACTGTTACATAATGTGTTTCCAATTTGGAGCTAGATTGATTTCCCTTAATGGCAAAAAAAAATCTATATGAATAAAAAAGAGTGGCCTACAGAATCCATATCCCTCTGTTCTAAAAGGAAAGAACAGTATGTGTAGCCAACCTACCATGGTCGGGAGTGAAATCGATGGATATGGCAGAACTTAGACTTATGCAGACTCACAGGGTGCTTTCTTAACTCTTTTCCTATAGAATATAACTGCACTACTGTTTTTTAGAAAATCGATTCTCGTTAGTTCCTTCTATGGCTTACTACCTGATCTAGCTCCTTTTGAATTCTAAAATTCCACAATTTGACATTCCCGACATAAGTTACGTCCAATGAAGATAACATAGAGTGTTCTATATCCCTCTTGTGCATAACATAACTCTGGTTTTCTCTTTTTAAAAGCAGAAAAGGGATTCCCTAACTCAAAAGAAGCAGATACTGATGACATTGAAATGAAGCATGGATCTCAGTATGTATGTCCTGGACTAGGGAACCACCACTCTTACCCAGCATTTTGATGGAAAGATAAGAGATGTTTGGCAGATGAATAATAAAAAATTAAAGTGGTTTAGTATTGGTTAGGAATCTTTCTACTGGTTTTTAATTAAATTGAGCTTAGTTCAACTAAACACCATATTTTATACACCAACACTTAATAAAGTATAATTTTTGCCCTTATCTTTAATAATAGCCAGAGTAATAAAAACAGAAGCACTATCTTTACTGTTGCCACATTATAGATCTGTAATAGTACTTTGGTGTTGTTGTTTTTTATTGCAAACACATTACCGGTAAGCTATTTATTAACAATTTTGTATACTGATGTAATATTTATAGACAGAGTGGTTGCATAGTAAAAATCAAAACATTACCAAGCCCAAAAACATAGCACAACACATAAAAGATCACAAATTGTCAGTGGCTCCCTGCAGTCCTACTAAGGCCCAAAGGAGCCGAAGGATTCTGTCTTGAGGACAGAATGATTTCAAAAAATCATTGTCCTGATTTCAAAAAATCCTCAAGAGGATTCTGTATTGAGGACAGAATTCTCTTGAGGATTTTTTGAAATCAGAACAATGTTAGGGCCAGAGGAATAAGTTATTAGTAAGTTATTTGGAATATCTCCAAATCCCAGACCAGTTTCTTTGGGGGAGTCAGCCCCATCTAGGCAACTCCTAGCACTGATGTTCCTAGACAGACAGATACTAATCTAAGAACAGAAGTTCCATCTTGCTCGGAGTTAATCTGAACTCCTTCTCCCCATCCTGCCAGTCGCTTAACAGCCTCTCAACCCTAGTCAGTGTAATAAGATACTAAAGAGTTTTCTGCACTAGTGACCTGTCAGATGGATTAGCAGGAGCAGGAAAAGAGTGGGGATAACTGAGCTGCCACAAGAAATGTAAAAAGAGAGCTACAAGAGAATGGCAGAGCTGATTATGAGCAGCCGGGCCATATGATCGAGATGATCACGGAATAGGCATAACAGCCTGTGAGTAGGCAGAATAGTGCATCCCATCATAGCAAAAGGAATTGTCAACCTCCTAACTGCACAATACAATCTGGGAAAAAAAAGGGGGTTCACAATGATTTTCATTAGTTAGGTTTGTTATTAAGAAAGTAAGGAATTGTTGCTTCTAGTATTTGTCCCACTTTGGCTGCAGGGTCTACGTTTTGCACTTGCTTTAGTTCACATAATAAGGTTGTCGAAGGATAAGGTAAGTTTATTGCAGAATCTGACACTGATTAAGGCTGAGAGATAGTGTGTGGCTCAAGAAAACCTATCTGGCTTCCATGCCAAAGAGAAGATTAACACCTGGGCATCCCCATTCCTAATCCACAGCCCCACAATATGCAGCTGGCAGAACATAGTTGTCTGCTTCAGTTTTACTTGATCTATGTAGCAGAGGAGGAGTCTTTCAAGAGAGCTAATCCTGTTGGGTTTTTTTTTTTTTTAAGTAACAGATTCTATAGACCAGGGATGTCCAACCGTGGTAACTTTCAGATTTGTGGACTTCAATTCCTAGAATTCCCCAGTCAGCATGGCTGGGGAATCAGCCCACAAATTTTAAAGATGCCACGGTTGGACATTCCTGCTCTAGACTGAAAAAAATAGGAAAACCTCTACTATAGGTATTTGTTTCCTAGACAGCCTCGTGAGGAAATAAAAGGAAGGTAACGTAAGAAATAGAGTTATTTGTGAATTCCCTCCATGCAAGACACAGAGTATTGAAATACATAGCATCATTCCATAGTTCTATACATGAATATGGAAGTGCATGTATAATCTTCCATTCTAAGAGGGAATAGTCTATCCATCAAAAAGCCCAATAAATGGAAAAGACAAAATTAAAACAATAATTTTGCCTTATCTTATCTGTGAAAGTATAGGAAAGTTGTGTGTCACTTATATGTACTTTACAAAGGACAAGGAGAAAGGTACCCACTCTGAAGTACCCAGAGTTCACCACTTGGTTCCAGAGAAACAACACGGAAAGTGGGAAGCATTGAAGTCTGTTACATTCAGTTGGGTGGGAATAAAGTTAAGCCCTATAAAATTAAAGTTAAGGAGTTTTCAACCAGCCTTCAAAGGGATTAGAAATATTTCCTCCTTTGATCACAGCATACTTTTGATTTTCCTCCTTGATAGTTTTTGCTTTCACTCATCCTCAAGCCAATGTTTAAAATAAGTGGAAGTGGGGCAGGAGGAGAGAAAGGGAGGGGAAAATGATGGTTTTCTAACCAGCCTTGATTTTCCAATCTCCTCTGTAGATTTCAAAAATGCACGGGCCCACATACACAGGTTCTTTTAAGTTTAACCATTCAGTAATACGAAACAATCAGCATCCATCTTGCAGCAAGATTTCAACAGCAGGACTTCAAAAGAAAACCACGGCTTCTCCCTGCTCACAGTTTCAGGAAACAGCTGCATTTCTTTGAACTGTGCTTTAGCATTACTTTACGGTGAGCTTAGGCTCTCTCTATGCCTGACCCCCTTCCCCCCATCCTGCCTCTCATCCCCATTTGCAGGGAAAACTAACATGGCAAAGTGCTGCTCGGAAAGGACAAATGGGGAGACAGCGTGGTTGAAAGCAGATGGTAGACTAGCAGAAAAAGAAAGTTTAAAGAAACAAACATTCGCCACAAAGAGCAGAGGCAATTTGAAAATACCAGGTAATTGTTAGACAGAGTAACAATTCTTCTTTTAAAAGCAACTGTGAATTCAGTGCAGGAGACGTGTAGTAAACTCAGTTTCTTTTGGAACTATGGCTTGGAGTATGGCCTGTACTATATTTTTTATATATATAAATATAAATATAATATATAATATATAATATATAATATATAATATATAATATATAATATATAATATATAATATATAAAAGTATACACACACACACACACACACACACACACACACACACACACACACTCCTTTCTCTGGAAGCTTCTATTTATCCCTACAACATAATTAGCCAACGTACCAAGTTAAAGGTCAGGCATTGCCTGCAGAAATATGCAGGTTAACACCATCGGAAGTTATTTTTATTTCTTTACTATTTTCCTGCCCACACAGGAGTTCGAAAACATGCAAATGCAAGTAGATTAATAGATACCACTTCGGTGGGAAGGTAACAGTGTTCCATGCACCTTTGGCATATAGCCATGCTGGTCATGTAAATACAGAAATTGTCTTCGGACAATGCTGGTTCCCACAGCTAAGAAACAGAGATGAGCACTGCCCCCTAGAGTCAGAAACAGCTGGACAGGGAAATCTTTATCTTTATTTACTTTCCAGAATGTTTACAGTAGTAGTGGGTTTCAAATCCCGTCGCTACCAGTTTGCTCGTGGGCGTGCGTGCGCTTGTGCGTGCGCAGAAGTGTCCGGGTGGGTGGGCGGAGCCTCCTGCCACCGCCACTACCAGTTCTCCCGATCTGGGGTAAACCGGTAGCTACCCACCACTGTTCTACAGCCACCACAATGAATGCATTTACTTGTTGTTTTCAAGTCAGATCCATAGCAAAGAAATAAAAGCCATAAACTATATACTAAGGCCATAAATATCAAAATAGCTCTTTTTTAAAAAAAATCCATAAAAGTTGAGATAATCCACTGCTGTTTGAATAGGAAACAAAGCGTAGATGCTATTAGAAAAGAATACATGTGAATCAAATGCTTGATTAAATTCTTGTGCTCAGAATTTTGGCAAAAAGCCCAATTCAACATAGACTGAATCCAGACTGTTTAGCTTGATTTGAGAGTCTTATTCCTCCCACTGTTTCCCAAAGCCAGTTGCTTTCCTTCTAATCTGGAGACATATAGCTCGACAGTAATAAAGCATCCAAGGAAAATTTCAAAGTAATTACCAAGTGTGGTATGTGTGTGTGTGTGTTTTAATATAGCATGATGGAAGGGAATGGAATATTATGACAACAGGGGAATCCTATTAACTCTCCTGGATTTTAATATAATGAAAGTAATAAGAATAACTTAATTTTTGTTCTGGGGCTACCCATTATTTCTTGAATTAACCCCTGTGAAACTTTTTCCTCAAGGTACAAATGGCCCAGACTGTGCGGTTATTTAGAAAAGTTGTGAAAATCTGGATCTTCATTCTGTGAAGAATGTGATGTGATGTTGAGTGAGATTATTCATTTCATTGCACTTGCCCTCTTTTATCTTTAACTTTTATTAGTGTTATTGTAATGTTTGACTGTTGTTAGCCACCCACAGTTGATGAGAGGCAGGTGATGTCAATCGTTCAATAGTCCATCATGAGTATGGAAATCATACTCATGAGTATTAACACTACCTTTATTGTAAGACTGCAATAGCAGAAACTTGCAAGTCTGAAAGTATTTCTTCCATCGCCATCCTGGCCTTAATTTTAAATTTAAAATTTTTAGACTTTATTTTATATTGTGGCTTTGTTTTATTGTTGTGAGCCGCCCTGAGTCCATTGTGAGATAGGGCGGCATATAAGCCGAATAAATAAATAAATAAATAAATACTTCCCAGAGAACTAGAGGGTCCCTTCTAAGATGTTTTCTCCACTCCCATTCCTTCTGTGGGCTAAGATACCTCTTGTCTGACCACTGCCCTGGTTGCAGCTCTTCCTCCTGTCTCCCAAGGAATCCATTACAAGGAACCCATTACAAATTACAAGTTTAATTTATTATTATGATTGGTTACAGAGTAAGCCAGGTTTTTTAAAGGCTGAATTTGTATTTTATCTATCTTTTGAGTCCTTCCCAAGAAAAAGAATGCAACTATCTTTGTTTTTACTTGGAAACCTCTTCTGGACTTTATGCTTGAGGTGGGAAAAAAATTAAAAATTGATTTTGGATTTTGCTGATTAGATAGGTTTGTTGTTATAGAAATGATTAGTACATGTTACTATATAAAAGTTTTTTCTTAAAAAGGAGCTTTTATGAAAATTACCTTATTCTACTGCCCTAAAAAGAGCCATAAGTCAATGCTTTTCTTTTTCTTTCCCCTTTTACACTACACTTTTTCCGCTTTCTTTTTTCCTCTTTTACTTTCCCATTATTTTCATTCTTCTTTGTATTTTATATTTTGGTAAACTAATAAATGTTGAAATGTAAATTACATCTCAGCATCTTGTTTATGGGAGATACACTTTGTCTGGCTCCCCTCATGAGACTCCAGTATGCTTGAATCTCTGGCGTAGCTCTCATCTTCCCCCAAGAATGCAAGCCTCACAACCATGTCATGCTAGTGCCTCACTGGGGAATGGTGATGATAATGATAATAATGATGATCATCATCATCATGATCAGTAGTGGGTTCCACTTACCTTCGCTACCAGTTTGGAATCGGGACCGTGTGTGTGTGCAGAACCTTCTGCGCATGCGCAGAGCATCCATGATGACATCCAGGTGGGTGGTCGGAGCCTACTGCCACTGCCACTACTGGTTTCCCCGAATCGGGGAGAACCTGTAGAAACCCAACATTGATGATGATACACTGAAAGGCAAAGGCAATCTTTAGTTCCAAAATAATTGTGCATGTTTTTCCATTACCTGAGTTTAATGCTCACACACTCCAAGTGAAGACTGACTTCATGGTAGAACTGATATTTTAAGATCGCTGAACGGCACAGAAATGTCCTTCTTGTGTCCCAATTGTAACAGCAAAGATTCCTCTACACTACACATTGTTTCAACAGGCCTCTCGATACAAGCAATTACTTTTGCTTCAGTTTTCTCAAGAATTGCTCTTTTTTTTTGCTTCAGAATTTCCATTTTACCACATACTCTGATAATCTCTCCCTGTTTCAGTGTTGACTTTCTCAGATGGTACTTCTTTTTATTCAATTTTCCTTCACACCCACTCTCATTTGATCAATAGATCAACCTAGTGACTCTGTTGTTTAACTGTCTCTTAGGCCAGCCATTTTACAGGCCCTTAAAACTACTAATGTTCAGCAAGTCTTAGTTTTCAGATTCTTATCAGCTGAAAGGGATGTATTTTCAAAGCCCGGGTTGTGTATATAAAAACTTTAGCTACACATTCTATATTCCACAGAATTCTTTCTCTCTCTTTCATTTGACTGATATTTCATCCATACTGTATACTGATTACTTGTTGTCAGTTCTCTCACAGAACATAGAAGGAAAATACTTTATTATAACAGAAATGTTAATTCTACAGATGCCAATTAAAGGGAAATTGCTACAAACCCTTTCTTCTTTATGTACACTATATATCAGGTCAACTACGTTTCAGGTGTCTGTTCAATGAATGGGGTGGGTTCTACTTACCTTTACTACTGGTTCGCAACAGGGCCGCACACTTCTTCGCATGCAGAGAAGCTTTCTGATGATGTCGGGGTTGGTGGGCGGAGCCTCCCAGTGGTTTTACTACCGGTTCTATAGAACCGGTCTGAATCGGGGGCAACCCACCACTGGTCTACTGTCTTAACAATGTGCCATTCCTTGTTGCCCCAAAAGATTTGCTATCTTTCATTTGTTTCATTTCAATAGCTTTTGGTATTTTATAGCAAAAATTCCATCATCAGTTTTGTGAAAGTAAATTATAAACAGAAAGAAAAGTGTCAATAAATTTGCCTCTCTCAATTTGGCAGCCTAGCTTCCATGAAATTGAGAATAGGAATCAGAATCAATGTTAATCTGTGGCTTCTTGCTATGACAGGTTTGATCATCTTTGGATTTAGCCACATTAATTGGTTGACTCATCACCAAAATAGATCAGCATCCACTTCTGGAGGGCAGAAACAGAAGTTGCTTTATGTTAATTCACCATCACTGCCATCAGACCAACCTAAAGATGTAACTTTCTGATCCATTTCTGAAATACACTTTTCCATGTTACATCAACTTAAAGTTCCCGCTCTTTTTGGATAGAATGTTCATTGGCTATCTCACCCCTTCAACTGAGAAATGTTCTTTCAATTGAGTCAGAGCTTATGCTCTCAAGTACCTGGGAGCTGTTTAGTACCATGGTTGCAATAACTGCACAATGGTCTTGATACTTTCTTTGTAAGGTTTAGAGCAATTTGGTATAGTGGTTAAGGTATCAGGCTAGAAAGCAGGAAATGGGAAAATTGTAAACAAATAAAAACCCGCTCAACTTAATCTGAGTTTATTAAATTACTGTTTTGAAACTGTTCCCTGTTTCCCAATTTCCCCAAAGAGGCATGGTGGTGCAGTGGTTAGAATGCAAGCTAATTCTGTTGACTGCTAGTCAGCAGAGCCGATTCTCACCGGCTCAAAGTTGACTCAGCCTTCCATCCTTCTGAGGTGGGTAAAATGAGGACCCAGATTGTTGTGGGCAATATGCTGACTCTGTAAACCACTTAGGAAGGCTATAAAGCACTGTGTATATAAGTCTGAGTGCTATTGCTATTATACATTTTGATAAGCTTACTGGATGTAATTTTGAGCTTATTTTATTGGGAAAATGTACTTTAAATTTACTTACTGCTCAGATAAATGCTGTACTACGAGTATGATCATGTGTGAGGCTGGGCATAGAAGAAGACTAAAGAAATGACTGACACCATCGTCTGTCAACATCCTTTGCTTAGTGTTGCTGCCTGACATATTCAAACTATCATTATATCAAAGAGCATTCATTTTTATCAACAGCAAATTATTTGCTGGGGATCAGGAGAGATGGTCAGGAAGGGAATTAAGTAGGCATAAATAGCATGACCAATGTCTTCCTCATCCTCCACATACATGTTCTTCTTGTGGCTTCTGATACCTTATCTAATGGTACGCCTGGCGCTAGGATAATTTATTTCTTTTCAAAACTTAAATGTATGAAGCAATGCATGTTTTATGGATTCCAGCCATGGATGGAGCCTTTGAAAATTCCAACCAAGGTCTTTTAAGGAGCAGAATTCTTACCAAAACAAAGCAAAGTTCCTCTCCGTGTGCCTGCTAGTCTGCGCTCAATTCCCTCAGAGAAATCAGCAGGAGAAAACAAACTTCAAACAGACTTCACACAATTTCCCTTAGCGATAGGGAACTTCACAAGAGCTGCGTGACACACAGTAGACATTCTGAAAGGGAAAAGTGAGAAGAAAAGCAACGGTGGATGCTTCTAAACAAACGTGACAAAATCTTCCAGCAAGAACATTTCAAAGACCTGTGCCAGATAAGTGAGCTGCACCAAACAAATGGCTGTTTTTTTAGAGCAACAAATGTCAGCCAGAAAAAAAAGACGCAAGAGTAAGGAGCTGCAAGAAATTGGAAACAAGCTGCAGAATGATCAGAAATAATCCCCAGTGGAAATCTAAACTCCGTTTGTGTGTGTGTATGTGTGTGTGTGTAATAAGTAAAGCACAAAATTTGGAGAAAGACAACCATCCTAAAGAGTCTGCTTTATGATGATCCTGTAGACCTGGTTATGTTTAATATAGCTCATTGGATATGGGATAAGAGAAATGACAGATGGCTGGAAGAATATTAGCTAACCTATTAATAGAGAGCAGTTACTAAACAAAAAGTTTTGGTTGCTGCGTTTTCTCTTAAGCATTTTGGCTTTCTTCTCAAACTATCTTATTGCAGGTTTCTTAATTCTTTGGGGAGGAGAGACTTCAATAATTAGCACTTTTCAATGCAACACGAGGTCTGTAAAATTCATTTCGCCGGCATTCCATTGAAATGGAATATTTCAAGTCTGTGGTCCTCCCGTTAAAATCTGTGCAAATAGAAAAGTGAAAAACTGTTTAACCTGCTGCAGTTTTAATTTCAACGCTGCTCTTCTTGGATTATTGTTCTTCTATATTTATACAAACGACTCCTTTACATTTAAAAAGATTTAAAGAGAATGGGGAAAATAAAAAGTATTGAAAAAGTTGCCACTATAATATTGCCTTGGAAATCCCGCCCCCCAATAAATATGTCTAACTGTTTAAGTACAGTTATTCTTTAAAACATTAAAGCATGCTTTGGCGTATGAGAACTTTATCATGTTCCCCATGGCTATGTCAATTTACAAGATAACAATGTTGGATTTAACATGATGATGAGATTTGGCTGATGTGTTTTATATTCAAATATTTTAACATTCTCTCTCTCCCCCTTCTTTCCTCAATGTGTGTGTGTCTGTGTGTGTGCCTTTTGAGCTAGTCTAGATTCCTGGCATTTAAAGAGGACCAATTTATATAGTTCTCTTGGCGAGATATTCAGAAATGATTTGCATTTGCCCTTCCCGGGTCTGGAGGGAGAATGATTGGCCCAAGATCACCACTTGGGTTTGTAGCTAAGACAGGGACTAGAATTCATCGTCTCCTGGTTTCTAACCTGGTGTCTTAAACCGCTTCATCAAACTGATTCTCTCTCTCTCTCTCCTTCTCTATCTCTCTCTCTCTCTCTCTCCTGTTAAATATTGAATAGAAATGTTTATCGCATGACAAAAGTATACAGGAGACATGGTATAGACTTTAAGTCATCTTCATTTTTTTCCTTCAGTTCTTATTCCTGTCACTGGTGTTGAAAGAATGACGGTTAGACCAAAGACAAAATATCAAGAAAGCACCATGGGAAACTGGCCATCTGCCACCATTTATTTTTCAATGGCTTCCAATCCCCTCACAAGGGATAAAAACTATGGTGCTTTCTGAGTATTTTGGACCACAACTCCCAAAACCAATCTTTATTGCCCATTTTGGCTGAGACTTTGGGAAATGTAGTCCCATACACAGTGTATCATGCATGGTAACACACAGATTGTTGCACTGTAATGTTATTTTTTTATCTCGAATGCAAATCTTGGCTTAGGTTTTCTACATCTGCCAATTCCCCCGTAATGTGTAGCATACTTAGCATATTTATATTTATTGGAGATTTTTATGGTATATTCCTTCCTTGCTTGCGATCAATGTTAAAAAATTGATGACTAAATTGTTGGAATGTATTAGTTTACTAAAAGCCAAAGAGATATAGAATTCCAGATTTCCCAGCGAGACAGGCCAATGGGGAGACTAATTTAGATAAATTATAGTACAGTAAATTTTTACCCTTTGCTGCAGGAAATGTCTGTTGACAAGGATGGTCCAAAATATTTGGCAAAAACAGCCCCATATCAAAATAGATTGGATTTTAATTCACTAGTCTTTCAACGTCTTGATGGGGTTTCTGCTTCCACCAAACCTAAGGAAGTTTAATCACAAAGATATTTTTTTAGGGGAAAAAAACCTGGCTCTCTTAGGTGAAGAGAGGGACTGATCTCAACAGCTGATACACAAAAGGGGGAAGAGGAGAGGGCTGCCTGCTGCCTGATCCCCAGGCAAAGCAGAAGTAATAAGCAGAACGGTATGATGGGACTATTGTAAACAGATAGGTTACTTGATATACTAGATGCAACATCTGCACTGCAAAGTTTTCAATCTGCTCTATCATAGATATACAGCCATGGCACCGACACAAACACGTGAGTATTTCTCCAAAAAGTATGCACATAAAAAGCACAGTAACGGCAGCAGTTCACACACGTTGGCATTCAAAGATGCTTCGCTCGTCACTGCTACACAACATTTATTTGACACCTTTACTACTGGAAAAAAATTTTTTTCAGGCTTTGTAGTGTTAGGGGCACCTCGTGCCAGCCCTTTCTCTCCCCCCACACACCAGAAAAAAATAAGCCTGTGCAAATAAGCCTGTGCAAAATAATTCTCAATTCTCTATGGCCTGTTTTACAGATGGAAGTATTAAAGCTGAGAGAAACCACATAATGAAGCCATAGGAAATCCAAATTCAAGACTTCCTGAAATGCATACCCTTTTCCCCCCCTTCTTGAATTCAGTGGGCAGGATGGCATACATGGAGTGGAAAGATCTGGGCTTCAGCCTCTGATGATCCATAAAAACTAATGGCTGATTTGGAGTAAGACACTTCCTCTTCACCCAGCCTACCTTATTGTTAAGTTAACCTTCATACATCACTAAATCTGCATCAGCTATCTGGGACTTTTACTGCTCTCAGGGTGCCCCATTTGTTCTTGCAGCAATAACACATTTTTCAGCAGAGGCTCTTGCACAGCTGCTTTATGGAACACAACCCAATGTTTATTCCAACTTATCAAAGGTTGACTCTGTTCAGTCCATGTTTGTCAGAAATATTCACCTGCTTCTGTGCGTGACTAACTCTATGGAAGCAGGACTACTTGAAATTGAGGCATGGTACTTTCCCTGTAGACTTTATTTATTTTATTTTATTTAAGAGTTTTATATAGCCACCCAACTCACACACAGTGATTCCAGGAGACGCACAACATTGAAAATCCATAGTAATCCCCTTAACTAGCTGCAGTGACATCACAATCAGACAAGCTACTTGATTGGCTCCAAATGGGGTCCCCAAGCCTGCTAACAAAATCATGTCTTCAAGGCTTTATGGAAAAACAACAGGGTGGGGACCAATCTTAAATGATGTTGCAAAGGAGGAAAGCCACCACAGAGAAGATCCTTTTTCAAAGTCCCACCAGATGGACTTCCTTGATAGTTGGGACCCACATCATACCCTGCCTTCCTTCTCTAACCCTTAAAATGGAAAAAAAAAGTGGCTGAAGGAGAAATTATATTACCATGGGCAACTGAGTATGAATTGGCCAACAAGCCCTAAACAACAAATATTTGATGTTAGCATCAAATTAAGCATGGCCTAATTCCTATTGATGTCTTTTTCACCAACCAGATATCTTAATTTGACCACCAGGCCAAAAATTTGAAGACCTCTTTACACTTCTGTGCTATAATACTGCAGTTCTAGAAGGGGGACGCCAGAAAATCCGATATAAAGAACACCTTAGTCATAGTAAATAGCCATTGAAACAGCTCATATGCTTCTTTACTGTCAATTCTCTCTGACAGATCCGTGACACAAATGTATGAAGCTTTATTAACACAACACCTAGGCCGTATTGCCTTTTTTTATCCCAATGATTTCTGACCTGACCCAAGTGATGCAGTCTCCTCCAATGCCACCAAGCTTCACTTGAAGGCAAGATTGAACAGAACCTCTGTAACCACAAACCACCTCACTTTGCGTAAATTCAATGTTTAGTGATAACAATAATTGGTAACCCTCATAGTTATCTGTCTCTAAGTATAATTTATGATGGGTCTTCACTGAAGCCTTAATACTAATAATCTCAGTGTTCAATATGGCCAGAGGTAGGCTTCATATACTGTAGCATCCGGTTCGCCCAGCACTGGAAATGTGAGGGTGCATGTGTGCGGCGTCAAAAACACAGCTATATAGGACTGGATTGCGCCTGGGCAGGTCGCCACTACTGGTTCTCTTGAACTGGTCCGAATCGGCTGAATACCACCTCTGAACATGGCTTACCTAAACTGTGCTCAGTGTATCTTTTTCCATTCAATTTTGTGAGCTAGACAGACAATTCTATTTCATCTCTAAGTTTTATGTTATTTAAGGATCGTCACTGAGCAAAATAAAGTACTGCAATGCTTCTGCCAATGGAAGAATGTCAGTGCCTACTGATAAAATAACTGTTAACTTACAATAGCAGTTAAATGCAGCTTCACTCTGAACAATACTACTGATTAATAGCTAGTAATTACTGAACAATAATAATGGCATCGTATATGATATAAATATAATACTAATAGTAACATTAATATCACTGAATAACTACTGTGGGTGAAGGATATAAATACTATTCATAAATGAGACATAAATTACAATACTTACGACTCCAGAATCAAGATGGCTTTTATTTTTCATTTAGAGCAGTGTAGGTCAATTAGGCTGGCTGAGAATAGCATTTGGGAGAGAAGGCCAAAGAATTTGGCTGATAATGTTAAAAGGATAAATTCAAAGCAATGTAAAGTTGATGACAGAGTCCACACATTTTGTTCTCTTCCAGGGAAATGATATAACCCTGTATATGTAAGTTAAGCAGCAGTTGGCCCCTGAATTAATTTGCTCTGAAAAACAAGAGGGGAAATGGCTGTTTAAATGGTCAAGTTAAATAAGGTACAATTACATACATACTGGTCTCTTTAATTCAGCGCTCCCACCGGTGTGTTTATGAACCCCAAGAGGGGGTACTTTGTTGCCTTGTTAGTTTTAATTGCATTTTGTTTCATTAGATCATCTGAAACAAGAAACCCCCTTCCTAATATGGATCTTTGAATATTCTTGTAATTGTGTTATTTTGTGCCTAAGATCGGCTTTTTTGAAAGTTGAAATCTTTTAGACCAGGTATTTTTTACCCTGACTCGTAAGATTCAAACTTTACTGCTGAAACATGGCAAACAAAATTACCCCTCACAAATAATTCCTCACAGAAATGGGGGGGGGGGGGGGGGGGGCGGGAGGGGAACAGTATATACGATTATATGACTCAAACTCTTATAGCTTTGGTTTGAAAACTCAGCATATGTAAGGTTCATAAATTAAAGTAATAGAAAGCAGGACAACATCTGTTCCACAGCATACAGGGGAATTTGGACATTTGAGAAGTTGTTATACTGATGTTACATTCGGCATGGCAACAAACGAAGAACATTTATACTAAAGGAGATCTTCTGGTGCCTACTTGTATTTCTCGGAGGTTTTTTTTCTTTTTTAGTTGAACACACATCTGTTTTAATATTTGTAACGCACAACTTCCCTGTAACTTTAGTTCTAATTTGTCTTGAGGATCTATTACATGAAACGGGTTACATTTAATTTAACAGAGAAGGAAGGTGTGTAAGATACATCCCACCCACACCCCACCCACCACCCCCAATATTTAAAAGTAACACTTTCTGTAAACCTTCTGGATCCCAAACTGCTTTTAATTCATTGTCAAGTACACCTTCCAATCTAGCGCGACATTTCAAAGCTTCCCAGCATTGTATTCCTGGATACGTTAACCACTAACTACTGTTCCTAATAAAATCCTATGCTAGGCCGATTTAAAGCAAGGTTTGCTTAATTCCAGATCAAAGCCAAGCCTTCTTTAATTCATATTTGAAGAGGCGAAGGATGTAATTGAGCTCATTTATGGGCTGTTAAATAACTAGGATGTTTGCTTCATACTTAAAGCTACTTCCTGAGGCTGCCAGGGTAGCCCTTTTATCTAAGCAGGAATGTATTCCAAACAGTAACCCTCTGCAAGAAGGCTGCCAAGCAGAATCAAGGGGGGAATTCCTGCAACCTGATTACCTGAGATAAGAAACGACTCAGGTGAAAGGAAAGAGGGTGAAAGAAAATTAGTAGAGAGCTTCAGGTGCTTTTTTTTAAAAAGAGGGGGTGGGGGAGGAAAAAACCCACCCAATTGCACAGCCTCAATCTCTCCTTCGTCAAACTGACAGTCCATCATCCAATCAGCAGCCAGCATCGACACCCCAGTAAAGGCAGCCATTTGGCATTCTGGAATTTGCCCACACAAATACGAATGTCAGGGGCTCCCTTGAAAAAGCCCAGGTTCAAGGAAAGGGAATAAGGATTCTAGCAGCCTGAAGAAAATGACACAGCAAAATCGAAGATCTGGTTCCTATGAAGTGGCACCCTCTCCACACACATACACAGATGTCCCCTCATTACAAAGTGCAAGCATGCAAAAGGATTGTAGCCTGGGCTCCCTTTGTGTAGAATTGCAAGGATGAGCGCAGCCATCCCTTCTCGTCTCCATATATCCCTTACTGGTGGGAGGCAGTTCAAAGGAAGAAAAAGGCAGATTTCTTCTCCCTCCCCAACTTAATGGGGCTTGTGTAGTTACCCTATCCATGCTTATTGGGATGTGCCACTGATAGGGGGGCATTTATCTTCTGATAAGTGGAGGGAGCTTTATTCCTTTGGGCTGTTATGTGGGAGCCAGTCATATTCAAATCAGCAGAGGCTTCTGAGTGAATAGATCTGCCCTGAAGCTGCAGGGCTAAAGCTATTGGTGAGGGTGTTTATCAAGGATTATTTCAAGTAAAAATGGTTAAGGTTGTGTTTTTTAGGCATGCTCATGTGAATAAATTCATTAGTGCTTTGTTGCTGGATCCACAACTAGAAGTGCCTTTGATGAAGCCAACATGAAAGACTTTTTGGCTGTCTTGGTACAATGCATGCTCTCTGATGGCATCAAAGACTGTAGAGCCAAGTGAATTTTTCTGGTTTAAAATCTGATTAGGGATATTCCTGAAGTTATTTCTCCCTGGGAGAAATGTGTGTGTGTTTGTACAATTATACCAAACTCACATTTCAGTAAAAAGAGTGGTAGGAGGCTGGAATCTCATGCTTTCTACCAAATAGCGGTTGAGGAAATCTTATATACTATTTCGTAATAACTTAATGGTTTCAAGTCCTCAAAGTGCTTTCCACATAATGACTGATTTCATGCAATGGACTAAGGCAAGATATTGAATGAAGGGTTTCCTTGTTTGTGGCTTAGAGCGATTAATGCACACAGACAGGGTGGTTTGTAAACCATGGTTGACAGCATTATGTGCTCTAAACATAGACCATAGTTAAGCTATAGTATTACCACGGCTATTTATTTATACTTAATTTTGTGAATGTTTTTGTTTTAACGTTTTTAAATCGTTTTAATTGTTTTATAATTTTAGAAATGTAAGATGCCCAGAGCCACTTGGTTGAGTTGGGTGGCTATAGAAATTGAATGAATAAGTAAATAAATATGTGAATAAATATGATATGTGAGTAAATAAATATACACAGAGACATTAAATTGTCATTTCTTTTCATTTATAAGGCAAGGTGTAGTTATAGCAAGAACTGTGACTGAACAATATGCAAAATCTTTTAACTTTTTAGCAGGTAGTGCACATGTGAGCAAAGGGTGTTTATTTACATAATCTAATTCAGAATATTAAAACAGAGCTTGTATATCCCACCCTTCCTTCAGGATATGCAATCTGAGTATTTCTCATTTCTCTAATTTTTCCCTATACAACAAACCTGTGGGGTATGTTCAGCTAATATAAGGACTGGCCCTAAGGCCTCCAATCCATTTCCGTGGCTGAAGTTGAAGGTGAATCTGTGCTACCAGGTGAATAAATCATGCTATGAGTCATACATTACACTAAGTCATAGTTATATGTGTATTATCTCTTTAAAAAGGCATAAAACAATTACCAGGTTTCACACAGTACAGAAATTCCCTAGAAGTACAAGAGTTCACTTGTGGTAGTTCCCTGAAATGAGTTGTGGAATCTCTCTGGAAAGGAGAAATTCAGAGGGATAGATTTTCCTACTGATCTTTGCAGATGTCTTTATAAAAAAAAGAAGAAAAAAGAAACTTCTGCATAGCTGCTTGAAATATTGGATTTTCTAGCTCTAACTGGCAGCCTCTCTCCCAAACCTCAGAAAGAAGCTTTTTTGTATCCCAGCTATTTGGGACCTAAGATTTAACTGGTCGTACCAGAGATTGAATGTTCTTTTATAGTGCACACATAGGTGAGATCCAAGTTTCCATTGCCATCCTGGAAAAAGATTTCACTTAACTGAATCTCTCCCATCACTGAAAGGACTCTTTGGTTCTAATCCGAAATAGTTGCTTCTCTGAGAGCTTCCAGATTTTGATTTTTGTTTGCTTCCTTTTATTGGTACTTCAGATGCCTATTTAATTTCTTTCACAAATAAAGTATACAAGTCACAGGAATTCAATGAGATCTAAAGAAAGCAAAATCAGCCCTGTTTTGTTTTTTTTTAAATGTACATTAGTTCTCAGATGGAGCCTATAATTCCTGGTATGAATAGACAAATTTCTGGAGCTTCTCTGATTGTCCTTTATTTTTTATTTCCTTGACAGGACAGATCTTGGGTCCCAGATGTTTCACATATTCTGAGACTAGGGAAAGCATCTATTCTTGGGAGAATTGCTTAGCTGTAAAGAACATCATGAATACAGTGGATGTTACATAAACAGTGAAATGGAGATGGAAGCTGCCCAAAGGGACCTCTTGCTAGCTAGGCTTGGTATGCAGGGGAAAAGCACATGCAGTCCATTGAGACACCAACTCAAATGCCATTGGTCTTACTGAGCAATATGAAGCCAAATATTTTCTCTGCATAAATAAATGATAGTCGTTGTGTCTTCCCCACAGCTGTGCTTGGATGATGCCTTGTTTCTGTCACAGGGACTATGGCAGTATTGGGATACAATGGAACAAGGTGTTCAATAGCTGCATCTGAGCAGGTAGGATCTCTTGGTCCCCGTGGCATGCGAACCTATAAGCCAAGCCTTCCCTTCAGTAGAAAAGTATGTAAACTGTAATAACAGGGAAGTGGGAGAGAGAAAAAACAGCAAGCACAGGCTACTGAAGCTGAAATGTATATGCTGCAAGCATTGGCAGAGTCTGTTTCTTCAGGACCTGAGCAGGGATTCTATGGGATCACAGAGGCAACCTGAATAGCAATAGCAATAGCACTTAGGCTTATATACCACTTCACAGTGCTTTACAGCCCTCTCTGAGTGGTTTACAGAATCAGTATATTGCACCCAACAATCTGGGCCCTCTTTTTTACTGACCTCAGAAGGATGGATGGCTGAGTCAACCTTGAGCCTGGTGAGATTCGAGCTGCCAAACTGCAGGCGGCTGGTGATCAGCAGAAATAGCCTGCAGTACTGCACTCTAATCACTGTGCCACCATGGCCTGGAATAGGTTTCATAAGTCCTAATAATACAAGATGCAGCTGGATCAGCCATTGACCTCAATAGGACTCATCGAGGACTCACTCTTTCTTTCTTTCTTTCTTTCTTTCTTTCTTTCTTTCTTTCTTTCTTTCTTTCTTTCTTCCTTCCTTCCTTCCTTCCTTCCTTCCTTCCTTCCTTCCTTCCTTCTTTCCTGCCTGCCTGCCTGCCTGCCTGCCTGCCTGCCTGCCTGCCTGCACTTGGCCTATAGAAAATGAACCAAGGCTGCTGAAAGAAAAAAAATGTATTAATACTGTTAATGTATTTTAATCCATAATCACTACCCATATAGTAGTTAGGGAATGGATGTCTTCTCCTACAGATCCTACCCCTTACCAAGATTCTTTCCTAGTTTCCTGTGTTATAAAGAAATAACGACAACTTGTCTATGCATGTTCCTTGGTCTAATTCTTAGAGATGCAATTTGTGTAATTACCTGCCTATGTTAGAGTTACATATTAGAGGCAATGTGCTGTGAATGGGTGAGGTATGGAATCCGTCAAGGACCCTTCCTTCCTTCCTTCCTTCCTTCCTTCCTTCCTTCCTTCCTTCCTTCCTTCCTTCCTTCCTTCCTTCCTTCCTTCCTTCCTTCCTTCTCTCTCTTCTCTCTCTCTTCTTTCTTTCTTTCTTTCTTTCATAAAAAAAACTTATATAGCTGCTCATGTTGTAATGATAATCCTGGGCAGTGTACAAAATGGTGAAAACAATAGAACCCTCAAATCATAAAATAAAATAAAAAAATCTGTAACTCACTCAAGACTTCCAGGGATCACCACGACAATGTCCTGCCGATATTGGGACAATGTTTAGAAGGAAAATCATGACTGGATGCGGGATCCATACTGCTGAAATCTCACTGGAGGAAGGAGAGATCATTGAGATAACTCACCTGACTGGACAGCCACTGCTTCTTGCGAGTAGACTGCAGCATATTTTTTTTCCTGCTTTGGAAAGTTATCTTCTTGAGGAAATAGTTTTTTAAAAAATATGATTTCTCTGATTAAACAGCAAAAGGATGCTTCAAATATAGATTCTGAAAAGTTAAGAGTCCAGAGGGATTTGAAATGATCATTTTGAATTCATTAGAAGATTTCTTCAGGTGGTAGATAATGATTGGGTTTTATTTAAGAGGCAACATGATAATGGGACCTTGAAGGTTTGACATTAAAAGGAGCTAGAGACTAATACAGGTTGTCCTTGACTTATGATCATTTGTTTAGTGATTATTTAAAGTTACAATGGTGCTGAAAAAAAGTGGCTTAAGATCAATCCTTGCACTTAAGTACCATTCACATGGTCATATGATCAAAAATCAGGGGTTTGGCAACTGGCATGTATTTATGGCAGTTTGTTGTGACCGACGCCCAAGTAGTGATTACCAAACACAATTCAGTCCTCAACAAACTTATTTTATTTAAACAAATTCTTCATAACCAGTCCTATGGCCTTATCACCAACCTTTGATGTCTTTGGGAACCTGTCAAAGGCTTTTCTTGGCAAAACCCCCACAAAGTTCAAGAGACGCTGACAAGAAGCACTGGAATCAACATTGCTATTCTACAAATAACCCATCTGCTTGTTGCTGCTCTTTTAAGCCTTATGGGAGTAGCCAATCATCTTCTGGCCTTACTCCCAAGTTGTCCTTTTTGCTTCAGCTGCTCTTGCCTTCTGGCAGCTCTTCACATGTGTGCACTAGGAACAGGCTCCTCCTGTTCCTCTGCCTCTCTGCTGTCCGCTTCTAGAGGCTCCAGAGTCCACACATCACTCCCAGATGGCCCTGGCCCCATCTCTGCCTCTGACACAGAGCTCTTGTCCGGGCCTTCCCCTGACTCCAGGACTGGCCCATTGTCCTCCCCAGCCTCCTCACTGTCCGACTCCACTGCCAGGTCCTCAGGCTGCTGGCAGACCACAACACAGTTGCAGCATCCCAGGGTCATGTGATTGCCATATGCCACCTTCCCAGCCAGCTTCCAACAAGCAAACTCAGTCGGGGAAGCCAAGTTCACTTAACAACCATACTGGTTTCTTAACAACTGCAGCAAAAAGATTTAAAATTGGGCACAACTCACTTCCATGGTTAGCAGTGGAAGTTGCAAGTTGTGGTTATAAGTTGAGGATTGCCTGTAAATTTGTCTCATGGTTGATGGATAATTCTGCTTCAAAATTATTTATTGTGCAAGATAGTGAAAAATTCATGGCAGTCTGGGTCAGCAGTCTTCCATGCACATCATTTTATTGGGCTCCAGTCTTATCCTACCCCACAGTCCATTGCAGAAGATGGATATTCTTCCTGAATTTATTTGTGGTTGAGTCCCATTAAATTTAATAGAAGATTATCTAGTTGAATCAGTCCCTGATTTAATGTAAGTTTATGTAACTCAATCCCAGGTTCTTCTGAGCAGCTTGCATATCCTTCTTGTAAGAAATTTCAAATAGTCAACTCATATTACAAAACAATTCTCAATAATGAATAAATTTACAAAAAAAAAAGATTACAGATAGTCCTTGACATAAAACCAACCATTTAGGGATCATTTAAAGTTGTGATGGCAGTGAAAAAAGTGACTTATGACCATTTCTCACATTTATGACCATTGCAGCATCCCCATGGTCATGTGATCAAAATGTGAATGTTTGGCAACTGCTTCATATTTATGAAGGTTGCAATCTTATGACAAGTGAAGTCAATGGGGAACACCTCACTTCAGCGGTGAAATCCATTTTTTTTTTATTACCGGTTCTGTGGGCGTGGCTTGGTAGGCATGGTGTGGCTTGGTGGGCGTGGCTTGGTGGGCATGGCAGGGAAAGGATACTGCAAAATCTCCATTCCCACCCCACTCCAGGGGAAGGATACTGCAAAATCCCCATTCCTTCCCCACTCTTGGGGGAAGGGTATTGCAAAATCTCTATTCCCATCCCACTCTGGGGCCAGCCAGAGGTGGTATTTGCCGGTTCTCCATCTACTCAAAATTTCCACTACCAGTTCTCTGAACTGCTCAAAATTTCCGCTTCCAGTTCTCCAGAACCTGTCAGAACCTGCTGGATTTCACCCCTGCCTCTGTTACTAACTTTACAACTTCAGTGACTCACTTAACAACTGAGCCAGGAAAAGTCATAAAATGGGGCAAAACTCAATAATTGTCTTGCTTAGTAACAGAAATGTTGTGGCCATCCATCAAGAACTACCTGTATAGCCACCAAAGAACAATCAACTTCCTGTGCAGGGACACCAAACTCATCCTGGCCTTTTTTGAAAAGCCATGTTTTTATAACTTTCTTTAAAAACTCAACAGGGTTGAGCTAGGCAGATAAGGGGAAGAAAATTATTCTGGAGAAATAAGAGTGCGGCTGAAAAGGCTCTTTTTGAGACTTAAAGAAATGAACATGTGCTTAGAAAAGCAAAGGGAATCTGATGATAAGTAGAGGTGTCCCACCAGTTCCTCATTTCTTTTAGAGGCTCTCAGGCAGGCTTTGAGCCCTATCTGCCTACAGGTAGTCCTCGACTTATGACCACAATTGAGGCCCAAATTTCTGTTGCTAAGGAAAACATTTGTTAAGTGAATTTTGCCCCATTTTACCATCTTCCTTCCTACAGTTGTTAAGTGAATCAATGCAGTTGTTAAGTTAGTAACACAGTTGTTAAATCAATCTTAATTTCCCCATTGATTTTGCTTGTCATAAGGTCACAAAAACTTACATGATCACATGACCCCGGGGCACTGCAGTGGCCAAGCACTTGAATTTTGATCACGAGATCATGGGATGCTGCAATGTTGTAAGTGTGAAAAATGGTCTTAAGTCACTTTTTTCAGTGCCGTTGTAACTTTGAACGGTCACTAAATGAATGGTTGTAAGTCGAGGACTAACTGTAGTGATCTGTGGGGTAGCCCATGAATTAAGATCCGATATGGGGCAATGCCACTTTGGACTGGAGAGGGATTCCAGTAGAAAATAATCTCTCTAGCCCAGGGCAGGGGTGAAATCCAGGAGGCTCTGACAGATTCTGGAGAACTGGTAGCGGACTTTTTGAGCAGTTTGGAGAACCGGCATCAGAAATCTTGAGTAGTTCGGAGAACTGGCAAATACCACTTCTGGCTGGCCCCAGAGTAGGGTGGGAATGGAGATTTTGCAGTATCCTTCCCCCAGGAGTGGGGAGGGAATAGGGATTTTGTAGTATCCTTCCCCTGAGTGGGGTGGGAATGGAGATTTTGCAGTATCCTTCCTCTGCCATGCCCACCAAGCCACGTTCACAGAACCGGTAGTAAAAAAAATTGGATTTCACCACTGGCCCAGGGGTCCCCAATCCCCGGTCCATGGACCAGTACCGGGACGCAGCATGCCAGAAACCGGGCCGCGCAAGCAAGCGAAAACCCATCCATGGGATGTAGGCAGCATGCGAAACCACAGCCCTTCTGAGCCGGAGAAAAACCTCTCTCCACAGAACCGGTCCCTGGTGCCCAAAAAGTTGAGGGCTGCTGCTCTAGCCTCTCCCTTTTAAAACTGAGATTGCACCATGAACAAATACATTTATTTAGAAGCAATGTTTGACCCACTTTAGATTGAGATCTAAAGCCCTTTCAAAGAGCTTTGAGTTTTGGAGGGGGGGGGGGAACCATTATACAAAGTGAAACCTTTTCCACCTTTGGGAATTATGAGGTACATGGTTTCTGAATTCCAGAGTAATCTTGCTTCTCTCTCCCTTAGTCAAGCAAGCCGGCTTTTACAGCCTTTCTGCTTAATAACACTCCTCTTATTAGGCAAAGGGGCCTGTTAGAAGGTGTTAATTCCAGTCCCTCCAATGTTTTTTTTTAAAAAGCATATTTACCTACGAAGCCATGTGTAACGAAAGAGAACCCCCCTCGGTGAGAGGTGGGAGTTAGAGAGGAAAGAGGCCTGCATGTTGCATTTCTTTTACACTTTTGCCCAGGATCTCTAAGCCCCCAAGGTTTAATTATCGTGTGCAGTCTAGTGTTGAATAGGGGAAAAAAGGAGGCTGTAGAAGGATAGAAAGATTTTCACACTGATACCCACAAAGGAATAAGGCTATTAGAGGATGGGATAAAAGTGAGGTGGACTGTGTGTGAGAGGGACACATTCTTTTACAGGCCTGAGGTGGGGAATCTGGAGTAAAACGTGTACAAATCAAACTATTTCCTTGGAATGTGGTCAGGATTTTAAAAAAATAATAATACCCAGTGGGATTTCCTCCCACCCCTTCCATTGGTTTATAGGAATTACACAAACAGAATTATATATAAATGCAGAACAGAAATTCATCTGTTCATTTGAGCAGGATTGACAAGATGGGGGAAAAAGAAATCCTCCACACCCTCCCCCCACCACATCCCTTGGCCTTTGTGTTTAGCTCATTTCAAATTACATCACTGGTTTAGCAGAACTAAAAGGTGCAAAAGCCCCTTGCTATTATTCACTCTGCCAACTGTGACCTGAAGAGGATTAAAGATTTGTTCGGAGTCTTTTCATGGTATTCTTAAAGTTCCCCTCCAAGGGAGCCTTTAAACAAAGGCTTACACGCTAAGCACTCCTTTTGTTATTGCCCTATTGTCAATTAGTACACAATCTTTCCAGCTTCGGAATAACCCAGCCTTCCAGTTCCAAATTAAATTATACCAATGTACAGAAAGAGGAATATAGCAGACAGACTAGTGACAAAGAGTTCTCTGGAATATTATCTTAATTCAGGAAGAAGGATACCACCATTCATCAGTAAAACCTGGGGCGGGGTGGGGGACTGCAGTTAGGTTTCAGTATTCATGTTTGGAAACATCATGTACATATTCGTATCTCTTGAGGAACTTTCAGGGCCAAGATGAATTTTTGGAAGCTGTCAGAATATAGTGGCTGTGTTTTGTTTTGTTTTGTTTTGTTTTGTTTTGTTTTGTTTTGTTTTGTTTTGTTTTGTTTTGTTTTGTTTTGTTTATTTGTTTGATTTATATGCCACCCTTCTCCGGAGACTCAGGGCAGCTTACAATGCATTATGTAATAGCCTTCATACTTTTGTATATACCTGCTTAGTAGGGCTTTTGCCCCCCCCCCCCCCCCCCCCCCCCCCCCCCCCCCCC
>WNWU01000017.1:14040727-14097498 GCA_012654045.1 Ptyas mucosa | reverse complement strand
GCCCCCCCCCCCCCCCCCCAGCGGTGTTCTTTTTTATACAAAGTCAGCTTATTGACCCCACAATCCAGGTCTTCATTTTACCTACCTCGAAAGGATGGAAGGCTGAGTCAACCTTGAGCCTGGTGAGATTTGAACTCACAGTAATTGCAGGCAGCTGGCAGCTAAGTGCTACTTTAACAGCACTTTAGTCCACTGCACCACCAAGGTTTTGAATTTAGAGAGGACAGTCCTCTGCTTTTAGGAATTCCCTAGCAGTCTAGCTGAAGTGCTATCTAGTCATTAAGAACTACTCTAAAGAGAAGAGAGGAAAGGAGAACTAGAGTCCTTAATCTGTTGGCATCTGGCATCTGGATGGCAGACTGAGCAGGCAGTCAGTCGATTTTCCCCTTTAGAATGCATTGTATTCTTAATGCACTGTGCTTTGGTTTTAAAATACAGTAACAAGGCCAGACTTTTCATCGGTATTTTTAATACATAACTAGACAATCCTGTAGCCTGTTGGGTCATCCTTTGAGAGAAAGGTGATGCGGTCTGATATGACCAAAATGAATGTTAAACTTTTAAGCTGACCATATTATTTTTAGCCTAATGTCAGGTAGTCTTGTGAATACATTCTAAGAAGAATACATTTCATAAACAGAAAAATAATTGTAGTGGCAAACAAACTTTAGTAATAGGTCAGTATTGACTTACCTAAACAGATAAACAGAATGACAATGAGCCGTGGTGTCACAGTGGTTAGAATGCAGTACTGCAGGCTTCTTCTGCTGACTGCCAGCTGCCTGCAATTTGGCAGTTCAAATCTCACCAGGCTCAAGGCTGACTCAGCCTTCCATTCTTCTGAGGTCAGTAAAATGAGGACCCAGATTGCTGGGGCAATATGCTGACTCAGTAAACCGCTTAGAGAGGGCTGTACAGCACTGTGAAGCGGTATATAAGTCTAAGTGCTATTGCTATTGCTACCATGGGAACAGTGGTAGAATTCAAATTTTTTTACTATCGGTTCTGTGGGTGTGGCTTGGTGGGCGTGGTGTGCTTTGGTAGGCGTGGTGTGGTGTGGTTTGGTGGGCGTGGCTTGGTGGGCGTGGCAGGGGAAGGATACTGCAAAATCTCCATTCCTTCACAACTCCAGGGGAAGGATATTGCAAAATCTCCATTCCCACCCCACTCTGGGACCAGCCAGAGGTGATATTTGCCGGTTCTCCGAACTACTCAAAATTTCTGTTACTGGTTCTCCAGAACCTGTCAGAACCTCTGAATAGCACCCCTGCATGGGAAGGCAAAAAAGCAGTGGGAGTCAGAGTTGGTCACAGAAGCAAAACAGAGTCCGCTCTAGTTAGTATTTGGACTGTTAAGTCAATCTGGGAATTCCAGGATTGTAGCCTGGAGTGGGAAGAATGCTATACAGGTAGTCTTTGACTTATGACAACTGAGTCCAACATTGCCATTGCTAAGCAAGACAGTTGTTAAGTGTGTTTTGCCCCATATTATGATCCTTCTTGCTACAGATGTTACGTGAATCGCTGCAGTTGTTAACTTAGTAACACGGTTGTTAAGTGACTGTGGCTTCCCCATTGACTTTGCTTGTCAGAAAGTTGCAAAAGGTGATCGCATAACCCCGGGATACTGCAACCGTCACAAGTACATGCCAGTTGCCGAGTGTCACTTTGATCATGTGACCATGGAGATGCTGCAACAGTCATAAGTGTGAAAAATGATCACAAGTCCCTTTTTTCAGTGCCGTTGCAACTTTGAACAGTCACTAAACAAATAGTCGAGAGGACTACTTGTAAAGTCAAGCTCAATTTTAAGTCAACTTCATTTTAAATGTTTTAAAAATACCCATAGTTTGGGAGAGGATTGACAGAGTAAGTTATAATAATCAAAGCACTGTTTGAGGCCCTTTCCCTACTAGCTCCTATTCATGAAACGACCTGCAGCATATATTTACTTTTAGTGTCCCATTCCCATGATGGTTTTTTTTTTATTTGATTTATATGCCGACCTTCTCCGGAGACTCAGGGCGGCTTACAATGCGCTAAGCAATAGCCTTCATACTTTTGTATATTTATACAAAGTCAGCTTATTGCCCCCACAAACTGGGTCCTCAATTTACCTACCTTGGAAAGGATGGAAGGCTGAGTCAACCTTGAGCCTTAGTGAGATTCGAACCTGCAATAATTGCAGGCAGCTGATGTTAATAACAGGGTGCTTTAGACCACTGTACTATCCAAGGCTCTTTTGTCCCGTGAGTGAAATAGGCCTAAGCCATTCTTAGCTTATTGACGTGAAAGAGACAGAATAGGGATTTTCAATGTGGGTAAAAAAAATGTCACGCTGCTATAGCTTTTTGCTGATTCAAGAATTACCTCAGCAACGGATAAAGGCCCTGAGTCAGTCCAACTCAACTTCCGTACACTATAGGAATTTTGCACAACTAAATCATCTCTTCTTGGCAGGTAGTCCACTGTGACTTCAAAGGAAGCAGACGTGCTTCTTTGATCTACTGGAAGGACCTACATAGGATTCTTCTGCACATGTTTTCACAAAAGAATCTTTTGTGCACACTGGAAATGCCTAAGAGCCAATGGAAAATGCTTTTGCTCAGGCGTTAGTTTCTAATTTTCACAGATCCTTTCTGCCTACTTCAGCCCTGCATACCACATTTTGTCTTGTGGCAGAGTGCCCTCCCCCTCTCCAATCCTAAAGCTACATTTTTGGAACAGGGATTTTAAGGTTAGTGAAAAATTGAGTATCTGATCCAAAATCTACTTATTACATATATAGACAACCTTCTTTTCAAGTCCCAAGAATTTGGAGTTGTGCCAAGCTATAGCTTTGCTTTTCCAGGAAAATTGACAAAATATGAGAATCCGGACACAACATAACTTTTTCCAAAGACTGTCCATTCACAGAATGCAAGATCATTTTTTGTTCCATAACCTTCATTCCTGTTGTAAGGCTTCCAGCGGCCTGTACTGCTTTCAAGATTCAGCAAAAATGTCCTATTGTTGGATTAATAAACTATTATTCTGGCTTTAAGGTAAGATATTTGCAATAAAGGAAACACTCTATAAAATCAGAAGTTTGAAACATTGCACCTAGAAGCATTTACTTACTTATTTAGTAGGATGTGTGAAAGTATTCATTTTGTGAGATTGTAATGGATTGTCAAAAGGATTAGATTTCCTATTGTTTTACAATGAAAATGTTTGTTTGTTTGTTTGTTTGTTTGTTTGTTTGTCAAATTTAGATACCACCTATCTTACTCTCAAGAGGGATGTGGTGGCTCAGTGGCTACGGTGCTGAGCTTGTCGATCGAAAGATCGGTAGTTCAGCGGTTCAAATCCCTAGTGCCGCGTAACGGGGTGAGCTCCCATTACTTGTCCCAGCTTCTGCCAACCTAGCAGTTCGAAAGCACGTAAAAAATGCAAGTAGAAAAATAGGGACCACCTTTGGTGGGAAGGTGACAGCATTCCATCCGCCTTTGGCGTTTAGTCATGCTGGTCATATGACCACGGAGATGTCTTCGGACAGTGCTGGCTCTTTGGCTTTGAAACGGAAATGAGCACCGCCCCCTAGAGTTGGGAACAACTAAGCACATATGTGTGAGGGGAACCTTTACCTTATCTCACTTTCAGTGTGACTATGGACTGTTTACAGTTTAAAAAAAAACAACCTTATTCCTCTTCTACTCCTCACCCTATCAATCGCAACATTAGGTTGCTAAAATTGAGAAAAGTTTTAGGAAAAATATGTGTGAAAACAAAATTTTAATCTCAGCATAAGGCCAGAAGCAGAACATCCATTACCCATACATTTTCCTTGTTTTGAACCTCTGTTTTTGCTATGGTGGACTTCAGAACTGCAATGGCTATTTTTTTTAAAAAAAAATTCATAAGTAATTCAAAGTGGCAAACATATCTAATATGCCTTCCTTCTTCTACTTTCTCCATAACACCAATCCTGTGAGGTGGGTTGGGCTGAGAGAGAGTGACTGGCTCAAAGTCACCAGCTGGCTTTCATGCCTAAAGTGGGACTAGAGCTCACTGTCTCCTAGTTTCTAAGCCACCACCTTAATCAGTACATCAAATTGGCTCTGCTTTGCTTGATTTCTTTTACAATATAATAAATAATCATATAAGTGATATCCAGGGTGTCTTTTGTGGCAATATTCTGTGACAACACATTTCATTGGATAACACACCAAATTGGCATGTGCAATTTATTTTGTAGTCTGGCTGATTACTAGGCATTTATATTACATGTAATCTGATGGATTTGAACTGTATTGAACTACAACATCCATTATCTAAAAATATGGCTTTGTAGTCCAACCCATTTGGAAAGTACATCAGGGAAGCCCTGACTGAATTCAGACTCTTTCTTTAGGGAGTGACCAAAGGCAATAGGAAATGAGTTGGTTGGCTGCAAGAGGTAACCACCCTGGAGAAAAACCTGTCTATAGATGTTCCTCTCCATTCACTTTCTCACCTGCCAACAGGAGGGGGGGAAAGACATTTTGCCTTATGTTTCTCTTGTTTTCCTTCCTGTTCCACCCACTGCACACTCCTTCTTTTGAGCTGCATGCAAAAAGTTCTTACATAAGTTCAGCTAGGCCCTTTTGCCCAAAATGATACTGTTAGGATGTTCTTTTGGATCGAGCCCAATAAGTAAATGTACAAGAGCACGTGTATAAGTAAAGTCCTTTATTCATACATAGTTACTCTCTTACAGGTATGCAGCTGGAGTGAGCTCAGACCGCATGGATGACCCTTAAGTACCCCAGGGGCGGAGCTGAGGTAAGGAGGGGTCAGTGGTGAACTGGTCCCTGGGTAGTTAACCCTTACAACTCTAAACCCAAAGGGCAGGCATTTATATTCAACAAATCCCCCTCTAGATGCCTGACCGTGAGAGCACAATTGGATTGTTGGTGAGATGTTGACTTGGGTAATAAGACGCCTAGCTTTGATGTTAAGTAGGTGTGTTGTTTGTTTAACAGAGGTTTAGTTAAGATGTCTGCGGTCTGTTCCTCTGTGTCGCAATGTAATACTTTAATGAACCCCATGTTGGAAAATTGCCTGACGTGTTTGTGTTTTATATCAATATGCCTCGACCTTTGACCCACGGCATCAGCTCTAGATATTTCAATAGCCGCCTTATTATCTTCATGGATACAGATGGGGTATTCGGGTTCAGCCCAGATGTTGGATAACAAGTCATCGAACCATACCAGGTTATTCGTGGCCTTAGATAGGCATATATACTCGGCTTCTGTGGTTGATGTGGCCACTAGGTTTTGCTTACCAGTGTACCAATGTACTGGGCTGTTGTTCAAAAAGAATATGTACCCGGATGTGCTCCTTCTACATTTTACATCCCCAGCCCAATCTGCGTCTGCATAGCATGAAAAAACTGGCTTACTGGATGGTTCGGGTTCAAGGCACAGGCAAGCTTCGGCACTATACTTGAGGTACCTAAGTATCCTTTTTATGGCTTCCCAATGGTAATTTGAGGGCTTGCCTACATGTCTCGACAGTAGATTGACCGCTAGTGCTATGTCTGGCCTTGTCCAGTTCGCTATGTACAGTAAGGAACCTATTATGGACCTGTACAAGGTATTGTCATTAAACTGTTCTGATTCATTATACATATTTTTTAGGAAGTCAGGCGCCATGGGTGTCTCACATGTTTTGGCGTCAAACATGTAACATTTATGTAATAGCTCCACTATCTTTTCCCTTTGTGACAGTCTGAACCCTTTGTCTGTCTGGGTGATCTGCACCCCCAGGTATTTGTCGACCTTCCCTAGCACCTTCAATGTGAAGTGTTTTCCCAACTCTCTGGCGAACGCTTCGCACTTTTGATTTTGGTCACTGACGTATAAGATATCATCAACATACACGAGGACATATTCGATAGTGTTGCCCAGCTTTTTTAACGAAGAAACAGTTGTCAGCAGAGGTGGCTTCAAAACCCATTGACCTTAACGTTTTTGATAAGCACTCATACCACCTCTTCCCAGACTGTTTCAACCCATATAAGCTCTTGTTTAATAGCCAGGTTTCCCCCTTGCATGTGCTTCTGCTATGTGATGCTCTGACATAAATCTCTTTGTCTAGATCAGCGTGCAGATATGCGGTTTGCACGTCGAACTGGTGTACCTTTAGGTTTAGAATCGAGGCTATCACCAACGCACACTTCACACTTTCAGCCCTGACGGTGGGCGAATACGTGTCAGTGTAATCATCTGGGAAACGCTGTGCAAACCCCTGGGCTACCAGTCTAGCCTTGTATAAAGTTTTGCCCCCCTCCATAGACTTTATTTTGTATATCCACCGAGTACCTATTGTGGTCTTATCACTGGGGACTACTGTGGGTGTATATACTTTTAGATCACGCAGGCTTTTCATCTCCCTTTCCATCGCCTGTTCCCATTTCTCTTTCTCACCAGCGGGTAATTTGAGCACTTCTTCATAATTATTGGGGGTCACTTGGTTGGCGTGTAGTGATAGGACATAGTCCTCTAGTTTTTTAGGGGTCTTGTTTCTGGAAGTTCTCACTGGCCTTTCTGGAGCTGTGTCGGTGTCGTGGAGGTATCTGGCCTCCTTTTCTGTGAGAGCCTCGACTCTAAGATCTGGGTGCCCTGCTTTCCACTCTTCGATTTCTACCCCATGACCCCTTCGCTTTGTTGCTTCTGAATTGTCATTACCTACTGTGCCCTGCGGTGGTTTGGTTTGGGTGCAGTTGGGGTTTTCTCTCCCTGTGATTATTTCGTTTAGGTGTATTTTGGACCAATTAGAATTTTCATGAAACACTGCGGTGCGTGAAATTATGAAATTGTTGTCGTTGTCAATGAATCTAAAACCTTTGGTGCCTGATTCGTACCCCATAAACCTTAATCGCCTGGAGACTTTGTCTCCCTTTCTGCGTAATTGTTTGGGGATGTGTACGTCAGCGGTGACACCGAATATGTGGAGGTGTGATATTTTTGGTTTTCGGTCATACATGACCTCGTATGGTGTTTTGTCAATTACGCTACACCATAACCTGTTCAGAGTGTAATTTGAATAGTGGACGGCCTCTGACCAGTAGTGCTGTCCCAACCCAGCATCCTCCAGCACACACCTCATCATGGTCTGTAGGGTTCCATTTTTTTTTTCTGCGACCCCATTTTGGAATGGCGAGAAAGGGGCTGACGTAAAACGCATCATCCCTTGCGCCTTGAGCCAATTTGAAAAATCTTTGGACATAAACTCAGAACCTCGGTCGGTCATGATTTGCTTGATCTTGACATTATGTTGTAGTTCTATCCTTTTATGAAACTCCTTAAACTTCTTGAACACCTCGTGTTTATGTTTGAGTGTGTATACGAAACCGTAGCGACTGAAGTCATCTACAATGGTTAAGAAAAATCTTTTCTTATATTTGATGGATGGCCTTAGGGGCCCCACCAAGTCCATGTGTACCATTTGAAAAATGGAATCGGTGGTGCGTTCTGATTTCTTGGGTTTGGCTTTGGTCTTTAACTTTGAACATTTGCACACCGAACACTCTAAATAATTTTTACAATTTTTGACCTTTAATCCATCAGCACAATTGACCATTTTTTGTACAACTGGGAAACTGCTGTGACCCAATTTTCTATGCAGTAAATGCGCACATTCGTCGTGAATTGGTTTGCCCAATGATGGCTTTTCTTTTTCTAAAGTTTGTTCTAAGTCTGGGTCCCCTGTGTGTGGGTGATGGTCATCCTCCACTATCTCCTCAGTGTTAGGTGCGGTGTTGGTCCCGTTATGGGAGTTGGTATTTACCTTGGGGGAGTTACCACAGTTGGGCTGAAAATATGGTAAACCTCCGCTGATTATGGTTTTACCGATCGTCTTCCCTTCCCTGCTTAGTGATACTTCCCCTTTCTCAAATGTTATTTTGGTCCCTGTTTCCTTGCTTAGTTTTAAGGTAGCTATTATGTTGTAGGGTATCTCCGGTACGAGCAGTACCCCCTCTATTTTCCCTATCTCTGGGATGTCTATGTTACCCTTCCCGGTCACTAGCACATTATTTTGATTGGCTACCTTAATGGTAAATTTTTCTTTCGTGAACTTGGTAAATAGTTTCGTGTTATAAGTGGTATGATTTGTGGCCCCTGAGTCTAATAGCCATGCATTGTCAGTGTCGGTACAGTCTGATATATTGACTCTTTCTCCCAGTCCATATAACGATCCCTTGTGGCTGTCCCTGGAGCTATCCCTGTATCTTCTTCCATCCCTGGGCTTGGGTGAGTCTCTGCGTCTGTATCTGTTTTCAATTGTCTGTCTATCGGTGGTTCTGTGTCTGCTTTCTGTCCTGTCCCTGGGTTGTAAGTGTCTCATGTCCCTTATTCTCCTGGGGCAGTCTCTCTTATAGTGTTCCCTGGAGCCACAGTTAAAGCACTCCATGTCATGGTAATCTCTGCTATGGAATTCTACCCTCTTATTGATCTTTGGTTCTCTGTGGTTCAGGGATCGGTCTCTCCTAAGGTTATCCTCCGCTATGAGTTTGCTGGTTAACATATCTAAGGTAATGCGTTCTAGGTTGGAGCTATCTAGGTGCATGACGAAATCATTCCAGCTGTGGTCTAAGGAATTTATGATCACGCTCACCATGCTCCCTTCGGTAATGTTTTCCCCCCTTTGAATTAGCTCAGCCCTGATGGCATTGAGTGACAATATGTGTTCACTCATGGGAGTGCCTGCCTTGAGTTTGGCAGAGTAAAATTCCCTGCTGATTCTAGTGGTGGTCGCTATGCTTCTGCTATAGAACATTTTGTGCAGAATGGTTACTACCTCCGACACAGTCAGATTGTGACCTATGCTGGGGTACATGCTTGGGGATATACTCGTTAGTAATAGGTGGTAAGCCTTGTGATGCATGCAGTCTATTTGGAAAGTCCAGGGTTTACCTGGTGGATTAGTTAGCAAAAACAGTAAATGTTCCTTTAAGAGGACAACCTGCAACTGTTGATTCCATGCAACAAAATTAAATCCATCTACCCTCAGTTTGGGAAAGTCATTTGGAAGTGTCCCAGTATTGTGAGGAATATTACCTACTGACAGTTGCTGTCCATGGTCTAATGCGAAAGGAAACTCGCAATAAGGCAGGGGAATGCATGGAGTCAGTCTGTAGTGACTTGCTTCTATGGGCTGTTCTTTTCTCGTTGCAGGTCCGTTCTGCGCATGCTCCTGGTCCATTCTGTCTCTGCCGCCGCCGGAGAAGGAGCTCGTCTGTGCTGCTCCCGGGTGGAGGCATCCTGCGTTGGATTGGATTCCTGGCTCGACCCTGGGTAGTCCCTGGAGCCCGAAAGTCATCTGGTTCGTCGCCCGGAACGCCGAAAACCCCATCTCGTCGCCTGGAACCGCCGGATAGTCCGCGAAGGCCGATCGGTGGTCTCGGAGGCCTGTGCCGGCTTGGAGGTCGAAGCTGGGCCACGGGCCGAGACCCACGCCCGTCGATGGCCCTGGATGTCTCGGGTGGTGGCTTTGGACCGGTAAGTGTCTTATTTCTTCTTCCGGGTTTTCGTGGTGTTCGGGTAGTCGCGTGGGGGGGGCTCTGGCGTGGCGCGTTTGATTTTGCACACCCGCCCCGGTATTGTTACACCGTAGTTGGTTCTCGTAGTTGTCCCCTTGCGTGTAGGATGTCACGTTGTGCCCCTTAGGGGAGTCGGGGTGAGTGCTGACTATTTTTATTTTAGGCCCAAAAGCCGCGGTGATGATCCGCATGGCTTTTTTTACCTCAAGCTCGGTAGGCGAGCTTGTGGCTCCCTCGTTTTGCATGCGTTGGGTCCCGTTGTATATTTCGGGGAGCTCGTAGGGGTAGGCCTCGGTTCCCGCCACGATTTTCAAACCCCGGGATCCCATTGGTCGCTGGTCGGCCATTTTTGGTGACGTCATGGGGCAAGATGGCCGCCGTGGGGAGGGCGCGAATTTAAAAACGGTCTCGTCTTGTTGTATGCGGTAGGGGTTGGAGCCGCTTACCGTCTTTTCGTTGCCGTGGTCGGTTTGGTCCTCGTCCTTCTCGGTCGCTGTCCCGCAATCACCGATTAGGTTTCGGAGTTCCGCGACGAGGCTGGACTTGTTTTTTGTGGAGTCGATTAGTGCCTGTAGTCTCAGTTTGAAGTCATCATCCTCATTCGGTGTGGCTTCTGTCTCAGTTTCTTCCTCGGTCAGGTTTTCCTCTGATCCGCTTGTGGTGCCCGAGTCAGCGATCGGAAATTTTTCTTCTGGCATCCCTGCGAGTGTGGTTCCATCCGATGCCAGAAGTTCCTCCATTTTCTTCTTGTAGGCTCGGGTGTTTATTCTCTCGGAGTCTTCCTTTTGTTTGTGGTTCTTTTGCATTCTTCAGTTAGATTTTGGGCTATTCACAACCATCCTCTGCTACCATATTTGTTAGGATGTTCTTTTGGATCGAGCCCAATAAGTAAATGTACAAGAGCACGTGTATAAGTAAAGTCCTTTATTCATACATAGTTACTCTCTTACAGGTATGCAGCTGGAGTGAGCTCAGACCGCATGGATGACCCTTAAGTACCCCAGGGGCGGAGCTGAGGTAAGGAGGGGTCAGTGGTGAACTGGTCCCTGGGTAGTTAACCCTTACAACTCTAAACCCAAAGGGCAGGCATTTATATTCAACAGATACAAATCATTTTTGGTTCATACATCTGATTAATGTCAAGAGTCACATAAAGGTTTGCTTTGACTTACCTCCTGAGACACTTGCATTCTATCTTTCAGAAGAATGGCCAAACTTACTTACTTACTTACCTTCCTACCTACCTACCTACCTACCTACCTATCAACAAGTACAAGAAAACAAGTAACAGTATAGACATGGACACATGAAAAAAATAGGCATAAATAAAAGGATATAAATAGGCAAAACATAGCCATAAACACATAGAATGAGTACATATAAATGGGAACAGTAGGACAGGGATGGTAGGCACGCTGGTGCACTTATGCACGCCCCCTTAGGGACCTCTTAAGAAACATGAAAGGTCCACAGTAGACAGTTTAAGGTAAAAGGTATGGGAATTAGCGAGACTAGCGACAGAATCAGGTAGAGTGTTCCAGCTATTTACTACTCTATTGCAGAAGTCATATTTCCTACAATCAAGATTAGAGCAAATTACATTGAGTTTGAATCTATCGATAGCCCTTGTGTTATTATGGTTGAAATTAAAGTACTCATTTACAGGTAGGACTTTTTGGTAAATAATATAGATAGAAGGGAAAAATTGAATTTGATTATGATTAAGATTAGAGATGAGAGATGAGAATGAAGGGTAATATTGGCTCTTTTAAAAAAATAGATAAGGAATACATATGGCAAAAAGAAAATATAGAAATTGTAAACTGAATTGAAATGAGTAAATTAAATCAAATTGCTGGTAAATTTACAAATATATGTTGGAGGTGCAAGAAAGAGATGGGAACATATAAACACATGTGGTGCACAAAATGTGATGCACATGTGGTGCACATGTGGTGTGATAGTGCACAAAAAATATGGGACATGGTATTTAGAGAAATTAGAGCACTTTTGAATATAAATTTAGATATGTCACTGAGAATTGCATTATTGTTGCTGGTGGAACAACGGGATATGAATGAAACAAAAAACGAAAAGATTGTAAATTTGATAATGGCAGCTAGATTAGTGATGACTAAATATTGGGGACGAAATTGGGATATTCAAAGAAATGAATGGTATAATGAAATTTGGAATATGGTAACAAATGATAAATTAACAACAGAAATTAAATTTTAAAAAGGGATGATTAAAACAAACAATTATAATGAAATTTGGGGGGATTTTATAAAATCAGTGTTGGTGGAAGGCAAAGGGAATAAACCCACTCAAGAATATATGCTGTTTTGGAGGGGATAAGGGCACAATTAGAATATATTGTATGTTTTTTAGCTGTTATAGAAGAAGAAATATAAGGGGAAAACAATGGTCTCTGGGAGTTGGGGTATTATTTGTATTTTTTTCTTTTTCTTTTTTTGTATTTAGATGTGTATGTATATGTCGGTACTGTTTGCATTACTTGTATTTTAAATAATTTTTTTAAAAAAAGAAAGAAAGAAACACTGCCTTAGATTTATTCCAAGCTGTCTCAGAAGCAGGCTGGAAATAAAAAGAAGGTGACAGTTGGACTATGTAGATTAATTAGACATAGCTAACTAACTACCTGACTAAATGCACAATACATAAATAAAAGTAACCTATACAATTAGAACAGAAATGGATGTGGAAAGCAAATAGCTTTTTTAAAAATGTTCTCCAAGCCACATATCTTCTCTAGATTATATATCTAGAGGGCAGTAGGCTAAGAAATACTTCCTGAAACATTAAATCTTTCCTGTAATTTGCAGGGCCATTCATTAAAACATGGCGATCAATGCACATCCGTTTAGTTTTAGTTCAATGCCCAAGGATGAAACTCAATAGAGGCACAAGGTGCAAAATGCCTACTAAGAATGTTAGACTTTTACTGGAGCTATCTATCTATCTATCTATCTATCTATCTATCTATCTATCTATGTATGAACTAATATAGGTAATCAATGTTGCTTTGATAATAATGTATCATCCTCAAGATTTTTCTCTTGCTAGCGTTTACCTCTTTTTAAGTGAATCAAAGAAGTTCGGAAAAATGAAAGAAATCTCTGAACTATATTGTCTTTGATATTCCCTCCATCTTTCCCAATATCCTATAGAGAACAAAGCAGCTATTCATTCTTGTGTAATGGATTCTAATGTGACTTTACCTATAGGTACTCCTATTACCCTCCTCACCAATCTGTGTCCTGCTATGGCTAACACATAATAGCTTTGAGAAGGAACTTTTTCTCTCTTTTTTTGCCATCCTTGGAATTATTAATATACTTTTGCATAATTTCTGCACTTTCCCCATTGGAATCTTCATTAGAAATGATTACATTTTCTTGTAGTTGTTCCATCATCTGTAACGTTAATACCGGATAATACATTAGGATGTATTTTCCTGGTAGAGGATCCCACTGGAATCCTCCATTTGGGGATGGAGAGTTGTTCCATTTCCACTGCAGAACCTACAGTGATCTGAATTTCACAGCTCCAGATGGTGAGCAAAATAAATGCTCAGAGGGTAGGAGAACTTTTGGCTTGCTTAAACATTAACGTTGCTCTTAAATAACAACTGTCAGAAACTCATGATGGCCTTTCCACAAAAGTTCTGAAAAATTATTAACATGTTTTAAATCTGTTATGAACATTGTTAAGATAGCATAGCAGCAGTGTACATTTTGCTGAGACAGTTGCAACCATCAATACTCTAAACCAGGGGTGAAATGCTACTGGTTCTCACCGAACTGATAGTAAAAAAAAGCTACCAGTTCATCCGAACTGGTATTTCTGACGATCAGCTGTGCCGCACAATTTATATTTGCTAGAAAGCAGGAAATCCTGCTTTTGGTGTGCACTGTCCATGTGCACACACGTAGCATGTGTTTGGCATGCACTGTGCATGCACACACACTGCACATTTGGAGTGCACTGCACATGCGTGCACACAGCATGCATTTGGCGCGCACCGTGCATGTGTGGGCAGCGAACTGGTGGCAACCCACGGAGGATTTCACCAGTGTTCTAAACACTTGGGAATACACTATGAAGACTTGTACGGGACTAATGAACATTTAAGGAAAAACCGTAAGTCAATGGTAGAGCACAATTATTGCATGCAATCTCTGGCATTTTTAATTTTAAGAACGAAGAAGGGTGTCTAACAAGACTTTGGGAACCATTCTTATTCAGATCAGGAGAGATGACCTAGTGCTCATGGTAGTTTTGGACTACAACTTCTGTAAGCTCCTCCCATCGTTCACATCAGAATTAGTGCAATTGGCTCCAAACTGCTTTGAGAGTGTTGGGAATATTGGACCGGATGGACAAATATTCTCACTTCATACAAGTTCTTTATAGCATTATAATTTGTCTCCATCCTTTCTAGATATTCTAAATATCTAGATTTTTCTACTGAGAATATCGTTGGAGATGCAGCAAATGTGTCACCAAGAAGAGTAGCAACTAGAGGAAAAAAGTAGGCATGTTTTGGGCAACAGTCATTATGCAGAGTACTATCTATCCAACTCCTTTCTTCTAACATCTTCTTTACTACATGATTCTGATCAGGGGTAGGTTTTACTTACCTTTACTACCGGTTCGCAACGGGGCTGCATGCGCGTGCTCACTTCGCTCGTGCGCACACGTGCTCTTCTACGCAAGGGCAGAAGCTTCTGTGAATGCACAGAAGCATTTTCATGACTTCAGGGTCAGTGGGCGGAGCCTCCCGCCGGTTTTACTACCGGTTCTATAGAACCGGTGCGAACCGGGGGCAACCCACCACTGATTTGATGGTGATTTGTTTGGGATCAATGTGTGCATGGAGTCCTCCTCATAAAGGACAGGACCATAAGGAGCCTGCTTTTGTAGGACCACTAGTGGAAAATTGTAACTCTTTGCTTCCATCTAGTGGTCATATAGATTTTTGTAGCCCTGTTTATTTTGTCTTGTATGTTGGCATGTTCGCAATAGTTTCAGGCAGAGGTTTTGCTGATCCAGTTTCACTGGGAAGCTTCTGCATGAAAAGTGTTATGTCCTTATAAGGACATCCGGCCGGGGATTGGTTAATCCTCCGGGCGGGAAAGTTAAACCGCTGTCATTGGACGGCTGGTCTGCCGGAGCGCTATAAAAAGGGCTCCGGCAGCACAGCCGTTCGTCTGTTCTGACTTAGTTAAGAGCTGAATAAAACTTGTTGAACAGACCCCGCTGGTCTTGTCTTCTTTCCTGCGCCTGATCTAACACTGGCGACGAAGGATTTGAAAAGAACCGCCACGCGGAGCTAAGTCACTCATCGAGAATTTCTCACTGAGCTGAAGTCACTGAAGATGGAGGCGTCACAAGCCGCGATGGCTCCGATCTCCAAATTCGACCCCAGAGTCGAGAAATGGACCTCCTATCTGGTTCGTTTCCGCCAGTTTCTGCGGGGAAACAACTATCAAGACCTCTCCGATGAACGGAAACGAGCCCTGTTCCTAGCGCATTGCGGCTCCGAGGTGCTGGAGATGGCCATCGACCTCGTGTCCCCAAGGAACATCGAGGAGATGTCTTGGGCCGATCTGCAAGACGTGCTGAAGGAGCACTACGCTCCCACTGGAACTCCCATTGCCAACAGATTCACCTTTCAACAAAGGAATCAGTTGGAAGGGGAGCCCATCAAGGACTTTGTGGCAGCTCTGCGGCAACTCGCGTCAAACTGCGAGTTTGACAACGTTGAGAACGCCATCAGAGACCGCATTGTCTTCGGCATGAGGGACATTGGACTGCAACGTAAGTTCCTCAGCCGAAAGAAGATTGCGTTGAAAGACGTCGTTGAGGAGGCAATCGCAGCCGAGATCTCAGAAAAGGCGGCTGCCGCCATGAGTAGGGCTAAAGGGGTGCACAAATTGCACCGCCAACCCAAGAGCTCGTCTGAGGAGTCGTCTGCCAGCTCCTGCTCCGACGACGAAATGGCCGTTCACAAGGTTTCCCGCCAAAACCGTCGCGAGCGCAAACAAGATGGCGCCCGGATCGAGCCCTGCGGCAGCTGCAAAGGAAGCCATGCCAGAGCCAAGTGCCGTTGGAGAGACGCTGTCTGCCGACGCTGCAACAAGCGGGGGCACATCGCTGAAGCCTGCAGGGCCGAAGCACCTACCCCGGGTCCGTTTCCCCCCGGCTGGGGCGAGAAACGGCAAGACAACCAGAGACCATCCAAACGGTCCTCTGCCAGGTCTCAGCAACGAGGCGGCGGCTACGCGGTGGTCAGAACTGAGCAGCTGTCCTCCGGCATCCACACCATTGACGATGCGGCCGCAAAATTCCATGCCACCGTAATCGTGGAAGGAACACCCTGTTCTATGGAGGTTGATTCGGGATCGAACTACTCCATCATGGACTGGCACCAGTTAAAGCGCCTGAAACCGGGCATCTCGAAGAAAGACCTCAAGCCCCTACGGGCCCGTCTTGTCGATTTCGGCGGCAACCCTGTTGAGATCCTGGGGAGGACTTCGCTCCGGGTCACCTACCACGGCTTCCAGGGCGTCCTACCCATCACTGTCGTGGGGCGAAACCGCCCGAGCCTGCTGGGGATGGAGTGGTTCGAGCCATTGGGGCTGTCTATCAGCGGGATCCATCAAATTCGTAGGGACGAACTCGACGCCATCATCGAAGAGTTCAAGGAAGTCTTCGATGGTAAGCTGGGGAAATTTGTGGGGAAACCCATTTCCTTCAATTTGGACAAAAATGTCACCCCAATTAGGCTTAAGCCCCGCAGGGTTCCGTTCGCCCTGAGGCCCAAGGTCGACGCCCAGATAGATAAGCTTGTCGCCCAGGGGGTCCTGGAACCGATCGATCATGCTGCATGGGAGACCCCCATTGTGACCCCGATGAAGCATGATGGGTCTGTGCGCATCTGCGCCGACTATAAGTGTTCTATAAATAAGGCCCTCCAGCAGAGCGCATATCCGGTTCCAGTGGTGCAACATCTGCCGCACTCACTTGGGAGCGGATCAATATTCGCAAAATTGGACCTGGCCCAAGCTTACCAGCAATTGCCAGTGGATGAAAAAACTGCGGAGGCACAAACCATTGTCACGCATAGAGGGGCATTTAAATGCACGCGCCTCCAATTTGGGGTCAGCGCAGCCCCAGGTATTTTTCAATCATTTATGGAACGCCTTCTTCAAGGCATTCCAGGGGCGGTCCCTTACTTCGATGATGTCTTGATCTCCGGCCACTCCAAAGCCCAACTACTTGAGCGACTGCGCATGGTTTTGCAGCGGTTCAAGGAGAAGGGTTTGAGAGTCAGGAGGGACAAGTGCATCATCGGGGTCCAGGAAGTCGAGTTCCTGGGTTATCTCATTGATAAGAACGGCATTCACCCCACTAAATCTAAGGTTAGGGCTATCCATGAAGCTCCAGCCCCCCAAAACAAGACGGAGCTTCAGGCGTTTCTGGGACTACTGAATTTTTACAGTGTTTTCCTGAAACAGAAAGCCTCCGTGGCTGAACCGCTCCATCGCTTGCTGGGGAAGGCGGTTTCCTGGAAGTGGGGGAAGGAAGAGGACGCAGCATTCAGAGCTGTCAAGAACCTGCTTTCTTCCGAGAGTGTCCTCATCCAATACCACGAGACGCTCCCCCTGCTATTGACTTGCGACGCATCCCCCTATGGCGTCGGAGCAGTCCTCAGCCATCAATTCCCGGACGGGAAGGAAGCCCCCATCGCCTATTTCTCGAAGACGCTGTCCAGCGCCGAGAGAAATTACAGCCAATTGGACAAAGAGGCCCTGGCCATCGTTGCTGGCGTCAAGCGCTTCCACGAGTACCTATACGGACGGAGGTTCACGGTCATCACAGACCACAAGCCCCTGTTGGGCCTTCTGTCGGGAAGCAAGCCCACACCTAACTATTCATCGCCTAGGATGACACGCTGGGCAATTTTTTTGGCCGGGTACTCTTACGAACTTTGCCACAGGCCCGGCAGTAACATCTGCAACGCTGACGCCTTGAGCAGATGCCCGTCAAAGGACTTAGTGGAGGACCCTGCCCCCACCCTGGGACTGCATCACATCGATGGCGACCTGGCTTGCCCAGTCACATCCGCAGACGTCGCGGCACTAACCCAGAAAGACCGGACTTTGAAGCAAGTGATGTCTTGGGTGCTGCGCGGCTGGCCTGCGGAACCGTTGACCGACGATTTCAAGCCGTTCGCAAAGAGGCAGCAGGAACTGTCAACCATGAAGGGCTGCCTGCTGTGGGGTGACAGGGTTGTGGTTCCCCAGGCTTTGCGCATAAAGACATTGGAAACGTTGCACAAGGGGCACCCTGGCATCGTGCGCATGAAGGGACTGGCACGGAGCTACGTCTGGTGGCCATCACTGGACAAAGACATTGAGAACTGGGTCTCCAGATGTGATCCGTGCCAAGAAGTCCGCCCCGCCCCTCCGCAAACGCCTGTTGCGGAATGGGAAACACCGAGCAACCCGTGGGCGCGAATACACATAGACTTTGCGGGGCCGATGCAAGGGAAGTTCCTGCTAATAGTGGTGGACGCCTTTTCCAAGTGGCTTGAGGTCATCCCCCTGGCATCCATCACTACTGAAGTCACCATTAGAGCCCTCCGGCGGCTGTTCGCTACCCACGGGCTGCCGGACGTCCTTGTTTCCGACAACGGCCCGCAGCTGACCTCGAAACCGATGGAGGAGTTCCTGGCCAGTTTGGGCATTCGCCATGCCCTCTCTGCCCCCTACAGACCGGCTGGCAACGGACAAGCTGAGAGGATGGTGAGGTTCACCAAAGAAGCCCTTGCCAGGATGGGACCGGGCGATTGGCAAGAGAAGATCGACAACTTCCTCTTGATACAGCATATTACGCCGCATGCCACCACTAGAAAGAGCCCGGCCGAAATGCTGATGGGCAGGAAGCTGAGGTCACCCCTGGACCGACTTCACCCACTGTACCACTCTGAGGTCACCGCAACCGCGAGCCGCCCCCTCCGAGCCTTCTCTGCAGGAGATCCGGTTTTCGCGCTTAATTTCCACGGCCTGCCGAAATGGCTTAAGGGGAGAATCGAGAGCACAACCGGCCCGAAGTCCTACACTATTGAACTGCAAGATGGAGTGGTCTGTAGACGTCACATCGACCAACTCCGGAAGCGGTGGGAAGGGGATGGCGAAAACCACCCTGACGAGGTAGGACAACAACACCCCTACAAGGCAGGCCAAAACCACCCCGACGAGGTAGGACAACAACACCCCTACAGGGCAGGCCAAAACCACCCCGTCGAGGTAGGGCAACGCCACCCTGGCAGGGCAGGACAACACCACCCTTGTGAGGTAGCCCTGCAACACCCAGTCGAGGAAGGGCCGTACCACCCCAACATGACCGGCCAGCCAGCAGACCAGCTACCGTACTGCAACTGCCGAGTAGACAGGGGACTCCACAGCAACGAAGACTCACGCCTCCCTGGCAAGGCAGCCCAACGCCACCCTGACGGCAGGGAACTCCAGGGAACGCCAGTAGACCGGGACATGCCCAACCGAGAGGGCCAACAACAACCCGGTGAGGGAGGCCTACGACACCCCTGCATGCAAGAACTACACCGCCCGTCTGAAATCTTCCGTCCAGCTGACCCCCGTCCCAAGCAACAACGACCCGACCAGGTCGACCTGCACCACCCAGACAGGGTCGACCAGCACAAGTCTAAAAGATACGGACAATTTGCAAAAAATATAAATAACCCAAGGGACTTACCGGCCTACGACGATCGGCACCCAGGACAGGGAAGAGACCAACCGGACCAGCAGATATATTCCAACAGCGGGTCGGGAGGCGGCACACCGGAGCCGGTACCTGCAACGACCACTTCGCAGCCCAGCAGCAAGGCCGGAGGCGCACGGACAAGGCCGGCACCTTCAACGACCCAGCGGCAGGCATCCCAGGGGCGAGGGTCGGAGGACACCGGAGCAGCCACCTTCCAGACGGACGACGGAGAACAGAATGAACTGCGCAGGTCGAGCAGGGCTTCCAGACGTCCCGCCTACCTGCGTGACTACGTTTGTTGATCGACACGAGCTGAACCATGTTTCATCTAGGGGGGGAGGAGTGTTATGTCCTTATAAGGACATCCGGCCGGGGATTGGTTAATCCTCCGGGCGGGAAAGTTAAACCGCTGTCATTGGACGGCTGGTCTGCCGGAGCGCTATAAAAAGGGCTCCGGCAGCACAGCCGTTCGTCTGTTCTGACTTAGTTAAGAGCTGAATAAAACTTGTTGAACAGACCCCGCTGGTCTTGTCTTCTTTCCTGCGCCTGATCTAACAAAAAGCCTTTACTTTTTCACTAAAATTTAGCCTCACATGTGTGAAGAGAATCACTCCGAAATGTTAGATTCATTTTAAAAGTGATATAATTTGGTGGCTAATTAGAAACCATAGCAATAGTGACAATGAGCCATCATGGCTTGCCGATAGGAACTGTGTGAATCAAAGTACGCACATGTTAACTCAGTGTGGATGAAAGGAAAGGAGTTCTTCCATTAGTCATAGAGGGCAGAGTTCTATTGAAGAAATTATTTGGCATTGTGGCTCAAGAAGAACTATATTTTGATGGCTGAGGCTACAGTTCACATTTCTAGGAGGTATGAGTACCTCCTAGGACTGTGATGGCAAACCTATGGCACACGTACCACAGGTGGCATGCGGAGCCATCTCTGTGGGCACGTGAGCCAAAGCCCAGGTCAGCTCCACCGCGCATGCCCGCGGGCCCCCTCCGGCCAGCTGATTTTTGGGTCTTTTCTGGGAGGTGTGCATGCATGCATGGGGTGGGTGGGTCGCACGTGCATTCATAAAGAGGTGTGGTGCCCCCCCCATACCCCATTTTTGGTCCCAGGAGGCTCCAAGGAGGCCTGCTAGCACCAAAATGGGGGTTGCACACACATGCACAGGGTGGGCAGGGGGAATGCGAGGGGGGGGTGTCACGCACGCATGCGTGGGGGAGCACGGGGGCCCCGCGCACATGTGCAGGGGGCATGGCCTGTGGGGGGGCATTGCATTATGGATGTCGGCTGTTGTGTGTGTGCGCATGCTTTTGGCCCCCGAGGAAAAAAAGGTTCACCATCACTGTCCTAGGGTATGCCTGGGCAGGGACAGGACTTTCCAGAAACTCTTCCCTCCAAATTTGGCAGAAGCTTGGCTTCTTTTTCTTTCTGTTTTTCTTTTGGAGGGAGGAATGCGTTTGAATCAATATTGGCTCCTGATGACTGCAGTCCCTGTAGTTTTCTTGGCAATACTTCAGAAGTAGCTTGCCATTGCTTTCTTCCTAGGGTGAGAGACAGTGACTGGCCCAAGGTCACCTAGCTGACTACATACCTAAGGTAAGAGTAGAACTTTAATCTGGTGTGTTAATCCCTAGGCCAAACTGGCTCTCTTCTTCCTAATTCCAAATTTATTTCAGAACTTAGATTATAGCTTCCAAGTCCTAGATTCCTCCTGGCAGAGAACTCACTGCTGATCTTCCACAATTACATCTCTGAAATTTAATGGCTCCATGAAAAGGGGTTTGAAAAGCTGCAGAAAACAAGTTTAAAAGATACATGGACCAGTTGCCTAATTTGGTCTAAACACAAAGAACATATGCTCAACGGGCACAACATACATACCCTGTAAATCAAAATGTAGGCTACTGTAGCCCATCAATATGAGATGCTTGACAATTTCTTTGTTTTTGTAGCCCTCGGCAAGCAGCCAAACAGAAGGTTCATTGATCATCCAATGGATGATCAGGATTGAATGATAGGCTACAGTCAGCCTGTGGATTGAGTGGACGGAGATTAAATTGTTAAAGTAAATAAAGTGTATAGCATTTTAGTGAAACACGTCATTATTGGTTTTTTTGGATGTATATTTGGTTAAGTTTTTAGTAAAGCGGAATGGAGCAAAGTTAGGCAAGAAATTGCTGTTGGTAGGTAGCATACTTTTCAGCTGTTCTAACTGACTAAAAATATATTTTCTTTTCATTAAAATTGTGCCTGGTGCTGTAGGTCTTAGTTTAACATTAAGCTCAAAATGCTGATCTAATTCTGTTAAAAGTGTAACAGATGTGACTTTGAGACTAATACAAAAGTTTGCCCCATTCCACTCTTATTCTACATCAGTGTTGATGTTTGGGTCACATTGATCCTGACAGTCTTATAGGAATTTAGATAAAATACCTATATTTGAAACCCCATTATACGCATACAATGTTCTTTCAGTCTCTTAGAAAGTTCAGTAAAGAATGTTTCTCACTTGAGTGATATATTTATTTATCCAGATTTACTTATAGCATATCTTTCAAACAATTTATTATTGTAATAAAATCTGAACAAGTTACAATAACCAAGACATAAAAATAAGCTAAAGGCAGACAATGCTGAGCAGAGGAAAAGTAATAAACCATGGGAAAAGGCTATAAACAGAAGTCTAGAAAAGCTAAATGTCTGTCTGATGTCAGAAAAGTATCACAACTGGTGTTTGAACACTCCAAAGTCTCCTCAGTGAAAAAGCTTGAAAGAAGCCAAGACGCTATCAGTGAATCTCTGGAGTTTTCTAAACTGAGAATATTTTCTCTTAAAAAGCACTTTTGCCCAGATTTCTCACAAAATCTCCAATCGTGAGAAAAACTGGAGAAGTACTTCCGATGATCTCAATATATAAGCAGGGAAATATGCCAAGGAATGCTGATCTTGAAGACCCTCTAACTGTGGATGATTGCATAGATCAAGAACCAGCAGTTTTTGCATCATCCTTGGAAACAAACTAGAAACTGATATAGTTGGTCAAGGGACATCATAATGGAATCATGTTCTAATTAATCGTCAAACAGATTATTATTTGATTACCTCTTAATCACAGCAGTAGTGCTGTCATTTCCCCCCCCCCCCCTTCAATCTATTCGAGAAGAGCCAGGGATACAGAAAAGGAAAAGTTTACGTCGGACATGATTCTATTTATGTAGTACATGCATGTAAACATGTGCATCCACATGTAAAACTTAATATTTTCCAATTAATTTTTTATTAAAGAAATGTTGACAGAATAAAAACATTTTTACAAAGAAGAAAAGAAAGAAAAGAAAGAAAACAGCCAGTTTGGTGTAGTGGTGAAGGTGCTGGTCTAGAAACCAGAGACCATGAGTTAGGAATGAAAATCTAACTGGATGACTTTGGGCCAGTCCATCTTTCTCAGCCCAACTCAACTCAACTCAACTCACAGGGCTGTTGTTGTGGGGAAAATAGAAGAAGGAAGGAGTATTGGTATGTTTGCCATCTTGAGTTGTATATGAAAAAAGGGATAAAAATCTAAAAAAATGTGATGAGAAAAAATGAAAAAGAAAGAAGTGGAAAAAAAGAAAAAGACAAAATATAAAGAAATGACTACCAATCTTCTTTAAAACAGTTATAAATTTCATTCAAATTTCCTCTCTCTAAGATTACATCATAACTCCCTTCTTTCCATAATTGACCCTTTCTAACTGCCAAAACCATAAATCACAGTACATTTTTTCCCCATTTTTAGCAAAAAGTCCATAAATGGTTTCTAGTCACTAATGTAGTTACTGCCTTTTCTCTAATTAAACAGGTCAATTTTTCCATCTCTGCAAATTCTATCATCTTCACCGATCATTACTCCATTATAGGCATTTCATAGTCGTTCCATCGTTGCACATACACTAATTTTGCTGTGGTTAGTGTATAGAAAAACAACCATCTATACGCCTTTTCTAGCTATTTGACTATTAGTCCCAGCAAGAAAAGCTCTGATTTTAACAGTCTTTAAAATTCTTTGTATTTTCTGGATGTATTTGAACCCAGAATTTTCTGGCATTTTTACAAGTCCACCAGACATAATAAAATGACCCACATTTCCAGCATAGGCTGCGCTGTGGGTGTGAATAGTCTCTCTGGTAACCAACTGTTTCACTCATGAGTATACCGTAAGACTTCAATTTGCATAGTCTCTTTACAAGGAGCAGAGGTCTGGGGTGCTGGAGGTGATCTCTTGGTCTCTCCTTTGTCCAGAGGGTGTCAAGCCTGGAAGCTATCTTTTGCATTGGACCTTCAGGCCTGCCACATTTACTGCTGTGGGAAACTGGGAGGGGGAAATTGTACGGAGCAGGGGTGACATATATATATATATATATATATATATATATATATATATAAATAATTTTATTTATAAAATTATAAATTTATATTTATAATTTAAATTTATATTTATTTTCCTTCTCCGGAAACTCAGGGCAGCTTACAATGCATTAAGCAATAGCCTTCATACTTTTGTATATTTTATACAAAGTCAGCTTATTGCCCCCACAATCTGGGTCCTCATTTCACCTACCTTAGAAAGGATGGAAGGCTGAGTCAACCTTGAGCCTGGTGAGATTCGAGCTTACAGTAATTGCAGACAGCTGGATGTTAAATGCTGCCTTTAGTAGGAGGCATTAGCCTGCTACGCCACTCAGGCTCCTGTTATTAGTCATATAGTCATAATAACATTCCTTTCTCAGAGAGTCAAGGACATCTTGTCCTGCACCTGGAGGGGTGTGGCTGAGAGGCATCTCCAGTTCGGGTGGTGCTTTGATTGGACCGTGTGATGAACTTGTGGGTGCTGGGCAGGGACTTGGGCTTTCCTTTGGGTGGGGAAAACCTGGAAACGTATAGATTTTGGTTTTCCCAGATGTGCCAATATGACATCTCTAGTAAAATGGAACTTTGAAGAACTTCAAGCCTCAGAGTCTTCTTTCGTTGGGGGCATTACTTGGAACCCTGACAGAGGGATTCTGCTGACCACTATTCACCACTTTAGCACTGTATTTCAGAGATGTCTGGTCCATCATAAACGTCATCAGGATGCCCTAAACTTTCATTTTTATTTATTTATATTCCACATATTCCAGGTAACTCAAGGCATGGCAGTCAAATATCCAACATAACGTTCTCTTCCTATTTTCCCCACAAAAACAATCCTGTGAGGTGGGTTGGTTTGAGAGAGAGTGACTGGCCCAAAGTCACTCAGCTGGTTTTCATGAATAAGGCAAGACTAGAACCTAAGATATTTATTATCCACACTCAATGACTATAGAAAAAATCCAGGGTAGTCTCACAAAGTAGAATGAACTGAAGAAAGAAAATGGCAGAGAAGAACAAGAAGAGGAGAGATACAACTCTAAATATGAAGTTAAAATTGCATTCCAGATGCAGAAAGGTAGTAAGGACCATTGATGCGTAGCTCAGCATAGAACTGATAATTAGTCTGGAAAAAAATGTGTGTATATATTGTGTACTTTCCCAGTTCATTGACCATAATTCAGAATGATGACTAGGAAGCAGTATGTTGACATGCTCAGCATTTTGTATGCATATCTACGTGCGTTCAGACAGTGTTATCAGTTTATAGATGAGAATAAATTCATTCTTCACGTATGACTGAGTTTCAAAATTGGCAGGGCATCTCTTTCTCTTCTATGTCACACCATCAATCTAGTAAGGTCCTGGATTCATGGTTCCCATTTTAGGGAGCTTTTACAGGACGCCAAAAGTTAATGTGCAATGGAAGCATTTTACTAAGTATTCATTACCTTATTGGTGTAAGACATTTTGAGAAGAAGGGCATTGTGAGAAGCCAGTCAAAGTATTTACCAGTGCTTCTCTTGTACCAGTAGATTGGCAGGGGGGCATCAAGGATTAGACATAGCTTTCTGGAGTATAACTCTGGGTTGAAATATAAAGTTTTCTACATTGGGGAGAGGAGAAGGAAAATAGCTCATTTCAGCCCAGATGCTTAGAAGCAGGAAGATGCATAGATTGGTGCATGGTGCTTCTATAAGCAGAAACATTCAAGTTTGGCTTAAAAAAACTGGGATAGTGAAGTATATTAGTAGAATTAAGATCAGCTTTATTGATAAACTAGGAAAATCAAGACAAAGAGTTATTTATAGACATTCTTAAAGTAACTTGATTGATTGATTATGTGCCATCAAGATGTTGTTGACTCCTATTGACTACATAGATAGATTTTCTTCTTAACACTCTATCCTTAACCTGGTCTTTCAGGTCTTTCAACAATGCAAGTATCACCACTGTAACTGAATCTATCTATCTTGCTGTTGGTCATCCTCTCTTCTTTCTTTCCTTCCACTTTTACCAGCATTATTACCTAGCTTCTCCAGAAAGCTAGGTCTTCTCATGATGTTTCTGAAGTAGGATCATTTGAGCCCGGTTGTTTGTGCTCCAAATAAGATCTCTGGACTGATTTCTTTGATGATCTATTGGTTAATTTACTTGGCTGTCCCAGGAATTCTTTGCAGTTTTCTCCAACATCAAGTTCAAAACTATTAATATTCTTCCCATTTTTCAAAGTCCAATGCTCAATTTCATAAAGTGCCACTGGGAATATCATTGCCTGCACTGTTCTGATCTTTATACATAATGATGCATTCCATTACAGCATCTGAATATATTTTCCAAAGACTTCATGGTGGCTCCAGCAGCAAATGGTGGAGACATTCCATATTATCCTCAGGTAGGAGCAGAACAGATCATCATCCGTATACTTACCTAGGAAAATTTGCCATAGAATGACCACTTGGCAAAGTTTGTTCTAGCAGAAATAAAGAAACATATCACTGAAGTAGAGGCAACTAGAATTTATTTGTGGTGAGCCTGAGTCAGACTGAGGCTGATTTTGGGTATTCTTGTCCTCAACAAATGGTTAGCAAAGCATTTTCCCACTATAGCAAGTAGTAGGTGTGGATGAGCCCAGAGGAAAAAGCTCTGCCATTGCCCTCTGGGTTATGAAGCGGTGCTTGTATTTTTTCATCTCAAATTCCTTGCAATCACAGCACACTTTAAAAACTTGTTTATAACAGGATACGGTAGGCCTAAGTTAATTTGATGGCACTGTGTTGAATACAAATAGACTCATCTGAGGTATAAACTTAATCACAAATATAAACAAAATGAATGCAATAACAAAACTGTCAATAACACATAAATACTAATAATGGCAATCAATAACAAAGCTTCTGGATATAATGCCTAGTAAATCAGGGTGGGGTTTTTTTCTCTCTCTCAGTAAAATGCTTGGTATGATGAAAATCAGAAGTATCATTGTTACTTTCAAATTGAAGCATAAACTGTCATAAAGAGATTTAATTAAAGCACAGTTTAGGCCAGATGTAATGACTTAAAGCAGGAAGCAGGGATTTATTTTTGTTGTGGAATTATTGTTTAGCAAATATCTTTCCAGGCTCAACTGTATTTACTTGGAATACATACTGGCCTATCTTATAAGGTAGACACCAGCACCTCTGGCATCATCAGTAGGGACCAATTTCTCCCTGGGCAAATCTAGACTACAATTCTCCCCTCTCCTTTCTGTGCAATAATATACAGATATTCCACTATCTTGAGTTTATTTATCAATATATCATATTTTCCAGCACTTCTTTTTAACTTTTTTTATACTTTCTACTGACTGCAGTTTTGGTAGCTTACCAAATGTTACATAGCTCAATCTAGCAGTCCTGTAATCCTTGCTGAAATTGTTCACTGAATCACTGAAATTGTTCAATGGATCACATGGACATTAAGTGAATCCAGCTTCTCCCATTGATTTTGATGGTCAGAAGCCATCTGGGATAGTCTCAAACGATGATCACATGGTCCTGGGATGCTGCAACCATTCTGAAAACATTCTGGTTGTCAAGCGCCCAAATGTTGATCATGTGCCACAGGGAAGCCGCAACAGTCGTAAGTATGAGGACCAGTTTGAAGTCACCTTTTTCAGAGCCTATTCATCACTAAGCAAATAGTTGTAAATTGAGGATTACAGTATTCAAGATGCCTCTAACTGGGTGTGATATGGGATAAAGGAAAGAATACGCAAATTTTATTATCAAAGCTTGCTTCAGCAAAGGATCACAGAGGACGACTTGCATCTGAGGCTCTAAAGTTGCTTGCTGAATCATCCAGCAATTTACAGGCCTTTATTTGGCTGCCTCAGATCAATAAAGCCTTATGACTGGACTTGCTTGTCTGGGGGGAAGAGAGGCTCTGCAGTGCTGAGGTCATTTTTTCTGTTAGTCATTTTCTATGCCAGAATGGATCAAAGCAATCTTGTAGATTGACACAGCCAGTCAACAACGATCTGAGATCCTTTATGTTTTAGATCTCAAGCAAAGCATAAACTAATTGTTTCAACCAGGCAGATATGTGATCTCTCCTTGGAGGTGCTTCCTCGCCTTTCCCTCCTCTTAATTCTCCTCAAATGGAAACATTAATTATATTTCAGTACAGAGGAACAATAAATTGCACGTTGTGCCTTTATTTATTTATTTGGGGTCTGCAGACTCTCTTTTTATAGAACGCAGGTGTATTGCAAAGAAGGTTCGTGCCTGCAAACTGGTCTGTGTGTGCGTGCTCCTTGGATTACAAATGGCTTTCATTATATACATGTATACACTTGCCTTTCCTTGAAGTTACTATAACTCTCCTCCCCCACCTTTGGGCAGGGGGAAGGAGAAGGTCTTTTTGGATTTTTCTTCCTGGGGAAAGAGAAATTCGGTTTTCAGGATGATGTTCCTTTGTAAATTTACTGACAAGTTGGGGCTCCCTGAGCCCATGCAGCCAAATGAGATGCTAATCAGTGAAGAGAATAAAAGTCATGCGGGAGATCTTGGATTCAGTAACCCAAGAAACTCCATGTAAAAAAAGAAAAAGACATTCAAATTAAGAATAAGCTTGCTAGCAACCACATGGCCTCTTTCAAATCCTCTTCCAGAATCTGGAGTCATCAGAATTGTAAATTTGATGCTAATTGTGTTAGAATTATATTGCACTTTTCTTCTGGAACTGAAGGTAGTTTAGATAGGAAATGCTTTGTATTTTACTCCATATCAACAGCCCTGCGAGCTAAGCTGCAATGAGAAAGAATTAATGGCCAAAAATCACTCATTGCTCTTCCATAGCTGAGGTTCGACTTTAATAGAGTTTCATCTGTCCTGGTTTTCCTTAACCGCTATACCAAACGGACCTTTAAAATTTTTGAACCTTCATTTTTATTGTTCTCTGAGAGAAATATATACGATATAGACATGAATGACATAGGTTTAACTCCTGATGACTTCCAGGACAAGTCCCTGCAGCTTTTTGGAAAAGATTTCTGAGGTAATTTGTTATTGGCTCCTTCCTAGAGCTGACAGAAAGTAACTGGCCCAAGGTCACTCAGCTGGCTTTGTGCCTCATGGTCTCTTAGTTTCTAACCTAGTGTTTTAACAACTACACCTAATTGGCTCTTTTTAAATATACTGGACAGAGAGCACTGATGTGATTCCTGTGAACTGTTGAAGCCACTTTCCCAGTTTAGGAGTCACAACTCCAAGTTCTCCTACCACCACTGGCACCACTTTGGCCTTTACTTTCTACATCCTCTCTATTTTCTCCTTCAGGTCCTGGTACTTCTTCAGCTTCCCATACTTTCCTGATGTTGTCATGGTTTCTCAGCATCTGACATGGACCTTGTTAAATGGGTGAGATCTGAGCCAACATGTCTTGCCTAGTTCATGTCATTCTCATATTTTAAGTAGGTAAGTGAAATATTAGGTGGTTGCCCAAGGACCCCTACTGGTAAGGTAGGTACCAGCCAAGATAGGTGATGCTCTAACCACTATCCAGCTTCTCTGGATTGGGTGGATGGATGGATGGACGGACGGACGGATGGACGGACGGACGGACGGATGGACAGACAGACAACATAAGTAAGCCTTTCTTTCAGTTTTGTAAGGTTTTGTAAATTTTTCTTCATTAATTTCTCTTCTTGTAATCATTAATTTACAAGGAAGCACCTGAAAATATACATGTAATCCTTGACTTACAACCACAATTAAGCCCAAAATTTCCATTGCTAAAGCAAGACAGTTTTAAAGTGAGTTTTGCCCCATTTTGTGATCTTTCGATTACCTGTAATCCATATAATGGTTATTTGAGTCTGATAATGATAGCAATGTATTTTGTTTCATAGAAGAAACATGATAATATTGAACAGAACACCTTTACCACCCAGAAGGGATACTGGGACCCCAAGTCTTGAAACCTGTACAAACCTAAAATGTTGCACATTTTGCACAAAATCTTGCATAAATGGGCCTATTAATAATATAACATACAGTAAAAAGGTAAAGGTAAAGGTTCCCCTCACACATATGTGCTAGTCGTTCCCGATTCTAGGGGGCGTGGCTCATCTGAAGAGCCACGCCCCCTAGAGTCAAAGCCGAAGAGCCAGTGCTGTCCGAAGACGTCTCCGTAGTCATGTAGCCTGCATGACTAAATGCCAAAGGCACATGGAACGCTGTTACCTTCCCACCAAAAGTGGTCCCTATTTTTCTACTTGCATTTTTTACGTGATTTCGAACTGCTAGGTTGGCAGAAGCTGGGACAAGTAACGGGAGCTCACCTCGTTTCGCAGCATTAGGAATTCAAACTGCTGAACTGCCGAACTTTCGATCGACAAGCTCAGTGTCTTAGCTACTGAGCCACTGCATTCCTAACATACAGTATATAAGTGTATTATTACATTCAACACACACACACACACAAACATATATTCAATATAGTTATCAATTTCATCTGGCTCTGCCTTTTTTTCACCTTGACTTGTAGAATTGTATAGCTTAACAGAAGTAAAGTTGTTAAAGCCGTACTTTTTCTAAGCAGGAGAAAATTTTAAGACATCATTCTCCCCTCATTATTGAATCCAGTTCCACTATAGCAGCCTTTCCTGACCTAAACCTTTTCCAGATGAATTGTGATTACAACTCCCCGATTCCTGTGCCAAAGCAGTCCTAACACTTGTAATGAACTTCACAAACTATGCTATAATTTTATTTATTTATTTATTTGATTTGATTTATATGTCGCCCTTCTCCGGAGACTCAGGGCAGCTTACAATGCGTTAAGCAATAGCCTTCATACTTTTGTATATTTTATACAAAGTCAGCTTATTGCCCTCACAAACTGGGTCCTCATTTTACCTACCTTAGAAAGGATGGAAGGCTGAGTCAACCTTGAGCCTGGTGGGATTCGAACTTGCAGTAATTGCAGGCAGCTGGATGTTAAATGCTGCCTTAGTAGGAGGCTGTAGCCTCCTACGCCACTCAGGCGCCTATTTTGAGTCAAAAAGAAAAACATATACTATTTTAATGTGAAAAAGGCCAGAAGGAGAAATGGCTTATCTAGAAGCATTGAAAAATGTTCAACAAAAGGAAAGTGATTTTGAAACAACCGCCATAGAAGTATGAAACATTTTAACTTTTCTTTACCTAGAAAGGAGTGGAAGGGGACGGTGAAGTTGCAAAGTTTTTCCAACTCAGCTTTTCCTTTTGAAGAAAACCATATATCATGTACAAAGGCAAAAATGACAATTAGCACAGAAACCAGTTAAAACGTTCGCTACAAAGAAGGAGAAATAAAGAGGCACAGAAATCTCTTTAATTGCATTAAAGTGTAATGAGCAATAGCAATAACAGTTAGACTTATATACCACTTCATACTGCTTTACAGTCCTCTGTAAGCAATTTACGGAATCAGCATATTGCCTCAACAATTTGGGTTCTCATTTTACTGACCTCAGAAGTATGGAAGGCTGAGTCAACCGTGAGCTGGTCAGGATCGAACTGGCATTGAGCAGAGTTTGCCTGCAATACTGCTTTCTAACTACTGCGCCACCACAGCTGAGCAAACTTACTTATGCATTGAGAGGCAGGAGAGGGAGGGGCAGCTTCTTCTTCTCCAAGGATGTAATATAAAATAAATACATAATGGATTGTCTGAGATTCACATCTGGGCCTGAACCAAATCACCGTAAAAAGATACAAACTGTTGTATTGTTTAGCGCTTTCCCATCCTAAGTGAAGTCCTGAAGAAATCAAATGCTTACTCAGATAATACTTGTGACGTTTTAAAGGTATGTAGATTTTTCTTCCTTATGAACCAAGAAGGCTTTATTTGGGTTTTTATGTACTGTACATTGAATCATGAAGGATTTAGTGTTTCTGATCATGTCCCAAATTCCATTTATTCATCAGCAAATTACCTGCAGCCAGACTCAACTATCCAGGGATGCTGAAATGTGATGCTGTCAGCTTAGCAGAGAGCCATTTGGCCTAGGGGTTAAAGCATCAGGCTAGAAAATGGGAGCCCGGGAGTTCTAGTCCAGCCTTAGACAGGAAACTCAGCTGGATGACTTTGGGCCAGTCACTCTTACCCCAATCCATCTCACAAGGTTGTTCTTATGGGGAAAATACGAGGAGGAAGGAGTACTATGCATGTTCTCCACCTTGAGCGACTTACTTACTTATAAAGTAATAAAGGTGGGATAAAAATAAATAAAATAAATTAATAAATACCCCTTGTGTCTGACCCACCTTTAGTAAGAGCTGCTGTCCAGTGGGCCCTTACTGGCAGGTACCTCCTGCCAAAATAGTGGGGCAGGTCTCTTGAGTAAACCTGCTTATATGTGCAAGCACTTGCAGACTAGTAAATAAATTCACCCCTTCATCGTCATAATAAGCCATTCGCAGCAACAAATTATCGTTGGCTGAGTTTCAGGAGAGGCCGCGAAGGGAAAACACTCGGGGGCAAGGATTAGAGAATCTGTCAGTCTCCAAAAGTTATGAAGGGGAGAACTACGGTTGCATCTGAGTTGCAAAGTTGCATCTATACACTTTAAATATGCAGGAAGAAAACATCTGGCTAATTGGAAGCAAGGCAACCTGTAGCAGCACGATAACACTTTCTGACGTTGGTAGGGCTTGGAAAGAAAAGGTTTGATCAGGGTTAACTTTCAAAAACTGGGACAGGCTATTTGCAGAAGTAAGCAAGTTGCTTTTTCCAACTCTTTCCCCTCCACGCATTTCAAGAAGAATGCGTAGCATCCAAATGTTTTTAGCAACATGAGATGCTGCACACACCAGGCCTTCTTGCTGTTTATGGAAGGCATGAAAAAGATTTTTGACAGCATCTTAATGGAACTCTGTGGGTTGAGGGTTAGAAATGTCTCTGTGCAAGTTGGCACTTGCGAGGGGATTCCTTTCTGTCTCTCTGCTGAGTTCTTCTCTACTGTAGTATTGTGCGATAATGCAATTGGGCAAAGTTCCCTTTTGGGTTTAACATAACCTGGTTTTGGACATTGGGCTCCACGTTGCTCATAAAATTAGGTAAAGGTAAAGGTTCCCCTCGCACATATGTACTAGTCGTTCCCAACTCTAGGGGGTGGTGCTCATCTCCATTTCAAAGCCGAAGAGCCAGCGCTGTCCAAAGACATCTCCGTGGTCATGTGACCGGCAGGACTAAATGCCAAAGGCACGCGGAACTCTGTTATCTTCCCACCAAAGGTGGTCCCTATTTTTCTACTTGCATTTTTTTTACATTCTTTCGAACTGCTAGGCTGGCAGAAGCTGGGACAAGTAATGGGAGATCACTCCGTTACGCGGCACTAGGGATTTGAACTGCTGAACTGCCGAACTTTTGATCAAGCTGAGCCACCATGTTCCTCTTCATAAAATTAGAGTTCTGCCAAATGACTAGTGTCACATTTCTGTCCTAAGGATATCTACTCAACCATGGTTTATTGAATAAACTTGGCTCACACCTTTTGCTAAGCGATGAAACATGATTCCTATACAGGTGGTCTTCGATTTGCTAGTGATCACTTGGCAACGATCAAAGTTATGACAGACCTTCCTACAGCTACTTATCACTTGGTTTCAAAGTTTCAGTGCCCCCCTCGTCACATGTCACATGATCACAGTTTGGGGGCTTGACAGCTGGACCACATTTATGTCCATTTCTGGCATCCCTTAGCCATGTAACCACAATTTATTACATTTTTTTCCAGGAAACTAGCATATCCTTTCAGTTTCTGGCAATAAACTCCCATTAGGTACAATGGGTTTGCTTAACAACCTCTGTGTTTGCTTACTAACAACTATGGCGTTTGCTTAATGACTGCTGCAGACAAGGTCCTAAAGTTGAGTGTAGCCACATGGTGACCCTCCTTAAAGATCAGCATAACTTATGACCCTAATTCTGGACTCAATTACAATTACAGTCATAAGTCGATACTTATACCGACTATAAATACTACCTGTATTGCACTAAGTGGAAATAGAACAAACCAAATTAGGACGTGGTGAGATGTGCAACTTCAAGTCTGTTTTAAGATGTGACTTTAGAGAAAATGTTTCAAGAACATTTCAATGAAGGACTGATATACTGTACTTTGGGATTGGCTTTTTTTTGTCCATGAACTTGCTTCTTATTTTCCCTCTTGCCTAGTTGTAATTTATAAATTAACAAGGGGTTAGAAAAACAGTATATTTAATTTCTTAAAAGTGGGTAGGTAAGAGAAACAGGTGGTTTTTTTTTTTATTCCATTGATTTGCCAATCCCTGCCCTGATAAAATGCCACCTCCGGACACAACAGTTCAGAACATAAGATACCCCTTCACTTCTTACTAAGCATTCTCCCTTAACTGAGTCTGGATTTTAGGTTTAAAAAAAAAGGATGGAGAAAGGATGGCATCTGTTCTACATACTTCCTCACAGTGGCATCCCAGCCAATACATACAAGAGCTTCAGGGAAATATCACATGTATGTTGCCTTTGGCTAGGAAGTTGCTTGTACTTCTTCCATATGTCAGAAATCTTCTAGATCCACCATGCAAAACTCTAATATGTTTTCCCATGGCCATTTCCGAATAAAATGACATTCTACTGGATCATCAACAATATATCTGATGCACTGATGGATTGATTATGTATTGTATGTTTGTTTGTCTATAAAAATTAAAAAAATTAAAAAAACAACAATATATCTGATGTGGTTTTCTGAGAGCCAGCTTTAAGTCCTATGGAAGTATTGTGATCCCTGCCACATGACAACTGGTGCTGTCTCTCTTCCACTCAAGTCTCTCTTCCACTCAGCTGATTTACGCACACACACTCATACAGTGTCAGGCGATGAGCCATCCTAAACTGGAATGCATCTCAATGAGTTAACAGACATAAATGAACAGAAGCTGGAATTTGTATTCTTGGGAAAGAGAGTGACCCAAACAATTTCTAGAGGGATACAGTAATCGGTATTGAAGTCTTTTCCACAAATGAAAATTATTAATTGAAGTTCATTTATTTTAGTTTTATTTTTATTTGATTTATATGATTTATATGCCGCCCTTCTCCGGAGACTCAGGGCGGCTTACAGTGCGTTAAGCAATAACCTTCATACTTTTGTATATTTATACAAAGTCAGCTTATTGCCCCCACAATCTGGGTCCTCATTTTACCCACCTTAGAAAGGATGGAAGGCTGAGTCAACCTTGATGGTCCTTATCTTGATCCTGAGGAAGAAAAGAGTTCCGATGGAGACTTCAGATCTTCAATAGTTTTGCTTAGCTTTAAAATAGTAAGAAAACCAGAAAACCAGAATGCTGCTAGATGGCAGAACCTCAGCAGATTAGCTTTTCCAAGGATGAAGATATGCTTGTTCAAAAAGCTTCCCCCGATTAATCTTTGCCCTTTTGTGGGGAGCCCTCCAAGGGGGTGGGGGTTATATTATACTATTAATAAGTCACAATTTAATCTTAGTAAAGAGATCTATTTGGCAACCCCTTTTCCCCCCCAAGACAACCAGGAAATGTAATTGCACTCCTGACAAGCATGAATTTGAAAAATGTGGGCTGGCTACCAAGACATCTCTGCAAGCTGCTGAACTCTCTCCGCTGTCAAAGCATAGCTCTGGGACAGAGGATAAGTGTTCGAAAGGCAGTTTAGCCCCTGGATAGAGTTCCTGTGATTGATAGGAAGGGCCAGTTACTCTAGCTCTACTCAAAATGGAAGGGTATTTTTGAGCCTCAACTCAGTGTCAAGAGCATAGCCGACTTGTTAATGTTTTGATGCCAGCAACCAGAAAATTGGTTCATTAGCTCAAAATCAATACAAAAATTTATTCCAGCCATGTGTTGCTCCTTCAGGTTGCCAGGTCACCCAGTGAAGCAGAAGTTGGATCTAGCAGATACCCACTGTCTAGACTGCACAGCCCTTCAGTTAATTGATTCCATCTCTTGCCTATCCGTGAGCTCTTTTTCCTTCCCTGAGAAGCCACACCATGTTCCCTAAGTGACCTTGGACTTTCCCAGCTCTCACTGTCATGGAGCCAATCAGAGGCCAATTTCACTGTCACTCTTGCAAGCCTCCAATAGGCTGTCAGATGCTGCCTGTCTTGAGGTTCTTGGCATTTTGGAACCACCTTCTGCATCTTGTTGCTTACTTGGGATCTTTCTTAATAAATGTTAAGGAATCGAGACGAGTCCAAGAGTGCCTGAGCTAGTTCTGGAATTGTAAAAAGCAGCTGAAATATTTAGAGGTGGAGAGGGATAAAATCTCAGCATTAGGACGTTTGGAGAGAAGTCTAATGTTCTGCTTTCCTAATAGGCTAGGTTTCACAATTACATTGTTGATGAGTTGTTTCTCGATGAGGGGTACAGGAAAGAGGCAGGGCTTTGAAGGAGACAATCCATGCATTTCTGGGAAACATGCTGAATGAGTGGGGTACCCAGAACCAAGTCAAGAGTTAGAGGTCCTAACACTGAGAGCGCAGGAGACATGCAGAATGTTTGCAGTGCAGAATGCTGCTAAACTGCCACAGAGGCCCGAGTGTTTTTCATCTGTCCCTCTTGTATTATATTAAAAGGAGCTCTGTTTGCTGCCCAGATGAAGCAAGAAGAGGTTTTCCCCATCAGTGTTAAAGAAAATCAGCAGAGACAGGGCAAAATGAGGCAGAGCAGAGGAGGCAAAGGCTTGGCAAGCAGAAGGTCCACTTCATTCTTCAGGTAATGATTCCTGGACTGCTATTGCCAGAACTAAGCTAGGCAAGTGAGTGGTCTGATCCCAGAGAAGGCCGTTCCCAATGGTCCTAATTCCCCCTCTCCCCCAGGCTCTTTCTTGCAAACATATGATGAAAAATGTCTGTGGAGCTTCTCAGTCATCCAGATCATAGTTGTCTCCAAGGTGCTTTTTGTTTTCTTCAGAAGGCAACTGGGCTGTTTTTGCTTTCTTTGAGGGAGAAGAAGAAAACATTTCACTTCTCATCCAAGAAACATCATCAGTTCTCTCTCTCTGTGTGTGTGTGTGTAAGTGCATGGCACAACATAGGAGATCAGACCCATGAGGACAAGATTTAGCAGTCCATCTGCATTTGGAAGACAACAGTCACTCTTTTGAAGACAGCAGGATCCACATTTTGGATAGAGAGGACCATTGGTTTAAAAGAGGCAAAAGAATCCATCTGTGAACACCCCTTCCCCAACAGAGCAGGGGGGTGGAATAAGACACCATCTATCTCCAGTTTATGATACAGCCCCTGCAGCAGTTCCAAGAAGATTCCACAACCAATTGCACCCTGATTCAGGGGGCCCTGAGGGCATAGATAAATCTCCCAAGTGGCCTCAACAGCTCTCAGAGAGAGTGTTAATGACCAGATGACTGCAAAGAAATATATTCCTTCCATCCCCCTACCAGAGGTGGTATTTAGCTGGTTCTGACCACTTCTGGAGAATTGGTAGTGGAAATTTTGAGTAATTCGGAGAACCGGTAAATACCACCTCTGACTGGCCCCGCCCCCATCTTTTTTCTGCCTCCCGAGTCCCAGATGATTGGGAGGAAATGGAGATTTTGCAGGAACCTTCCCCTAGATTGGGGAGGGAAAGGAGATTTTACAGTATTCTTCCCCTGCCACGCCACGCCTACCAAGCCATGCCCACAGAACCAGTAGTAAAAAATTTTGAAACCCACCTCTGATACACCACTTATCTCCAGTTTACAACATAGTCCCTGCAGCAGTTCCAAGAAGATTCCACAAACAATTGCACCCTGATTCAGGGGGCCCTGAGGGTACAGATATACCCCCAGTGCCTCAACAACTCTCAGAGAGAGTTTTAATGACCAGATGATTGCAAAGAAATACAATCCTTCCATCCCCCCACCATCCAGTCTCAACTGTCAGCACCTATCCTTCCATTATCCCACCATCAGAACTGATGAAGCTTCTAGGATGAGAAGCAAAACATTTTCTTCCTCTTCCTCTTCCTCTTCCTCTTCCTCTTCTTCCTCAAAAAACAAACAATCCAGTCCTTCAAAAGTTGCCTTTTGAAGAAAAAACACATACGGTAAAAAAAGGGTTTTGAGTGCTTTCATGATCTCTTTTTAGTTTCATGGTCCTCCCAATTTCTGGATTGGCTGCTGTCATTTTGTTCTTGTTGACTTGGGAAATGAACACACATATAAAAGTCCGAAAGGATGGCTTGTTTTGCTTATGCTTAAGTTGTCACCTCCCTCTATCTCACTTTTTATTTATTGCTTCTTCACGTTTAACGCTGAAATTGTGGCTTTCAATTCATTCCAAGCCAAGAAAAGAATTTGGCTTAAATGATTAAGAAGCTAATATAATAGTGTGGTAATGCAGTTTTTATCTGGCCCAGTTTTCACTTTTGTATAGCTCTACTAAAATAAAAATGTCTTATACTATTAATACCTAACTAGGAATACATTAGAGAAAAGACAGCTAGTTCATGTATTTATTTGGGATTTAGAGGATACTAATTTAATTGTAAATTAGTATACTTGCAGATTTCCGTAGTCTAGACAGGCCTTTAAAAATCTTACTTGAAAGAAGGCGGAAAATTCTTGTAAACTTCCAAATGTATTATTTGCTCTTTAATTCCTTGTAATGCCAATCTGTTTGTTTGCCATTTTAAAAGGTAACTTTTCTTTAGCTGTGTGCCATCTCAGTGTTGCTTTTTTTTTTCCCTCTGTGAACTATGTGGAGTGTTTTAGTAAAGTGATGCCAAATATTTGTCTCAGCAGTGTTTACCTTTTACTTGTAACAGCAGAAAGACTGAATGCATTTAATTCCAACAAGGTTTTGTGTCCAGAAATCTCCATAGCTTTCCGTATTGGCCTAGCAGGCAGAGAGTAAATTATGGCCTGGAGATGTAATAAGGTAACTGCTGTAGCTTGTTCAGTTTCTGCCTGCTGTGGAACTGCAAAAGAATAAATTTCTACGCCTTGTTAGAATGTGATCCTAAAGAGAGTTAGTATGAAAAGGTAATTCCACTTTAAGAAAATTAAAGCTACCATGGGTCAAAACTAAAGCACTAAACCTCTAGTGTTTCTATATAACAGGGCATCTGGGTGTATAACTACCCTGTTTTCCCAAAAATAAGACAGGGTCTTATTTTCTTTTGATCCCCCAAATAAGGGCTTGGGCTTATTATCGGGGGTCTTATTATTTTGGGGGTGCAGGAGGCGGTAAGCGTGGGACTGATGTCCCGTCACTGCTGTCGCTTCCCGTCCCTGTTCTTTGCGCCAGCCGAATGGCCCAACATATCCCATCCCACCCCACCCCAATGGCAACATCTGCTTCCCTTCCCTGCTGTCTCTTTATCAAGGAGTGGCAGGTGGGGCGAGGGAAAAGCGAGACGTGGCTCCCTTTACCATTTCTTCCCCTCCCTCACCAGGCATGACAGGGCTCCTGCCCCTTGCTTAGCCATCTTCCCCCTTTAGGGATGCAATTTGGGGGTGGCAGGTAGGGCAGGCAAGAAGTGGGACATGCATCTTACTTTTACAACTCCGTCGCGTTCCTTGTCATTGTGTCCAGGGAAACACACTGTAAAAGAAAATTTTCTCGTGAGTTCAATCAAACGTCTTGAACTCGTGAGGTTTTCTTTTACAGCGTGTTTCCCTGGACACAACAGTGAGGAAAGCAACAGAGCTTGAAAGGTAAGACATGCATCTCGCAGCCCAACACTTCCCACCCTATCCCAATGGCAACAGCAGCCTGGCTGCTTCCCTTCCCCGCTGTTTCTTTATTGAGAGGGGTGGCAGGTGGTGTGGGGGAGAAGCAAGACGCGTGGAGCGAGACATGGCTCCCCTTGCTATCTCTTCTCCCCCCCTCACCAGGCATGGCAGGGCTCCTGCCCCTTGCTTAGCCACCCACCTCTTTAGGGTTACAATTTGGGGGTGGCAGGTGGGGCAGGTGAGAAGTGGGACGCAAGTCTTACCTTTCAAGCTACGTCACTTTCCTCACCATTGTGTCCAGGGAAACCCACTGTAAAGGAAAACCTCGCGAGTTTGAGAAGTTTGATTGAACTCGTGAGAAGGTTTTCTTTTTGTTCCTATCTTTTTGTTCCTATCATACACTTATGAATGTATGATTGTAACCTTGTTGCTGGTATCCTTAAGATTTATATTGACTGTTTCCCTATGACTATCATTAAGTGTTGTACCTTATGATTCTTGACGAATGTATCTTTTCTTTTATGTACTCCGAGAGCGTATGCACGAAGACAAATTTCTTGTGTGTCCAATCACACTTGGCCAATAAAGAATTCTGTTCTGTTCTGTTCTGTTCTAATACTCAAAATAGGATCTGACCCACATCAATGTTTGTGTATGTTTGCATTTGTCTCTGTTAAATACTAGTACAAATGTGGATAGGAAGAAGCTTAGCATTGGAGGAGGATGAATTAAGAAGAACCATTAGATTTCTCATACATGTTCCTCTTTCTGGATCTTCCCTGAACTAAACCATTATTGTTGCCTTCTGTTGGCGAGTTTGTTGCTACCAGATTAAGTTAAAATAAGTTCTGGTAGATCCATGATTGAATTTTGATTCAGAAGTTCACTTTGCCATATGCTGGTGAGCTCCCAGTGCATGACCTGGAAGGAAGGGTTGACATTGTCTCTAGCAGGAGTATAATTTTGCTCAGACTGCACCAATGTTTTAAAGAAATGCCAGGGCCTAGGCCCCAAAAGTGGGTGGGATAGGATTAAAATATAAAATACATCTATCAAGTTTATATACAATATGAGTACTAAGTAGTTGTCCCACAAAATGCTCTCTGACTTCACTCACACTTGCCCACATACACACACATACCTATAAGCCATCCTGTGTAGCGCCAGAGACACTCCTTTTTGCTTGTAAAGCTTATAGAGCTTTGATGACCAGGGCTATGAAACCAAAATTAATCAGTGTGGATGGAAATTGTAATTCATCTCCTTGCAGCCGTCCAACCTCTCTTACCACAGTCATGATGATGGAAGAATATTATAGGGCAAAAGGATAGCTTGGGCACTTATTCAGCTTCAGAGGAGGAAAAATAAGGCCACTTTTCCTTTTGACTTATAAGATAAATTAAAATCCAACTGACAGGATGAAAAAAGAAAAATATCTTCCTCTCTTTTCTTCTGTCCAGCAATAGCAGGAAACTGTGTGTCAGGTTGGGTGATCCCAAAGGAAACAAGGGCAGCTTCCTATGTAAATGCACACACTTCAAAGGAGCAATCTCCAGGGAGTCCGAGAAAGAAGGCAGAGTAAATGATTTTCCTTAATGTGTCTTATGGGAGAGGAGGAACATGGCATCGCAAACGTCTTGTTCTGTGTCTCATCATAGTAAGAAGTAGAGCAGTTTGACCAGTCTGGTAGCTGGTCCTTGGCAGAGTGGAAGGCATTGCTTGTAATTGATGGTGTTCAGCATAGAAGAGCAAAATGTCTGGGGTTGGGAAAGGGATGTGATTTTGTGGAACCACAAAGGCAGGGATAGAAAAGACAGTAAAGACTGCCCTACTGCTCCTTAATACACCCAAGGTAAGGCAGCCAGGATTTCTGCATCAAAAGACAAGAACTGGAAAATGCAAACAAAATTGATTGCCATTGCACCACCCTACAAAGGAAACCACATTAATGGGAAGAGGGCAAAACTGCTAAAACATTTGTCAAACGTAAGAACCAAAGGCTTATGGAAAAACAAGGCAGTAACTCTTTCTTGCTATGGGGTGGAAGTGAATATCCCCTCCCAGTGCCAACCATATTTTCAAGATAAGGTGGTAATGATAGGGTTTTTGTTTTGTTTATTTTTCCAAATGAAGCAATTGAATCAAGAAACAACTTTGCAAGCATGCCCAAGATCAGATATAACTTGCCTTAGTCTCTGGAAGCTCCATTTTTCTCTCTAGACTTAGTTCAGTTGTCCAGCTGATTGGCATTTAACTTGAAGGGACCATCGTTTTAAAGTAGGGATGGGACGATATTTTCAATGTAGCCATTATCCACAACCAGTGTGTTGGCCATTTGTGCAGACTTGCCCTTGTCCTACTGCATGCCATTATTCTGAAATGTTTAACTGAAGCATCCCAAGGTTTGAATCATTTAGATTCCAGATAGGGCTATTGTCTGATCGTTTTTGTTATTTCCTAGCATCTGATGAAATGAACATCAGATAAGACATTATTTAACATACCCTTGTATAGTTAGCCTTCCCAACCTGGGTGCCTTCCACCTTTGTAATTATAACTTCCAAGTTCTTAGCATGGAGAATTTGGAGAACTAATGCCCACTTATTAGGATCATACCCAAATTACCTGGGTGCAGCTCTTGACCATGCTAGGTGGAGTTCACCAGAGTTGAATCTCCAAATTGGAAAAAAGGGCACAAATCTTGATTTCATTTTATTTCCCCTATGACTTAATCTAGTATCAAAGTAGCACTTTTCAGAGATTTTAATAAGGTCTCACATCTGTTTAAAGTCCACTTGTCTAAGATTTTATTCTACTTAGAGGCCCCAGAAAAAACACTTTATTACAACTTCATATACAGAAAGAAGTTGTGAAACTATTACTTGGCTGTATCATTTTAGGTAATGAGTGCAAAGTCTAGTAATAGTATAGTTCTTTTGTCCTTAAACTACAATCCAGGGGTGGGTTCTACTTACCTTTACTACTGGTTCGTAGCAGGGCTGTGTGCGCGCACTCGCTTCACTCGCGCATGCGCAGAAGCATTTTGATGATGTCAAGGTCGGTGGGCGGAACTTCCTGCCGGTTTTACTACCGGTTCTATAGAACCGGTGCGAACCAGGGGCAACCCACCACTGCTACAATCCTACATCTATTTGCCTGGAAGTAGCACTGTTGAATTTAACTTAGACTGTTCTTAGTAGATATATCTGACAAAAGAAAGACTATTTGTCCTGCTAAAATCTGGATGTTTCCACCCTTCAGATACACATTGCTTTGGGCACCAAAAAGAATAGAGTAATCTGACTTTGAGGGGCAGGATGTTTAAGGGGAGCAGTTTAGGGAGGGAGGAGCTTGTCCCCATTGACACCATTGAATCAGATCAGAGATGCAAAATCTTTATCAATCTGACTGTTACAAAGTGATAAAGATTTTGTACCTCTGATACATAGCATTTCTCTATAAATAACTTTGCAAAATAATTCAATATGATGAAAGTTTGATTTCTATCATTGAATGTGAGATAAAAGTAAGGAGAGTAATTCATCATAACGACACTCACACGTACACAGGCATACACAGAAACCATTTGCTGTAGGTGAGGAATGGCCCTTGGCTACTTTGCATTTTAATGTGCGAAAAAAACCTTTCACAAAGTGGTCATTTGTGTATGCACAGAGGTCTGCTAGATCTGAGCAGAAGTCTTCTGAATTCTAACAGATCAGACATCTATGTTGTAGAAAGTTCGTTGCAGACAGTAATTTGGGCTAAATCTTTGTTGTTGTTGTTGTTTTCAGTATTTTGAATTCTGCTATAAAGACCAATCTCCTTTCAAGATTTTGCATAATTGCAAGGCAACATTCCTGGTGCCAAAAAGACTGCTAAATGTAAATTACAAATGTGGATACATGTAAGTAAGAGCAGATCTCTGTATTGAAGAAAAAAAAATCAAAGTAAGGCAATAGGTTTACCTTTCTCGGAAGAGTTGATTTTTAGACTGTTTGTTAATCCTATGCAGTATTTCATCAACCCAGGATGTAATTTTATGCAAAACATATTTGGTCTTGATTCTAAATACATAATTCTTCCATCAAATATATAGTGACTCAGAGCATTCTATTCAAGGAACTATGAAGAATTTGATGCTCATCAAAGACCATGAACAAAATAACATTACTACAGATATTTTCATCCTGAAAGCAAGCTAACAAACCCTGGTAGGAAGTTTTTAAAAAGGACATGCAGAAAACCAAAAATATGTACCAAACAGTTAAAGTTAAAGTATCCACTCCAGCAAATGTTAAACACTGAGAAAATTCTCCTGTAAATTTGTCCACCTTTACTGGACTATATCAAGTTTTGAAAGTAGCTCATAGAAAGCATGTTTTAGCTGTTATACAATATTTTCTCAAAATACCATATTAATAATAATATTCCAAAACTGTTGTAGCAGCTAAATCATCCAAAATGATTATGTTGAAATCATACTGAATTTGATTGAATTGTTTTGGTGCTTAATTGTCTTAAATTTGGGGTCATTTTGATTCAGCCTAGTGCGATTTTAGGAAGGTTTCATGCAGCTGAGGACTATAAAGGGATAAATGTATATATCCATGGCACTGCAATAGATGCAATTATTGGATTTACAGGTATGGGAGGATGACTTAAAATTATATACATTATTGCCCTTTTCTTTTTGTGCTCCCTCTTTTATAATACTAGTGTTTATCTGCAACCTTTAGACTCTGAAAGTAATGCTAATAGATGCTGAGTTATTAAATGGGAAGCAGTCTGTCACTGGTGCTTCATCAGAGTTGGATATATTGACCTTGCCTACCTAACTGAAAATTAAGTATACTTTGTATTTGTTTGTGTGTGTTTGAACATGCATGAAACCCTCTTAAGAGAAGTCCACTAGACTTTCTCTTGCAGCTTAAATCACAACCCAAGAGAGAAGTAATTCTGGTCTTATATTGGAATAACAGTGTGAAGGCCTGCCTTCACCCATTTCATCTTAACCATTAATATTACTAGGCTTTCCATCCACCCATTAAGATTTCCTTGTTTTTAGTGACATGTGCAAGAGATAGAGACTTCTTTGTGGTGGCTCCAATCCAATGGCCCTTCATTCTATGTCTGTGCAGCATGTTAAATGCAAAGGGGAAAGGGTGATTTGAGGATATAGGGACATTTACATTACAACAGCCAGCAGAGATCCTGGCAGGAAATTATTGAGTTCAGGGAATCATAACTAGGTCTGAATGGAATCTAGTGCAAAGAGATTCAGAATACAGGATAATAAAGTTGGTAGGGACCTTGGATATCTTCTAGTTCATCCCCCTCGCTCAAGCAGGAAGCCCTATATAATTCTGGACAAATGGCTGTCTAATCCCTGCTTAAAAAGCTCCAGTGATGGAGCACCCACAACTTCTGGAAGCAAGCTGTTCCACTGATTAATTGTTCTTGCTGACAGAGAATTTCTCCTTAAATCTAGGTTGGATCTCTCTTTGATAAGCTTCCATCTGTTACTTCTTGTCCTGCCTTCATGTGCTTTTGAGAATAGGTTGACAACCCCCTCTTTTCTGTGGCAGCCCCTCAAATATTGGAAGACTGCTATCATGTCACCCTAATTCTTTGTTAGACTAGACATACTCAGTTCTCTCAACTGTTCATCATACACTTTAACTTCCAGTCCCCTAACTATCTTTGTTCTGCATTTTTTCCTAGATTCTCAACATCAAGATGCTAAAATCAAGAGCTCTTAGGATTCTCTATCCCTGAATTGTGGGTCACCAAAGATTAATCACTGTCTGCACAATTTTTTAAAGCACAACTTTTTTTTCTCTTTCCTCATTCCTTGTCATTTTTTAATTATTCCTTGTCATTTTGGTATCTTTTCACTGTCCCCTCCTCTGAACTTGAGCTATTGTGAACAGGAAGGATTTTAATTTACATTTCTGCTTTACTGTGAGTCATTTAGTTTGTATTTGTAAGAAAAGAATACCCTTATTTTGGACTGTAAGAAAACTGGAACGATAAGAGTTTAATTATTCCAATTAGGTATAAATGGGATCCAGATCCATAGTTCCATGAGGTTGTGATATTACCTTCACTATGCTCTTGTAAAATGTGATAGAAGGACAATGCAGGAAACCACAGCTGGAAGAGGTGTGAAGATAATAAATATGATAATTTACTTCCTTTCTTCCCTCATTCTCTCTGCAGGTTTGTTAATACCACAGCTTGTGAGGGTCCACCCTGCTGCCCTTCTTGCTATCCTCAGCCCTCCCACTGAGCTGACCACTACTTCAGCTGGCCCAGTGTGAAAAACGCAGCCCAACAGGACCTCAGTGCCACCTTCACAGGCAGGAAGGCAAACAAACAAAAACCCAACTGCAAACTTTGTAAGTTGAAGCAACCAGAATTTGATATGTTGCAATTTCCCCACGTGGAGACTAAAGCACTTTTAAAAAAATAAAAATAAACAAGTCGGGCAATTCCTCAGCTCTACTTGGTTTACAAAAACACTTGGACTAAAAAAAAAAAACCACAGTAAGACTGTTCTCTTACAGTTTGTCAGTGAACTAGAGTTGTGGGGGCATAGTATAATGAATGGAAAAGATTTAAAGCAAATGAAGTGGGTGACAGATCTGAACTGTTGAATTCTCAGGACCAATCCAATTTGGCCATAGAGCTACCCAAGGGACTTCAAGCTAACCCTCCTCAGACTCTTGTATCAGAGAAGATCTGAGAACAACAAGAAATTCATTCCACCCCTGCTATACTAAGACAAGTATGATAACCAAACTGCTCATAAATATAACTTATGACTAGCAGATTGAGGAGTCCTTGGTGTTCTCTGAGCTTGCTTGCAGACATTTCATTACTCAAACTAGGTAACATCATGCTAGCACTGATGATGTTACCTAGTCTGGGTAATGAAACGTCTTCAAGAAAACAACCAAGCTTAGAGAGCACCAAGGACCCCACATTTCAACCCCGAGCTACAAATATTCTCCTTTATTAGCAGTTTCCAAATTCCCTATACTTCCTCTTCAATATGTGTGTGGAAAATTGCAATTAAGCCCAAATAAGCCAATGCTCCCGTTCAAGAGTTTCAGGGGAAGCCATAAACTTAAATATCTCTCTGTGAAGTAAATAGGATTTGAAAACAGAGCCCACTTAGGTGACATCAGGTTCATCGATATGCTGTGATTTATTTTCTCATTCATTCTCTCTCTCTCTTCTCTTCCTCTCTCTCTCTTTTAGCAAGTCCTCTGTTGTTTATTTCCTTTCTAAACAGTCTTAACCTTTCTAACCACTCGTCACTCTTTCTTTTCTTATTTCATCACCTCTTTCACAATCTCAACTAAATGGACTTGTCCATATGCAGAAGGGGCTCAGTGCAAGGCAGAGAGCATTTGAAATCCACCTGTCTTCTTTCTTTCTGTTCCTAGCCATTTTTCCAGTTCTTTTTCCTCAGCATCTTCTCATTCTATTGGCTTTCTTTTCCTATTCACAAGGCAGGAGCTTTTCATTAAGCTGTCTCCAGTGACATGAAAGTCTCTCCCCCACCCCACTCCCGCTTAATTTAGAACCCAGCACCACGCACCAGTAACTGGGTCCCCTTGCTTTGCAGCATCACAATAAAAGGGAACCCAGTAGAAATATGACTATGATCTCAGAGGCATAAAGTTGAGCTAAGATTACATGCAGTAAATGGAAAGACTTAAAAGGGGAAAAGATTAATGTACTCATTCAGAAGGATGAAAGGAAGTAGTAGAGGCCACTTTTGCAATTGAATTAAGTGAATGTTGTGATTATACTGGCTTTCAAGGGTTCACTCTTGATCTTGTGGCTCCCCCCCCCCCCATTCACATGTGGGAGCTCTTCCATACTAACTGTTGGCCCTTGTAAAACTTACCCAAAACTTAATACTCAGTGAGACCTTCATACCTTCTGAACTTGCATAAACTAAATGCTAGTGGACTTATCTGCTTTCACTTCCAAACGTTTAACACACTTCAAAAGTAGCTCCTGCAATGTTGTAGTCCTTTTGAGGCTCCCTTGAGAAGACTAAAAATCACTGAGGCTAAGCCAGCCAGGTACAGAATTGTATTACTGAATATGTATCATTTAGAGGAATTGGGAAGAAATGGTGTGGCTCAGGAGACATGAATGAATGAATCACTCATACCCAAAGATACAGGGTATCCTGGAAGCAGACGTGATTATTTAATTTGATCAATAAACAGTTTTGAGAAAGTGGGGTGCCTTTGAATCAGTGTTGGGGGTAACTCCAAGTACTCCCTGCAAGATTTCAGAAGTGGTTCACAATTTGTCTGCTTCCTAAGACTGAGGGAGAGTGACCGGTTTAGGGTCACCCAGCTGGCTTCATGCATAAGGTGGAACTAGAATTCAAGGGGTCCTAATTTCTAGCCTGATGCCTTAACTGGCTCAAATTGTCAAATTGTTACTGAAATAAACATTGGTTGTTTTAATGAGGGAACATTTATCTGAACAGGAAAGTTAATAGTCTTAAGCCATTCTTATTATTCTCTTAGCCTTCCTTCCTTCCTTCCTTCCTTCCTTCCTTCCTTCCTTCCTTCCTTCCTTCCTTCCTTCCTTCCTTCCTTCCTTCCCCATGCAAGGGATTGCACTGAGTTTTGCCAAAGACTGACCAAGCATGTGAGAAGACATACCCATGCATTGGTTAAGGGCGATGAAACAGTAGGAAAGGATTGCAGTACGTATATGAAGTACATCAAAGTGAAAAGTCAGATCATCCCTTATTAATAAAGGTCACCCTGGAGCAGCAAAAGCTGGAGAAAGAAAGCCACTGGTGAAAAATAGCTACAAAGCATCTTGCTTATAGCAGTGTTGACAGACAAGATTGTAGGCAAGTGGGCCACAGAAAAACACAAGAATATTGAGGATAATGGCTAGCCAACATAGCCATTGGATATATTGACTAGGGATTATAAGAGCTGTAATCCACTATATCTGAAGGGTAATTGATTGAGGAAGGGTCAGACCATAGCATTTCCTGAGGAAGCACTTGAGTAGCCCGCTTTAGCCACAATGCACTGTGTCTCCCTTCTGAAGGTCAGAGGTACAGTATGCCTGAGCCTTTCCCCTCTCCCCCAACTCACATCGACAAAATACATAAGATACTTTTATACTCAAATGACAGTAATGTCTGACACAAATGCATATTTGATTGTTTATCAGAAGGGATCTCGCAGTTGTCAGGAGTTTTGCCGGCAGAATTTTGAATGGAATTCTACCAGGCCCTTTGATCTGACTCCAGCGAATGTGAACTATGCTGCCTCTTGTTAACATAAATGTTGCAGCTTTGCCTCTGAACATTTCTGGGTACGGGAGACCTTCACAATTAGTGCTGATGAGAATGTAGTTGAAAGGTCTCCTGAAGAGATTCCAAAGTCTGCACTGTATTTCCTCATGAAACCAGTATAACAGTTAAATTAGTCATCAACTGCCATAATGAAAATCGATTCATTATCAATTAAACTTTTGGACATGAAAAAAAACCCCCACATCTAGGATGCAAGGCACTGCTATATTAACCCTGACCATGCCCAATTTGATGGCTTGGTATGGCTTTCTGTTTTGAACAGGAAATTTTTCAACCTGAAGCTCAATTAAGCCCAGCAGCTGCTACATCTGAAATCAGCTTGTCAATCCAGAACTTTATCAAACCTTATAAATGGGCATGCCTAATTGTGTTATAGGCACTAATTATGTGATTACTTTATCATGTAACTAAGTTAAGCCTCTGAGGATGCTTTTAGGTGATCACCCCTTCCAAATAGCCTTACACTGTTTATTTATAGTCCCCTCAATAATACAGAATAGAATACAGAATAACAGAGTTGGAAGGGACCTTGGAGGTCTTCTACTCCAACCCCCTGCTCAGGAAGGAAGCCCTATACCATTTCAGACAAATAGTTGTCCAATCTCTTCTTTAAAATTTCCATTGTTGGAGCATTCACAAATTATTCTGGAGGTAAGTTATTCCACTGATTAATTGTTCTAACAGTCAGGAAATTTCTCCTTAGTTCCAGGTTGCTTCTCTCCTTAGTTTCCATCCATTGCTTCTTGTCCTGCCTTCAGATGCTTTGGAGAATAGCTTGACTCCCTCTTCTTTGTGGCAACCCCGGGATATCGGAACACTGTTATCATGTCTCCCTTAGTCCTTCTTTTCATTAAAATAAACACACCCAATTCCACCAACCATTTTAAATATAGTTTTAGCCGCCAGTCTCCTAATCATCTTTGTTGCTCTTCTCTGCACTCTTTCCAGAGTTTCAACATCACTTTTATAATATGGTGACCAAAACTGTATTCCAAGTGTGGCCTTACCGAGGCATTATAGAGTGGCATTAACACTTCTGGACTGTATGGACCACTGCAGACCATTTTGCAAATTGGAAATTTCTGAAGATAGTCCATATTTACATGCTGGGCCCCACAAGGCAATGAATCCTTGTCTTTCTTAACAAAGAACTAAACACTGGGAATGCCAGCTGATCAGTACTCAATTGCTCGGCAGAAAATTTACCATCTTGTCTCACCAGCATTGTACCAAATCATAAACCTCTTCTCCTAAATGTAAGTAAGTAGGATACATGTGTACTATGTTGGGGGTCACTGTGCTAGATGGTGATAGAACATGCTTTTCATGCCTTACGTTCAGCTATTCTAGCAACTTCTGAGCCAGCACTTCAGGACAGTCCAAAGCAGCATGGAAATAGGATAAGTCAGGTGTCCCTCTAATAATTTCCAGGGCACACAAGGCACAAAATACTTCTTCCTCCCTGGCAATATCTGCTTTTCCCTATTTGGAACCGGGGAAAGTTGATGAGCTTGTAACTGGATTGACACTGCCTGCACTTAGTGGCAATTTCATGGAATCATCTGGGGGGTGACAAGGCTGCATCATTTCACTCCCTTGACCAGGACCACCAAGAGGATTATTAAGTGCTGGAACAAGACTAATATGCCTCCCACCCAGTGCATGCACGTGTACCCCCCTCATGCGCACACGGTCCCCCCGCATGCCCCCCGCACATGTGCGGCAGAGACCCGAAGACCATTTCCACACAAATTAACCATTCATAAACTGAAATGAAATATAAAATATATTCCAATATGGTTTTTCTTTTTAAAAATTTGGTTTTATAATTTTTTCTTTTTAAATTTCCCCTTCACGGGCCCTCTTTAAGCTCCATGGGCCCCAGAACAATGTACCGGCTAAACCCCCCTCTCCTCAGATGGATCTATAGATGGATCTATAGATCCATCTGGCAGACTCCTGAAAGGCTTTGCTATATTACCAAGTCCATTGTGCTGAGTAGCCAGGCTGTTAAGTTTCCAGCCCCAAATTTACAAGGACAGTGCTAGTTGTGGAAGAAAGCAAGGGCTGATTTTCTTTCAGTACACACTTGTTTCCCTGCTGCCTAATCTTTCCAACTGATGGCATTATGGAATGGACCAGAGCAGGGGTGAAATGTTCCCAGATCAGACTGGATCGCCCGGTCCGGTAGCGATCTTGGCCGGTGGTTCGACAATCCGGTAGCGATCCGGAAGCTCCACCCACCCACCCACCCACCCACCCGGGTGTCATTATTTCCTGGTAACCAAGAAGGTCTGTGCACATACGTGACGCGCGCAGGCGGTGCATGCACTTCCAAACCAGTAAGGAAGGTAAGTAGATTTCACCCCTGGACCAAGGCCTTCTGACTGTATCATGCCATTGCCTGAACACCTTACGTATTACATAACTCCTTGTTTAAGCCTTGAGAAAATCATTTGTCCTGTAGAAATGGTCCTCAAATGTTACACCAACAAGCTTCTTCCTTAATTCTCACTCAGCAGCAGTAGCCACTATATCAAGAACCAGTAGAATGAGAGAGAAAATAGGGACAACCCATGAATCTGACTGGAAAGCCAGCTCTTTCAAGCTTCTCCTTTGCCTGACAATATGCCTTTTGCATCACCTTCACCCAACGTTTTGTCATGCAGTATTCTCAGATCTTCAACAACCTGATTCCTTTCACATATAGGCTAAGAATTCTGGGAATTACCATGACCATTGGCTATTGGCTCTCTTGTTGGGAAATGAGATGAGTTGGAGCATCAGGGTGGGCAGAGGTTACCAAATTAGGAAAGGCCAATAGGATGATTACTAAAATAATGCATGCATGAGTATTTTAGTGCACTCAAATGTCCCGTATCAATGCAGGTATTATTTAATTGCCAAGTCATCATCCGTATTCCCTGGAATGAAAAATGTGAAAATGTTAAGGGAACTAAATGCACTTATTAGATGGAAGGCAACTATAAATATAGATTCTTTTATGGGTATTCTTCAGAGCAGCTGAGCCACTTCTGGAAAGCTTTAATTGGCAGGAAATGCATCTTCAAATGGCGCTAAGTATTCATTGCCAGCAGCAAGAGCTGGGATACCTGGAGTTGTTAAGCAAATCAATGGGCTGGTGAAATCAGACTTGCTTTTCATACCTTTACAGATGCAGAGGGGAACATTTTTCCTATTTAAAGGGGCTCACATTAAAGCAAAGCCAAAACAAAGAGAAACCCATGGCTGTTTTCCAAATGAAACAGCCTGCAATTATTACCAGTAATATGTATTTTATTATTCTTAGACAATATCAGTTCACTTTGGGATTTACGTGTGCTTTCTTGCATAAACTGTGTGTTCTGCATTATGCCACTTGGTAAAATTTGACTAGGTATTTCATGTACTGGAATTTATTTCAGCAGTAAATAAAGTATATTTAAACAATATAGTATTATACAAATATTGATAATCTCATTGAAACTGCACGTGATGGAACAAATAATTGGACAGGGAGACATCAGGCTGTATCAGTTTTGGCTTGGATAGTGAATACAATGGAAATTTAGGAACCAACTTCTAGATTTTGTGGTCAAACCCCACACGCATATAATAAAATAAAATTATGACTTTGGGATTTGCTGAATAGATGGATTTGTTGTTTCAGAAATAGTATATATACTAAATGTACAAAAGTTGAGGTTGCAATATTATTACATTTTACTGCACCAAAAACAGTTTGAAATTTTCCCCTTTTCCCTTTTACCTCACACTTCTCTGCTCCCCTTTTCTACCTCCCCCATTTTCCCACTATGTTTATTTTCACTTATATTTAATTAAAATTACACAGATAGATAGGCAGGCAGGCAGGAAGATAGTGAGGGAGGGGGAGAGATTTAGGAACAATCTTCTAGTAACATAAAATATATTTAAACTTACTGTAACTATTACAGAGATGACCAGTAGCTAGAATTACTGGATCTGGGCTGCAGGAATCTCTGTCGCCATTGGTTTGCAGCAAAGAGCTAGAGGTTTCTTTAGCTCTTTGCTGCCATCTGGTGATTGTTCATATACTTGCAACCAAGATCTGATAGCCCTAGCAATATCACTCCCAAACTTTCCATCAAGATTTGTTCTAGCTATAAGAGAATGGGCTGTAATTTTCTCCAGGCATGGCATATGTTCTGCCTCTGAGAGATAGCCCTTCCTACATAAATTGAAAGGCAAATATGGCAAACATGTGTTTCATAAAAATATACTCATTAGGGAGGCAGAATGGAGGATGGCTCCCTGTTGACCAAACATTTCAGAGAAATCTGGGCATGCCTTCTGCCTTAATGTGTGAAACAGCTTCCCATTTCAAAGTTCCTCTGGGGGAAAAAATTCTTTGCATAAAAAGGGCTCTCTTAAAAAAACAAACGTGATTTTATTAGCAACGATGCATCTCCCATCTCTTGGTTACTTAGGAATCAGTCTGTCAGCTCATAAAATGTCATCAAAGTATGTGTAAAAGAAAATAAGGAATTTCCTGTCGGTCCCAAATTTAAGGGCTTTGGGATGTTTGTATGTTTGTATTTTGAAGACATTAGATCCTTTGGTCTGACAGGATGATGGTTGCTGCTTCACACGTGTTTGTGCTATTTGTGCTAGTATCTTTTGGTTGAATCGTGGCCTAGGAAATGTGAAGCAACACATACTGAAAAGCCAAGGGCAGATTAAGGAGAAACTGGATTTCAATAGGATTGACAAAGACTAAATATAAAATGACTTCCAAAATCATTTGCTCCAAGAGATCTGAAAGCAATTGTGTTTCTGTGAGTGAATGAACAAGATGTCTGTCGTTTGAGAAATAGAGAAAGGGCATTGAAAAAATGACAGAGAGAAGAATGAAGATGTTAAATACTGAAGGGAAGTTGTCAGACTTGAATTTGAAGGACATGGAATCATTTTGTTGTACGGCAATGGTGTATGTGTGTTTATCAAAAGTCTAGCTAGCATTCTTTTCCCCACAAAAAAACCCTGAGACATAAAATAGGGATGATTGAGAAAACTGGAATATGAACTAACAGAGAAGGAACATAACAGTGCTTCTTCCATGTGTCAAGTGATCAAGGACATAGTAATATCCGTAAGATGAAAGCAGACTTGTAATGTTGATACAATCTCATGTCTAAGTAAAGGTTATACAATCAGATTAGTATGCGACTTTATAACAAAGGCTCAAAGATGGGTATACAATTATTTCTCATGTGCAGAATTATCCTTTCTTCTCTTCTCTCAACGTACCCACATCTGTGGTGGTGCCTCTCAATGTACCCACATCTGTGGTGGTGCAGTGGTTGTAATCCAGTACTGCAGGCCAACTCTGCCCACTGCCAGGAGTCTAATTCTGACTGACTGGTTGACTCAGCCTTCCATCCATCCCAGGCCAGTAAAACGAGAAGCCAGCTTATTGGGGGCAATATGTTGAATCTGTAAACTGCTTAGAGAGCGCACTAAAGAACTATGAAAAGGTACATAAGTCTAAGTGCTAGTGCTATTGCTATACAGATCTGGAAAGCCTATTTTAGACCTGAAGTGCAGATGTGCTTCAAATGATCCTTGTTTACTCTTCCAGGGGGGAGGGTGGGAAGGAAAAGGAGTTGAAGGCTTGTGGTGACTACACTTACACTATCCTTCCACAGTTCAATGAATAAAGGTGTGAGGATCATACTAAATGTGAGTTGCAAGAGTGTAAAGGATGCCAGGTAGTCTATCTGGAAAATACTTTTGTGATTCTGTTGTTCATCAGCAGTTCCACACTGCCTAAGATTGGCCGTTTGTCATCTGTAATAGCTGAGTTGTTTGGCTGCACTGGGTACCTATAAGTATCCAGAGACCTGATTATTATATGTAGTCCTAAAAAGCATGGAACTAGTGTATTTAAGGGACTGCATCTTTTAAAATTATTCTCCCCATTCAGTAAGGTACTGTTCAGAGTCCTAGTCTCTCAACAAGGGTAGAACTGGATCCAGAGGTAGGCTTTCTCTGTGGCATTCTCAAGGACTTGGAATATTTTTGTTTGTGTGGGTTGTTTTATGTTTTTCTTTGTATGCTTTAAATTGCCCAGTAGTTGGGGTTGGGGTGTTGTACAAATTAATTGCAAGAAATTAGCAAATTAGTTTGTGTAACTGCAGATTGCTATCAAATAATAAAGATTAGGCTGATTTGAAGCACATTGGTTTGAATTGGTTAGAATTTCTCCTTTTGTCCCACTGCTTTTCAAAATACACCAGCAGCAGACCTTTCAGTCCTAAGTTAGTGTTAGCACCAAGAAAGCTGAGTACTTTTGTGGAAAAAAAGTGGCAGATAAGGGAGGAATTTTTTTTATTGATTCAACTGATAGCTGATAGCCAGTGCAAACAATGGAGAAATAACTGAAGATTTAATATAAGGATAGAGTGCTGCTGTTGGGAAAACTTACTACTGATTGTCTTTTAAAGGGGTCACTATTGTATGACCTCCTCCTTGCAGATGTGACAGTAAGCTCCCGCCACACCAGTATCTAGTTATCAGAGTGAAAGCTTCTGTTTCTGAATGCCTTTTAATTAACTATCCAGGGTTTTGTGTCACTCATATTGTATGGATCCTTCAGTTCTGCAAACCCTTAGCTACAATCTGAAGTGATACGATTCAGAAATGGACTGGATAATGACTTGTTTTCCCTCATTGGGAAAAATAGAGATGCAGGACCATATCACTTTCTCAAAAAAAAGAGAGAGAGAGAGAGAGAGAGAGAGAGAGAGAGAGACAGAGAGAGAGAGAGAGAGAGAGAGAGAGAGAGAGAGAGTTCAAACTCGAAGTACTGTATGACCAAGTGTATCGTTCCTTCTTTTCACCCGGCATTCTTCCATATGTCCCCAAACTTTTAGAGAACGTTGTCTTTTGAAGGCACAGTTATATGCTAAAGTTTCTTTCTTTCTTTCTTTTTTGCCAACATATATGTTTGGATGGTTATGGACAGTAAATTCCATCATACTTGGAAAAAAAAATAGATCACTAACTCAGTTGTAAAGAATTGTGGAGTTGGATTTGCAAGGAAACTATTTGCATGTAGTAGCTAATAACATACTACTAACTTGCCATTTCATCCCATCTGGAGTGGATGGAGATGCAGCTAAAATCTGTTGAAAGCTCCTCTAGGATACACTTCTTCAGCTGCCAAGGGGATCCTCAGAGAATTGAAATTCTGCTTTTGTTCCATGGACCCAATTGTAGCAAACAGTATGCTTGAAACACTATTCTGTTTCACTGCATTTGAAAAACCACACAAGACACCGCCCCCCCAAAACCACAACATAAAATGAAGAAAAAACACAAAATGCAATCCTTAGTGAGCCATAATTTCTTTCCCCTGCCAAGTCTTCAGCAAGGCATAAACTGTGGGATTGGCAGATCTCTCTCCATAAGTCATTTTTTGCTCCTTGATTTAACAATTAACATTTCATAACCAATCAAACAATCCAGAATAATTGTTTCTGTTTCAAGATCAGGGTTGATGCTAAAATTACAGAGGTATTTATAGTCTATGAATTCATTTTTATTCCACTGACTTATCTTGGGAACAGCACCTGTTCTTCCAAAGGTAACTGTGAAAGGCATAAATACACTCTGTTCTTTGTTTATTTTAGGCATCAGGTTAAGTATACAAGACATTCTGCTTTTAGAAGGAAAACAGCTTTTGTTTTATTTAGTGGGAGAGAGATATCTGTGAAGCATATGCAAGAAATTCTATCTATCATCTATCTATCTATCTATCTATCTATCTATCTATCTATCTATCTTCTATCTACTGTATCTGTCTATCTATCTATCTATCAATCAATCATCTACTGTATCTATCTGTCT
>WNWU01000017.1:14004833-14034411 GCA_012654045.1 Ptyas mucosa | reverse complement strand
TCCATCTATCCATCTATCCATCTATCCATCTATCCATCTATCCATCTCCGTCTATCCGTCTATCTATCTATCTATCTATCTATCTATCTATCTATCTGAATAGATAAGCAGAATAAACATGCTGAAAATATACAACAAATGACTATTGATATTTCAGTCAAAGTTACGGGGGGGGGGGAGTAGTTACAGATTAGTGATCCATATCCTTTGTAACTAGAATGAAATATTTCTAATATTTCTTATCAGGAAAGGAACGTTTTTAGGCCTGACTCATTCAAAATGCTCCAGTGGCACATAACAGATATGAAGACCCCCTCCCCTCCATTCTTCTTTTTATAGCCTTTTCTTGATATTTTATATTGCACAAACTGTTTCTTTTAAATGTAATATATTCATGCATTCTAAGCTTCAACCTTAAAGCACCGTCTTTTGTATGAAACATTATAGTCAGTAGAGAAGCTGAAAAGTTTTGTGAAAATGAAGGGGAAATATTTTCATATTGATTCTGTCAGCAATTTGGAGGATTTTAGACTTTACTACCACCTGCTTTGTAGACTTTACTACTGCCTGCTCCTCACCTATGTACCTTCTCAGGCAGAAACAGTCACTTCCAATATCCAGGCAGTAGTGCTTCAAACTCTCATCACCAAATCAGAAATACCTTGACCCCAGGATGGATCTGAGCACAGTTTTTTTTTTTAAGAACACTGAAGAATTCATATAGTTCATATGCTTTTCAGATTGCAGCTCCCATAATACACAGTTACAACCATGCTGGAAGATGGATTTTATTGAGCAAGACATCTTTTGCTACCTGGCCCATCAGTATTCTCCTCACTATCCTCAGCTAGTAAAAACCTTTAGAATCAGAAGTCTATGAAAATAAAAATGCCCTGTTTATTGTCCACTGGTTTTTTTAAAATAAGAGATGATTAGTTCTGAACATGGAATCCTTTTTCTGATGTTGCATTTACTATCATTACTATGTTCTTTCTATTCTATTATTTAAAACTAATAATAAACTGAACCACACATCTGCCCCATCTATTGCCATGTCCTGTGGCAACAAATTATAAATCAAGTGATCGGGCCTTTACCTAAACTCCTCCGTATAAATTTACCTCACTAAATCTCCCAGCTCTTGGCATATACCATGAGAGTAGAACTATATTCCTAAAGGGGATTAAGAGGCTGTTGTACTGCAATACGTTGCACCACTTAAGAAAGCACCCTTGGTCTCTTTAAGTATCTCTCTTTCATTCTGCATTATCCTCAGCTCAGTATTTTATTCCTTTTAAATAGCTCTTCTTTTCTTTTCTTTTTAACATTCTCAAGGTCTCCTGGTTGTGGATTAGCATTCTAAGAGCAGTCACACCAGATTCTGCTTCTGTGGTGTGAACTAAGTTTCAGGATTTGGCACATCAAGAGTTCTTCCAGCTGTGAAACTGGATACTCTTTCAGGCCATAGTTTTACCCCATTCTTCAGGGCTCAGGTGAGCTTTTCAGTGTGTCAGTACTGTTAGCTTGTTAGTAACTGTGTGTTAATTTACTACCGTAGGTCTGCTTAGAGACTCCTAAAGCATACTGCCAGATGCTTGAAGTATGTTCCAATTGAAAATGCAAAGTGGTAAAATTCTCTTCAACACCTGGAAGAAAACTACAGATGACAAACTGGCTCACTAAATACTGCCAACATGTTATCCAGTGTTAAGAACACGACTTAACTCCCTTTCCAGTGAATCACTCTGATCATTTTTGACATGCAATTGGGCCTCGTAGAGGCAAATAAATAGAACTTTTTATTTTCATGTAATTATCATTCAAAACCTAGTCATTTTCTATCTTCTCTAGTGACAATAAAAAGCCTGGAATTTCAGTCATGAGTATCAGTCACTGCTGAAAATAATCAATTATGCTGGTAGTAAAAACATCCTAGGAATTTGCACTAGGATGATGCTGTAACTTCCTTGCTTGCTGCATAAGGAAACTTATTTATTACTCTATTTAGTCCTTCTGACTAAGTCAGAGATGTCAAACATTCATTGTCATGGCAGCGTCATGTGACATATTGGGACTTTTCCCCCCTTTGCTAAACTGGGCGTGGGTGTGGCCAGCGCCTGACAGATATGGTCCTCAGGCTGGGAGTTTGACAGCCCTGAACTAAGCAGTGGTGAGTTGTACTACAGTTAAGCAGAGTAAAGTATAGACTAAGAATATAGTTAGACTAAGCAGTGACAAGCTGTGATTCACCAGAAATAAGTGAGAATCCTACAGACCGCAGCCTTTTTGGAACAGAATACTGCAACTGTTCTACTAATTAAAAAATAAATATCCCAACCACATAATTGCTTGCTTCCAAAGTTTTAACTCCCAGTGAATTGAATTGTGAACAGAAATTTTAATTTCAGTCGTATTTTATAACCCTAAAGACAAAAGTATTCACAGTAGTAAGAAATACATTGGATAAGTATTTTATTTTTTAAAAAATCTGAATGTATTATAGTATTTTCTAAAATCTAATTTTTTTACTTAAAGAGATCAAAGCCCTGTGAATATAACTGGTAGATGGTGAAATAGAACTTTTGAATTTGTTACTTATTATATGAAATACATAAACTGCTGAAGTTCTTTTTTTAATGGTTCGTGGCAATCTTGTCTCAAAGGAGGCAGTGGGAGCATTACGTACACTACCCAGAGTCATACAAAAATCAATATAAAATGGCATTACTGATTTATGAATACCAGTGCACCTGTCTGTGCATTTCTTTTGGTAGTAGAGTTAAAGCAATCAGTTCTCCTCAGTGATGTTCAAAGGTGCTCATAGAACTCAACTAGGGTAAGAGGTGATAGTCCTTATAGATTTATCAGGAACATGTTCAAATCACATTTGTAATACATATGTTTGAGAAGCCCTTGATGCTCTCTGAGCTTGCTTGTTTTCTTGCAGACGTTTCATTACTCGAACTAGGTAACATCATCAGTTCTAGCACTAATGATGTTACCTAGTTAAGGTAATGAAATGTATCCAAGAAAACAAGCAAGCTCAGAGAGCACCAAGGGCTTCTCATTTCAACCTTGAGCTACAAATATTCTCCTTTATTATTACATATGTTTGGTTGTGAATTCTCCCTTTATGTCTGTTTGCATTAACTGCTTTCCTTCTACATTTTGAATTGCTAATGAAAGCCTATATTCTGTGGTACAACAAGTCAGCAGATTGTTTGAAAAGATGTCACAAAGATTCTGCAGATTCCATAAATAATCTTGGCTATAGATGTGTAACTCCATTTATTCTTAGTATTCTTAAACTTTTTGAATCCTAGTATTGTAGAGGCCAGAAATTGGGCTTTGACATCCACCAGTCTTCTCAGAAGTCATCTCATTAAAGCAACGTGCTCAGCATATAAAGCATCCGTAAATATAAAAATTAATAGAATTAATGGGAAGTAATAGAACATCAATTTCCCTGTCCTAAACCTAACTAACCCTAAATACATCTTGTGGAAATTGAATTTTGGACATGTAGATGTTTATATAATCTAGAAATTCAGACAGCCAGAATTCCAGATTTCATAGAAGTCTTAACTTGTTTTATCAGCATCTGTTCCTACTATTGGCTATAGAGCAGTGATGGCTAACCTTTTTGCCATCGCGTGCCAAAAGTGGGGGGAGCGTGGTGGGGTCACACGCACGCGTGCCCACATCCATAATTCTATGCGTCCCGCCCTCCTGTGATCACCCCGCTTTTGGCACGTGATGGCACAGTGGGCCCAGTAGGCCTGTTTTTTGCCCTCCCCAGATTCCAGAGCCTTTCTAGGAGCCTGGGGAGGGCAAAAATGGCCTTCCCCACCCCCCCAAAGGCTATTAGGAACAGTATGTTTCCTGACTTCTGGTGGCCCCAGAAGGGCCGAAAATCAGCTGGCTGGTGCACGCATGGGTGCCACAGCTGAGCTCGCGTGCCCACCGATATGGTTCCGCGTGCCACCTGTGGCACTCGTGCCATAGGTTCGCCATCATGGCTATAGAGTATTTAGGATTTGGATTCAGATCCCCACACAAAGGTAAAGGTTACTGGGTAAAATAAGTCCACTTACCTTACAGCATGAGTGTCACGCTCGCTGTATGATGTTGCCATCATGAGACTTTTGCGATGTTTTTCCCATTCGTGGAGCTGGGATGGGCATAGCCTGTGCATGACACATCCGGCCCATGGGCCACCAGTTTGAAACTCCTGCTTACAGAGTTATTGTATTGATAAAATATGGGCAAACTCATTTGGTGCAAATAAAATAAGCATCTGCTTTGGACTATCCGTCCAACAAATAACTAGATTTGTAGGCATTCTTTTTTATCATGAAATAATTTTTGACTCTGTTATAGCCTTGAAAAAAACTAAAGTTGACTAAGTTGTCCTTTGTAACCCCGTGATGACATGATGAGGACATGATGACAACTTTCAGATGACAGTTTTCAGTCTTAGTTTTCTCTAAGAGAAAGGGGGGGGGGGGTTAATCCTTTCCCTACAAATTGTTTTCCTGATTACAATATCCACCGGTAATTTTTCTTACCTAAGGGTGGGGCAGATAATAATAAGGGTCCTTATTGGAACTGAGGTTTTTCTGTATCCAACCACTTGCCCAGTTCAACCCATACAACAATCATGGCTCAGCAAGATGCTGTGAAGATGCCTACAGTAGAAAGAATGACAACCCTCTTGTGATTTCACAGAATGCATGCAAGAGAATTCCTGGCAAGCTTCTCTGGTTCAAGGCTGGTCAGAGCAATCGGTTGTCTACTGAAGCTCTTGCAACCCTCTATGTGTCAAATACAATGGCTTTGTTTTTCCATTCCCAGGGATGATTAGCATATGCAGAGTGTCAGCTGTATTTCTGAAGGTGTCAGCTGGAGTTTCCAGGCCGACAAAATTCTAATGGAAGGCTGTGGCTGTGACAGATATGCTGGCAACGACAGAATGATAGGCTGCCGGAAAATGCTTGCAAAAATGTGATTTATTCCTCTCAGTGGATCTGGTATGTATCTTTAGATGTCTGGAATACATGGCACATTATTATTATTCATGTTTTAATAATCTCCTAGGAAACGGAGAATGAAGGAAAGGCATGCATAACCATAATTGTCTAAAGACAAGTATGTTCAAATTACAAAGTATTGTGTTAATAGGGTTCAAGCCGCTTCTAATTATAACAAAGCAGAAATGCAGTGATGGGGTTGTTCCTTGTGACTTTCCAAAGAGGGAATAAAGTTGCACATGACCATGTCCTCATTTTACATGGGAACAGAAGTTCATGAACAAATCTCATCCATAAATCAATGGATCGGAGATCTTGATTCCCCTGCTTTTTTTTCTCATTATCTCTGTGAAAACTATTTGGCTTAAATAGGAGTAGGGATATCATAAAGCTTGTTAAACTCTAACCATGACACTTACTCCCAGATATGTGGTATCTGTTGTTCAAGCTGAATTTCATGATCTTTTAGTAATGAAGATCCCCTCAGATGTCCAGAACTTAACAATGTAAGTACTGTAGTCACTCAGTTTCAGCCAATTTCCTATGTTTTAAATCACACCATAAGAAAAAAAATCTGAGAAAATTATTTCAGAAAAGAATTCTCCTTCAGAAATAAGATAAAACAAAGCTTATAAGAACCAAGCTTCCCCCCTCCTTTTCCCTCTGCACAGCTAAACTAATTGAAACCCATTTCAAGGCTCATAAACCAGGAAACAAACCCATTAACTATTCATTGACTGATCAAAAAACTCTATGATTACACCAGTAGATTTTTTTTCTTTCATTTTTGAATTATTGCTCTCTGGGGATTGTTGATTCAGAAATGCTCTTTGTGTGGTGATGATTGGGGGAGGGGGTCAGCTGCTGAGAAAGACTCCCACTCACCTTTGAATCAACAAAAAAAAAAAAAAAACCACCCTGAACTGTACGCTATGAGATTGGCTGGACTCAGTGCTAATCCTTGCCCTATTTCTGTTCCTATTCACTGAAGTCACCTGATTTCTCTAAAAGGTGATGGGCAATAAAGCCCAATATCAGGCACAAGTAACCAGACCCACACATGTCTGTTTTGTTATGCTTTTATATGCTTTATACCAGGGGTGAAATCCAGCAGGTTCTGGAGAACCGGTAGCGGAAATTTTCAGCAGTTCAGAGAACCGGTAGCAGAAATTTTGAGTAGTTCGGAGAACCAGCAAATACCACCTCTGGCTGGTCCCAGAGTGGGGAGGGAATGGGGATTTTGCAGTATCCTTCCCCTGGAGTGGGGTGGGAATGGAGATTTTGCAGTATCCTTCCCCTGCCATGCCCAACAAGCAACACCCACAGAACCAGTAGTAAAAAAATTTGGATTTCACCACTGCTTTATATTGCCTTGGTGAGACCACACTTGGAATACTGACTCCAGTTTTGGTCATCACAATACAAAAATGATATTGAGCCTTTAAATAGAGTGCAGAGAAGAGCAGCAAAGATGAGTAGGAGTCTGGAGGCTAAGTTGTACGATGATCACTTAAATGAACTAGGTATGTCTAGTCTAATGAAGAGTAAAAATGAAAGGTGATATGATATGTGTCTTTCAATATATGAGGGACTGTCACAGAGAAGAGGGGATCAACCTATTCTTCAAAGCACCTGGGGAAAGGACAAAAAGTAATGGATGGAAACTAGTGCTGAAATCCACCCGGTTCTATTCAGTTCGCCAAACCGGTAGCGCTGGTGGCAGGAGGTTCCGCCCACCTGCCAGGGCGTCATTACATCCCATTTTTTAACCATCTGCACATGTGGAGACGGTTCTGCACATGTGCAGAAGGTTCTGCACATGCACAGAAGAGGCGCTCCTACACAGGAGCACACCCAAACTGGTAGCGAAGGTAAGTGGATTTCACAGCTGATGGAAACTTATTAAGGAGAGATCCAAACTAGAACTAAGGAGAAATTTCTTGATGGTGAGAATGGCTTGCTTCCAGAAGTTGTGGGTGCTTCATCACTGGAGGTTTTTAAGAAGAGTTTGGACAACATTTTGTCTGGAATGGTATAGGGCAGTGATGGCTAACCTTTTTGCCATTGCGTGCCAAAAGCAGGGGGAGCGTGGAGGGGTCACACGCACGTGTGCCCACATCCATAATTCTATGCAGCCCCTCCCATGCTCCCCCTGCTTTTGGCACGCGATGGCACGTGGGCCCGGTAGGCCCATTTTTCATTCTCCCCAGGCTCCAGAACCTTTCTAGGAGCCTGTGGAGGGCAAACACAGCCTTCCCCACCCTTCCAGAGGCCCTCCAGAGGCTGGAAACAGCGTGTTTCCTGACTTCTGATGGGCCCAGAAGGCCCAAAAATCAACTGGCTGGCGCACGCATGTGTGCCAGAGCTGAGCTCGCGTGCCCACCAATATGGCTCCACGTGCACCCGTGCTATAGGTTCGCCATCAGGTGTCCTGCTTGATGAGTTGATTCAACAAGAAACCTCCAAAGTCCATTCTGACTCTGTTGTTCTGTATTCTGTGTAGAATTCAAGTTTGCTACTTTATTACATCCTGCCTATTACACAGAAATCTCCCCCAGACTGCCAGCCTCAGCCTGGGAACAGACAGATAAGGCTCTATCGAACTTGGAGGGGGGGAGGTCAGTTCTGAATCTCTTGCGGCTTCACAAGGACTCAGGGCTAATTCCATGTTTGAGGCCATTCCCCTGCCTGTTTCCCAACAATATAATTTCAAACACTTGAAGGCTGCCCATGGATAGTGTGGGTTTAAAGAGAGATTAAATATATAAAGTTTGGTTAAGGAAGACCCTTTCACTTTCACTCATGGGATGTGGTTGAGTTGAAAGCAACGTCATAGAGATATGGCAGATATAAATGAAGGCAGAATCAGTTTACTCTGTGGCTTATGCAAGGACAAAACAAGTTGTACTTTTTCTACGAGCCACTAATTCCAACACTAATCCAAGTGTTGGATTTTTAACATTCATCATTCTGAGTCAACATGCCCCATCTCCTGTAATGGGTTTTGTGTTGCCTTGGAGCTCCATTGAGGAAAGCTACTATCTTTATATTTTCTTTGGGGGAAAGAAACAGAATTTTACAAAAGAAGGTGGAGACTCCTCTCCTACAGATTGGAGTGCAGTGTTGGCGGTCTAGAGCAAAGCTGTCAAACTGGTGGCCCATGTGACGCATCCGTATGCGTCACATGCAAGCCCCACCTACCCCAGCTCTGTGAAGAGGAAAAACATCACGAAACATCATGTGACGGCAACATGACACCGTGAGTTTGACAGCTGTGGTCTAGAGGGATACGTTTTATAAATTTAATCTCCAGCTTTCTAATTGCATGGAATTGCAGTTTCTTGTTTCACTTGTTCTGCAGAATACAAGGGCACTAGATCCTTTCATCTTCCAAAGAAGCAGACCTGAAGATTTGCAACTTCTCCCCGATTGATTTCTGTTCATTACCTCAGTACCAAGACTGTCCCATATAAAGATGCTTAAGACATTGTGAAAATCTGATTAACCTCAATGAATGGCACTTCTGCTTTGCCCTGACTGCCATAGTTTCCATCAAGGAAGAGAAAAGACAATCCTTCTCTTTTGCCAACCTCAACATTTTGTGAGCAAGGAGTGAAAACTGTGATGTAATCATTCCATAACAAACTGTCATGAAATCATCCTGCTTCACTTGTGGTACTTCAACCCAGGAGACAGGAACCGAACAAAGGGATGGGTTCTCTAGCCTTTTAGTGAAGAGTGAGGACAGACTTCCAACTAGTATTTTACCTCTGCATGGCCAACTGCTCTTCAAGGAATCAATGTGCTACCATTTTTTTTAGTGACTCATTGAGCCTTCTCCAATCCAAGTGTTGGATTGCAAGTCTCATGTTTCCAGATCAACCAGGGTAAATTTAGAGCTTAGGAACTGGCAAGATAGCACAGAATGCCTAGTGGATACTGTGCTGATTTATTGCTTGAAGATAAGGGTATAATCCTTCAATACACATGTGTGCATTCACATCATAGCACGGAAAAAATTAATTTCATCAGCAATAGTACAACTTGTCAATTCTTCATCTCTTAACAGTATTGTTACCTTTTAAAAGAATGACGACTAACAAACCCTATGGGAAAGCTGCTGGAGGTGTAGATTCTTCCAGTGATGTTGATTTTCCTGTCTTATATTTAAATCAGCTGGAGGGCCCAATGAATAAAAGAAGAAAATTAGAGGTAGAATTAATCGCTTCCCTTGGCTTCAAAGAAGGAATTATTATCAGTGGCAATCAGCAAAGTGCTTTTAAATGCTTTGTTTCAAGGGACAGAAGAATGAAATGTTCCTATGAGCTTAACATAGCTTTAAAAACTGGAGCTTTAATTTCAGCTGTTATTATTCAGAGATCTGTATTAATATCAAGGGATGTTGAGGGACAAGCCAAGTCCTGTCTTAAAAAGCCGTTTATTCAAACAATGGTTGCTTGCTATTCTAAAACCTTTGGGAAGCATGCTCCCCCCCACCCCCACAGACCTTGTTAATGCTACTCAAAACTTAGTGATTGAAGGGTTGATGTTTAGATAACTCTTTGGCTTTAAGTAATTGTGATGGATTATTGAATGCAAGGGCAGAAAAAGTAAACCTTAAAAAAAGTTTTCCCCTATTTACAGTAGTACTCGACATGGTGCAAGTATTGCTTTTTCCGCCTCTAAAATAGTATTGTTTTAAAATTTAGCATTCTTAAGCTGTAAACTTCAAGGATCACTTTTAGTAAAAGGAAACAGAGGGAAAGAATGTGAGTTTTCTAGAAATATGTTAGAATGCAGAAAATGTGAATTGTTCTTCAGCTACATTGGGAGGGGAACAGTTCCTCCTCTTGATGCCCTCTTAACGCCCTGAGCTAGACATAGGCTAAATCAGTTTCTTTACCTTCCTTAGTTCTCATATAGTCACATTGGGGATTGAGGGTAGGTGGGGGGAGGGACTGATTACAGGTCATTTACAGCAGAGGTCTCTAAATTAGGCAACTTTAAGACTTGTGGACTTCAATTCTCAGAATTCCTTGGACAGCCATGCTAGCTGAGGAATTCTGGGAGTGGAAGTCCACAAGTCATAAAGCAGCCACAATTATTATAGTAAACAGGAAACATGTAATGTATAGTTGCCAAAAGGCTATTTGTATAAATGATTCTCAGTCATGTTCTCAATTTAGTTTTATTTATTTAGTTATTGTAAGAAATGCTTATTTGATTGTATGAATTGGTGTGTCAGGGTTCCAAGTAAGAGACCCAATGCAATCAAACCTCTGAGGCCTAGGTGTTCCTCAAAGTACAGATTTATTAGGCATGTCATATTGGCACATCTGGTGAAAACCTGTCTCTGAAAGTCCTGTGGTTTTCCCCATTCAAATTAAAAGTCAAAGTTCTTTCCCCCGATCCACATGTCCATTCACAGTCCAATCCAGACATATCCCCAACTCCAGTTGGTTTCAGTCCACACCTCCCCAGCACCTGGTGAGAATGTCCTTGTTTCCCAGAAGAAAGAATTTTATTTTGGCTACAAGTCACCAGCTGTGTATAATTTAAAAAAAAAAGAAATTATAAATTTCATGTGGCTTAGGGGGCCACATCAATACATTTACTAGTCTGTATCCCCAACCTGTTGCTTCAGGTTTTCTAATGTCCCTGCCACTATAATCAATTCCATCCAGCTTGCTACTAATTATCCTCTTTTCTTCCATCTTCCCCAGCATTAGAGCCTTCTCCAGAGAGCTAAGTCTTCAGATAGTAGGATAATTTGAGCCTGGTCATTTGTATCACAAGTGAGAACTTTGGATTGATTTTTTTTCTATGATTTCTTCATTTATTTTCTTGGCTACCAATTCTATTCTCAGAAGTCTTGTCCAATGCCAAAATTAAAAAATATCAACACTCTTTCCATCCTAGTCCTTCAAGTCCAACTCTCATTTCTGTAGAAGGTCACAGGGAAAAGCATTGATTGCACAGTTTTGATCTGTGTAGATATAGATATATCCAAGCATATGAAAATCTTTTCCAAGATCCTTGTGGCTTCCATGTCAGATGCTAGTTTGTGGAGTCCTTGGTGCTCTCTGAGCTTGGATGTTTTCTTACAGATGTTTCATTACCCAACTAGATAGTATCATCATTCTAGAAGGGAGTGGGGTTTGCTTTCTGTTTAGGTAAAGATGGAATGCCCTGTCAGCATTTATGGGAGTGTTCTTGGTGGTTCCTTGATTAAGGCAGCTGTTTGTGCCAGTTTGCAGTGATTTTTTGAGTTCTGGTTCCTTTATTGTGGATAGTCAATTCTAAAAGGCAAGATCTAGCCACCATTTCAATATCTTCGTTGTCAATTCCAAGACTGCTTGTTATACCTGTTATTATTAATTTGGTCTTCTTTATATTTAATCTTAGTTCCATTTATTTACTGTGGTTTTTTTTTAAATTTTCATTACCAGAGCTTGTGGATCATTTGCATTTTCAGCCATCAGAGAAGTTTCATCAACATAGCGCAGGATATTGATCTTTCCTCCTCAGTCTTAAAATTGCACTCATCTTCTTCCAATTCAACTTCCTCGATAAGTATTCTGCATAAATAAATGAATAGATGGAGAATATAGTGTATAAATTTGTCTCATGACTTGCTGTCGTCGGGCCAGTCTGTTTCCCTATGTTATGTCCAGATTGTGGTTTCTTGTCCTATGTATAGACTTCATAGGACAACAATGAGATATGCTGAAATTCTCATTTTCTTAAGGACAATCCACAGTTTGATATGGTTGACATAATGGAATGCCCTTTTCTAACCAATAATGCACAGGTTGACTTCTTTCTGGTATTCTTTGGGTTTTTTTAAAAAAAATATTCAGCAATAATGTCTGTTGTTCCTTTGCCTTTGCCTTATTTCGAGCATCTGGCAACTCCCTTTCTATGTAAAGATCTTATCTGCATTGGATGCTCTTAAGCATTTATTTTGCTAGCAGGTGAAATTAAGGATTATTATAGGATAGTTTAAGCATTCTGTTAAGTGTTTCTTTAGTGTTGATATGTAGAGTGACCTCTTCCATTCCATTCTGTGTTGTTTGCTGGCATAGTTTGGTTAGGATCTTTACAGACTGTTTTGTTGTTTGTCATATTTGTAGAGAGATTCCATCAATTTCTGTACCTTCTAACTTGGTAAAAACTAGAGTGCTGATCTAACTTCATTTTCTACTACTAACGGTTCTTAGAAGCAAGGAATTTCTAAGGTATTTTGGATGTTGACCTCTTTACTGTACAGAATTTTTTGTTTATCCTTTGGTGTCCTTTATATACCAGTGCAAAGTTGGAACCTCCTTCTGAGTTGGGAGATCTTTTGGAAGACTTTCTGTGGTTTTCTGTTTAGTTTCCATCTTTGATTATTTGCAGGTGTTATTGTGATATCATTTCTTGTCTCTTTGGACACTTCTCTGAAATTTTGTCTTACTTTGATTTCTCTTCTCTTCATGACAGTTTACACGGTTTGTTGGTTTGTTGGTTTGTTTATTTGATTTCTGTTGCCGCACATTTTAGCAAACGACTCTGGGCAGCTCACAATTCAAAACATATATTACAATTAAAATGTTTTAAAACGATAAAAACAGTAAAAAGCATTAAAACAGTAAAAACATTAAAACATCTAATTTGAAGTCCATATGAAAGCAAAATATTTGGTCTGTTAGCAATAGAGCCAGGAGGTAGATCTCTTGGCACATGTAGCACCCAAGGCATGAGAGCATAGTCAGATTTTTAGAGATTTACAGAAGGCTAACAAAGTTGGGGCCATTCTAATCTCCAAAGGGAGGGTATTCCACAGAGCAGGGGCTGCTGCAGAAAAAGCTCACCTTCTAGTCCCATCAGCTGACATTCTTTGGCTGACAGGATCTGCAGCAGGCCCATCCTATTTGACCTAGTAGAACAGGTAGAGACTGTTCGTCCTACTGAAGAGTCCTATGATACCATTGAATATTATTTTAGTTCCATGTAACTTTGATTTTATTGCAAATGGAGTATCTTCTAAGATCATTTATATGGATGGTCATATATCTCATTCACTAGTTTCTAGGCTTTATCAGATATCAAACCAGCATTTTGCTGTCTGTTGTGAGACTTAAGGGAGACTAAGATAGATCTATTTCTGACTAGTTTGTCTTCTTCAGTTAGCCACACCCTCATCTCATGTCTCCTCCCTGTAAAGAACAAATATTTATTTTATTCTCTTTTTGTAGGTCTTTATGTGTATTTTTCTCTCAGCCAGGTTTTTCCTATGTAAATCAAGATCTTTATACAGCCATAGTTCAGTGAAATCTCATTCACTAGTTTCTAGGCTTTATCAGGCATCAAACCAGCATACACACACACACACACACACACACACACACACACACACACACGCTCCATCCAGTTTCAGTGCTAATTTCAGATGTATCTATTCTTTTAAATAGTTATTCCAGACTCTCTTCTTCTGTCTGATTTCATTATTCAAGAGAATAATCATTCCATCAGAAGAAATACCCATGCCATCATTTATTTACTTGTGTTATCCTACTTTCCTCTGCAGCAACAGTGGCCAAGAAGCCTGTGACAATTTTAAAAGTGCAAAATCTTTAACATTAGCAACCATGTAAAACCATGTAAACCAGTGGTGAAATCCAATTTTTTTCTACTACTGGTTCTGTGGGCGTGGCTTGGTGGGCGTGGTGTGGTGTGGCTTGGTGGGCATGGCAGGGGAAGGATACTGCAAAATCTCCATTCCCACCCCACTCTGGGGCCAGCCAGAGGTGGCATTTGCCGGTTCTCCAAACTACTCAAAATTTCCGCTACCGGTTCTCCAGAACCTGTCACCCCTGATGTAAACCAGTAAAGAGTCAGATATCATAAATAAAAGCAGATGAAATGTGAAAGATCAAACTGCTAAAACTCAACTTTGCCGGTCCAATACTCCCTGAAATAAAAGTATCTTAAATAGAAAAAGCAGGACTTAAGATGTTTGCTTCCTGTTTTGTATCCTTGACTGACATATTTCAAGCCTTACTGGAAGCCAAAGACCTTCCTAAACAGAAGCTGGGGAGCAGGTAGGAGAAGGATGGTCATTCCATTATTCTGGGTTCAAGTCATGAGATTAATCACAAGCATGTGAAATTGTGAACTGGGCCTGCTTAACACCATCACATTCAAAAGGCCTTTTAAAAGAAAAGGGGGAAAAAAAGCAACCAATGTTCCTTATTTTTAATTTCCTGAAAAGTTTTCAGAAAACAAAGCATGATACTTCATAAATGACCAGCTTACTCAATGTAAATTCCTATCAAATGGTGTTTTTTTCACAGGTATACATAAAAAAAAAGCATTGATTCTCATCATAGATCTTCCTCCTGGGCCTTAGATGTTTGAACATTTTATGAAAAGATTTCAGTTCTAGAATTTAATTTAATAGTTCTACAGAGGTTTCTTCCTCATGTTCAATTCTGTACAAATAATATGAGTAATGCAAATTTATTGTCTCGCCTGCCCTCCAACGTACTTTGATTTCTCTCAAGGAAAGAGCAACCAAGAATCATGCAGTCGTTTAAAGCACCCAGAAGCTTTGATGTGGATGGCAAATGGTTTTGAAACAGACTTAAAAGTTGAAAAGGTTGCTGTGATGTAGTGTGACTGTATGTGTCTCTAATTCCTTTTTTTTTAAAAAAAAGGTCAAAAACCTAATCTATTTCTTTGGTTCTGTCTGAAATAGCGTTGTGGGTTTTAGTGGTACATTAAGTTAGATCCATGCAATGAGTAGAAGACTCATTGGTGGTGCAGCAGACTAAAGCACTGTTATTAACATTCATTAACATTCAGCTGCCTGCAATTACTGCAAGTTCGAATCTCACCAGGTTCAAGGTTGACTCAGCCTTCCATCCTTTCTAAGGTAGGTAAAATGAGGACCCAGATTGTGGGGGCAATAAGCTGACTTTGTATAAAATATACAAAAGTATGAAGGCTATTGCTTAACGCACTGTAAGCCGCCCTGAGTCTCCGGAGAAGGGCGGCATATAAATCAAATAAAAAATAAATAAAAATAAAAATGGTGAAGTTGAAATGGTCTGCATTCTCTTGTTTTCTCTTATGTTGAACTCAATGGCTTTCTGGGAAAATAATCTAAAGACAACTTCATCTGGGACAATCAAACTTAAATGGCTCTAAATGTCATCTCTAAAATAGCTAAATTGTGCTTAAAATGTATATACTAATTATTATTATTTTTTAAGACTGAAAAGACTGCCTATAGTTTTAACATTCATTAATTACAAAGCCTTGGTTTTCTGTCTGTGCATCAGATTCTTATTATCGAGAGTGTTTTTTTTTTAAAAAAAAAAAGCTACTTTATTCTGTCTCTTTAGCGGCACATTCACGAAGAGCATAGGAGGAATATCAAGACAAAATGGTATTTTCCAGTAATGAAGGAATAAACCTGGATATCCACAAGCCTGTTTCCTTGGCAACTAAATGGTATAATCAGAATCTCTCAATTGTACCACCTTAAAGAGGCTTTTATAAAGGGGTGAGGGTGGGGGTCTCTGTGTATGTTTCTATGAACTGATAAAAGGAAGGAACCAAAAAAAAATAATAATTGGAGAAAAATTGTCCAGCAGGAGTTTTCCTAGAATACTTCAGAAGCTCTTCGGATTGTAAACAGGAGTAGAATGTGGCACACAATGGCTGCTGCTATCAACCCCTTGCCTGCAGTCGGCTTTTGTAAGCATCAAGACGATGGCGGAGCAAAGAGAAAGCCACACAGCTGCCCCTACCTCCTTCAGCAGCTCAGAAATGGAACAGATGGTATAAATTGTCCAGGAGATTGCAGAATCTTTTGGATGAGAGAAAAAGAGGATTGTAAATATTATTTCTGTTTTGCATTAGTAGGCCAACCCTTGCTATTCAAAAAAATGCAGAGCTAAGCACATTTAAGAGTTAGGGGACTCTGTGGTCTGTTTCTTTAACCTGGTGCTGTCTAGATACACTGATTCCGATTCCCAGCACTGGGAGGACATCAGACTGGGAAAAAAATCTATTCCTTCATTTATGTAAGAATGTGCTACTTCCTAGCGCTCCACTTTTTTCCAATCTTGAATTGACTTTAGTGGCTTCGGGCAAACTGTTGCTTAGTCTCTGTCATCTACTTCCAATAGGGGAGGAAAATAATGCTAGCCTTCAGGAATACAGTACCGTCTTCTTGGGAACATTCCTGGAAATATTTGTTCTGAATTTGCTGAGTACTATTATAAGCAGCTTGCCGGCTGAGAAGGTAGTTTAATGAGTAAATGATGTATGTAATTTATTTCCACCTCACTTTAATTCTCAATCACAAGTCTTATTTTTAAAATTAAAATGTTGATTCAAAAGGGAACGTTGGAAATCTGGCTAGCTATCTGAAACAAAAAGTCTTTGCATGTTCTTTTAGCTTGATGGCTTTTTTATACTCTGCCTCCAAAAATGGTTTTTCTTACTCCAGGCCACATTTTAATGAACATCAAAGTAGTTATTTGAAGACTGACCACATCAGTGCAGTCTTTATTTCAACATAGATACAACTGGCAAGGATAATAGATCAAGTGAAAGGCATTCTTACTTTGGTAGCTTGCCAATGTATTAAAAGTATCTTATTACCTGGGTTAGGATAGAAAAGACGATAGTTTAGCAAGTGAAAGCAATGTATTGCATGAGCACCCGGAGTAGAATATACAAGGCATATATTACTCACATGTGCAAATATGTGAGATGCAGAAGCAGCTGCATTATATTATATCCAACTATTTGTTCTTCCACTTCAGCCCTGTTCAATCTGATTGACAGTGGTTCAGAGTACATTAGGTGTTTCCTATCATTTATACTCTGATACTTCAGTGTGTAAGAGTATAAGAATCCAAAATTCTTGCCCTGGAAAAAAAAAACGGTGTGTCAGGAAGATACATTTCTCTGAATGATGGAGAAATATGTATTACAGATGCCCTGCTGAGGTGGAATTCTGTTTAGTCATGAAACTTTCTGACTAGCAATCTGTAGTTAATACTTCTGGATATAAGCATCCCATCACAGGATTATTTTATAGTGAGCGTACCTTCCCAACATAGATCTGTCTGGGAAATCCTCAAAACACTGTGCGTTCCTCCCTTGCAAGAGGGATTACATACACAAATAAAGGCAATATAAGGCACATACACTAAGAAATGGATATTTAGGTTTGAAATAAAGAAGTTTATTAAGTGTTGTGGATATCTGGAAGGCTATATTAGTACTGAATTTGAAAGGAGTGGTACCAGCTTAATCAAAATAAACCTAGACTCTGCTCTTCCATATGTTTTGAGTATCTTGGAACATGCCTTTCCTTAATGTTTTCCAGATGGATGCTCAATAGTATGCAGACATGAATTCTCTCTCTCTCCCTCTCCCTCCCTCCCTTTCTCTCTCTCTCTCTCTCTCTCTCTCTCTCTCCCCCTCCCTCCCTCCCTCCCCTTCTCTCCCCCCCATCCCCACTATTTCTGCAACTTCTACTAACTATTTAAGGTAAGATGGTGGATTCCAAAGAGCACAGGGGAAAGATACGTAGTGTGAGCTTTTATGTTACTACTAATTGCTGATGCCAACTATGGTTGGGCTAAATGGGGTGAGGAAGTGAGGAAGATTCCCCACTGCCACCAGAAATACTGACTTCTACATCAGCAAGATGAAGGGATTAAAAAAAAACCCTAATAGATGAGTCCCTGTCTTATCATGTTGCATTGTCATGAAGCTATCATAAACTTGGAGCATTATCCCTGTTGCCTTGGAAATGGGAATATGTTCAATCTTTCCACGCCACATCAAACCTGTCAACAGTTCTGGAAAATAATAGGTAGCAAACATGTATGTTTGGTGGAAGCCATTTTACAGTTGTCAAGTGCAGCTTGTCATTGCCATAATTTTGCAAGAATGAGAATAGAAAGTCAGGAAGATGTCTTGTTCTCTGTGTCTGGTTGCCTTGTCCTTTAGATATAAGATGTTATGCTTGTGTTCAAATAAACTTTTCTTTCCAGACACCATACAGATATTGATAACTAGCTGACATATCGATCTGGCCATCAGTCTTCTTTCAATGGAGCTGGGAAAAGCTGGACTAAATATTTCTTCAACATTTGTGGTTAAATTACTCTTTCCTTCCATGCAATTTATAGATGTAGCTGAAGTTCCAATGAAATTCTAACTTGTTTCTTCCTTTTCCAACTATATTAAATCTAATAATATTTCTGATAAGAAAAGGGGTCTCTAATGGAAGGGTTATGTGCAGGATGGACTGGGAAAGTTACCCCAAGTAAGCATATGTGTTAATCCTCAATTTTCAGAATTTAGTGCAGGCAGATGTTATGCGTGTGCCCCTATTGCTACTAAGCACAGAAACTTAATGCTACTTTATCTCTAACAGTAACCTGGCAACATGTAAGCCACTTATTAAAATTATCCCTGAAAGCAGGAGCTGAGGATGAAGCCCGCTCAGCAGAGAATCAATGTGGCTGTTGCTTTAGCCAGTTGTAATCTTATATGCCATTTATAAGTGCTTGGAAGCAAAATGGACTGGGGAAGTTTTTGTCAGCAAGCAAGATTTAACATTCTCTCTCTCTTTCTCCCTATCTCTCCCTTCCTTCCCTCCCCTCCTCCCCCCCATTTTATCTAGTTCAATGTTGTGATTTGTGGGTTGGATTTTATGAGGACCAAAAAGGTGGCATTTGTAAACCTGCCAGCTTTTACTTTTTTACTTCATTGGGCTGGGTTGATTTATCACAGGGGCAAACTCTTTGACGAGGAATCAGGTTAACCTCTTGAATTTGCTCATTTAAAAAAAAAAGAAAACACGCTATTGAAAAGCTGGGTCCATTATTTCTTACCTCCATAGACTTTATGTTACATGTACCTTGGACAGATTGATGTATCAAGCAGTCTATGGCATTTGGCATGCTACTGTTCTTAAACTGCCAAACCTAAAAATACAAACAATACTAAAATCCTATTCTTCTGTTATTTCATGAACAACCATTAAATCTGTCTTTAAAATTCACTTACAATCTGTAAGGCTGACATATTGTGAAGGAGATTAGCAGTACATGTTAAAGGAATGAGGGGCCCTCAGCAATGGTGGAGGTGAAAGTAGCTGGCAGAAGGCCAGGCCTTTAAAGGCAATGAGCTCTTGAGGCCTCATTAATTTTGCAGACTGGCAGACCAGTTGAGTATGAGGTGCTATCTTGTATTCTTCTGCAGTCCATTGGAAATGCCAATAAAAGATAAAAGACACGACAGTGAATAATCAGGCAAAATTAATTTTCAGTACTTGAATAGCAACCACCAGAATTATTATGTATGACACTTCAAATTGAATGAAGGTAGAAAGGCAGTTGATGAACTTAAATCGATGGATGGATGGATGGATGGATGGAAGTATGGATGGAGAAACAGTGAAAGCTCTCACTTGCTCTTGGACCTTCTCCAACTGCTATAGCTTACCATAACTGCCAGCACTTTTCCTGACACATTTAATCTATCTATTTAATTTTATCTTGATAATGGATGTTTGCCTCGCGTATGCCATGCACAATATACTCCCTACCATTTTCTTTACCTAATTTGTCCCTCACCATTCTGATTTTCTCAAATTACTTTTCTGACAAAGATGAGAAATAACTGCACTTTCTATGGGCTGCAAAACTATCCATACAAGACAGGTAGTCCTCGACTTACAACAGTTTGTTTAGTGATTGTTTGAAGTCACTGAAAAAAGTGACTTAAGTCACTTATAAGTCACTGACTTATGGCCATTTTTCACACTTAGGACTGTTGTAATATCTCCTTGGTCACGTGATTTACATTCAGATGCTTGGCAACTGATTCCTGTTTATGATGGTTGCAGTGTCCCGGAATCATGTGATTATCTTTTGTGACCTTCTAAGAAGCAAAGTCAATGGGAAAGCCAGATTCACTTAACAACCGTGTTATTAATTTAACAACTGCAGGGATTTGCTTAACAAATGTGGCAAGAAAAGTCATAAAATGGGATAAAACTCACTTAGCAAATTTCTCACTTGGCAACATAAATTCGGGGCTCAGTTGTGGTCATAAGTCGAGGACTACCTGACATATGTGCTATTTGTCCTATTGAAGATCCACTTTGAGTACTCTTGATCTCTTCTCCTTCTCCTTGTGGAAAAGTTAAGCCAATCTACACTTTGCTCAGTTGCAGCCCTGGAGGAACTGAACTGAGTCGCTCTGTGAGTGAGATCAGCAGTCTCTAAATAAAGTAAATAAATAAACTGAAGCCAATTTTCCAAGGCAGCACTAGGGACTTTGTGCTGTTTGGGAGCAGGCATGATCCCATTGGTGGGAGTTGTTGCCATCTCTCAACTCCTTTCTGTGGTCAGGTTTTCATAAATGTAGCTGAAGTTATAAACCAAGCAAGGGAGGAACAGCTGGGCAACTTTCTCACATGGTAATAGTCCTTTTTCTTCTTAAAGGCATACATGCATGAAGCTGTTACTCTTTGAATGTAGATGAACAGCAGAGTATTGATTGCACACTAGTGTTCTGTAATATCCTGTTATTCAGATGGATCAGTTGAGTTTCAAACAACTTTTAGGGATATGGAGAATGAAAATGTTTGTGTTTTGGAAGAGTCTCCAGTTTCACTATTGTGCCATTTATAATGTTTATCTTAAATATGTATCTTATTTTGCAACTAGCAATAATAATAATTTTCTCCTTTGACTTATATTTGGGGAAATCTCATTTAATATTAACCCACTGTCCTGACATTTTGCGTAGTAGTTACAGAAGAGGCTTTGTAACACAAGTTCAGACCACACACCATTCCTGAACCTTGTAGATGACCCTCATTCTGTCAAGGACCTAGGAGTACTTGTCTCAAGCAATCTAAGCCCCAGAACTCACTGTAACAGCATTTCCAAAAGGGCATTAAGAATTGTTAACCTAATTTTGTGAAGCTTCTTCTCCAGTAACATTTTATTGCTAACTTGGGCATACAAAACCTTTGCCAGACCAATTCTCGAATACAGCTCGTCTGCTTGGAATCCACACTGTATACCAGACATTAATACGATTGAGCAGGTCTAGAGGTATTTCACGAGAAGAGTACTCCACCCCTCTACTCACAATAGAATCCCTTATGCCACCAGGTTTGAAATTTTGGGCTTGGACAATCTGGAACTGTGCTGCCTGTGCTAAGCATAGTACACAAAATTGTCTGCTATAATGTCTTACCTGTCAATGACTTCTTCAGCTTCAACCTCAATAATACACGGGCAAACAATCTATACAAACTCAAGGTAAACTGCTTCAAACTCAATTGCAGGAAATATGATTTCAGCAACAGAGTGGTCAATGCCTGGAATGCTCTACCTGACTCCGTTGTTAATCCTCAAACCCTCACAGCTTCAACCTTAAACCGTCTACCATGGACTTCACCCCATTCCTAAGAGGTCTGTAAAGGGGGCGTGCATAAGTGCACCAATGTGCCTATCCCACTATCCCCATTTATTTGTATTCATTTCCTTCGATCATGTCCATGTTCATATTCATACCTGCTATCTTGTATATGTTTGATAAATAAGTGTGAAAAATGACCATAAATCACTATCCACAGTGCCATTGTAACTTTAAACGCTAACTAAATAAACTGCTAAGTCAAGGATTATCTGTGTACATGCTCTTTGCATTTCTGGAATAATCATTTTAAAAGAGACAACATTGGGTCCAAACTTAGTGATGTAATATATGTTTTATTATTAAAAATAACTTTTAAAAGCCTTTCAATTGCTTTCATAACATGTTTTCTTACCTGGCAACAACCCTAAAATTTCCAGGCTGTTTCCTACTTAACATTATTGCCTCCACCTACCAGGCAAGTAGCAAATAACTACAAGTGGATTTTCTTTCTCTCAAAGCATCTGTGACCTAAGTACTTAACGCACAAAATTGTTTCACTCAAGAGGGATAAGGAGAAATCATACACATAAACTCGCTTCAGTATGGCAAGTTCAAAAGGGGAAAAATAATAATGCGTTTTCTGGAATGACAATAACAACAACAAATGTTTTCCAATTTGTACCAGCAGATGTAGTGACAAAAGAAACTATGACAAAGAACTTGGAAGCCACAATCCACACATTTCACAGGTGCAGTCAAGTGAAACAGCTTATGGTGGTGACATAAAAGCAAAAAGTCTTCCGTGGTCAGAAATTCCAGGCGCCGAAAGATGCTCTTATGTTCTCCTTCCCCCCACCAGCTTTTAGTAGATTCAACTGCTAGCAATGCAAAGAAATACAGATTTTAAGGCAGCATCAGGTTCTCAGTGAACGGAGTCTTGTTATGTCATTCTCAAATCTTTCCTAGGTTCTTGAGTGAGGCAAATGCTGAGAGGGAGAGAAGAAAATTTGAGTTGGGATGCAATCAAGCATTTAGAGAAACATCTTACATCACAACATGGATGTTTATATTCCCATCACTTCACCGTGGACAACTTTTTGCTTCTAGAATGTTGAGCACTTCTTCAAGAAATAAAGCTGCCCATTGTGTTTCATGAAGCACTGGACCAGACTCATAAAAAGCTGAAGTGCCTTCAATCCAAATTAAGGGAATAATATATACCAATTAAGAACATGACTTCCATTCAAGTCTTAATATGGACAAGAAATATGAATGGATGAGACTACACCAGGGATGGGTTCTACTTACCTCCGCTACTGGTTTGTAACGGGAACGCGTGTTGCCGATTGTTCATGATGACGTCCGGGCAGGTGGACGGAGCATCCCGTCGCCATTACTACCAGTTCGCAAGACCTGGACCGAACCAACCCACCACTGGACTACACATGTAGGAGAAGAGCAGGCAGAGTTGAGGGTGATGGTGGAGTTAAATGCATCATCAGTTTAGAATCCTGGCATTGCCACAAAAGATCCAGGTCCAGCTCCTCTTGAATTCTGTTGTCTTTATCTAGCACCAATTAAGTGTTGAACTTTAGTTAACCAGATTCTTATATCTAGGCTTGAATAAACCTTTGCTGCAACCTTACAAATGTCCTGATTCTTTGTGCTTGACAGCACAATATTTACAGGTAGTCCTTGATTTATGACCAGTTGCTTAGTGATCGTTCAAAGTTTCACACACACACTCCAAAAGCTATTTGTGATTCAGTTCTAAAGTTCTGAAGACACCCCTCCAAGATCCTGTGATTACATTTTGGGCACTCGACAACCAGTCTGCATTGACATTTCATAGGGAACAATGGGTTTGCTTAATGACCATGGTGTTTGCTTAATGACTCCCATCAGAAAGGTTGTAAAAAGTGGATCACTTGGTAACTCCCTTTATGATTGTCACAACTTACAACCCTAATGAGTTGGCTCCATTACAGTCATAAGTCAAGGACTACTTGTCCTGCTTTGTGATTGAGAGGGAACCCTTATAAAATCTGAACAAATCTTGCCATTGCTAAGTGGCAAGGAATTTGCTCCTTCAGAACCATTTCCTGCTGGAGGAGAAGGCTTCATCAAGATTCTTGGATTCAGTCTGGCACTTTATCCATACAAGACATTTGCTGACAGCCTGAGAAATGATTACAATTTGAATAGTTTGAAAGCTTCTCCTCATAGGACTCCACTATTTTTTTTTTCATGCAACCAGGTGAACACACACAACATAAAGCAGGGAGGTGAATGGAAGATGAAAGTAGTTTGTTTTATTTCTGTATGAGTGGAGATAAGGACATTTTTTACTTAAGGACATACACTATCCTGGGGTGGGGAAACCTGGCCGTTTTGTGACTTATGGACTCCAACTCCCATGCTGGCTTAGGAATTCTGGGAGTTGAAATCCACATGTCTTAAGGCGCCATGTTTCCCCACCTCTGTTCTAGCCAAATAGTAAGTGCCCAATAATTGAGCGTAGAGAACAGTACCAAATTTGAGCTTGTTGCCTGTTAGTCAAACGCAACACCTGACCTCATCCTCCATCCTGCAAACTCTTTATTAGTACAGGTAGTCCTCAATTTACCACCACAGTGGAGCCCAAGGAGAAACCGGAAGCATTGTGGTGAGATCAGCTGGAAAAATAGCATGACAAGCTCCACGAAAATCCAGCTGGACAAACTGTTGTTGGGGGAGGGGGTCTTCAGACTGGAACCTTCCTGTAGGGACTGTGAAGAAGGATAGGCATCTCGGATGACCAAGAGGAACAGGCAAGTTCCTCGAAAGGTTGGAAGCAGCTCTTCAGACCGGCGGCGGGGGTGGCGGCCATTGTAAAATGACCGTTCTGAAGCTGGGGCAACTGGACTAAGTTTTTGCGCAGGAGCAGTGTTTGAACCGAGTGCTGGTGCCGGGTGAATGATTGGCCAACTCACAGGTAAAAGAAAATTTCGAATTGGAACATTAAAAGGTATCCCAGAGCTGAAATGAGTGGCTAATTGGCACTTAGGAAATTCTATGGAGGGAGAAGAACAAAGAGGAGGCTAGAATACTAAAGCCCAAGAAAGTTTTCCTATCTATAATTGGATTTGGAGAAACTAAAAATAATAAAAGAAAAGAATCTAAGGAAAAGTATTTTTTATGTGGATTTAAAATATTTTTGACAGCACAGTGGAGCCCAAAAATTATGCTACTAAGTGAAAAATGTGTTGAGTAAGTTTTGCCTCATTTTACAACTTTTCCTGTCACATTTGTTAAGTAAACCACTGCAGTTGTTAAGTTAGTAACACAGTTGTTAGGTGAGCCTGGCTTCTCCATTGACTTTGTCCATTAGAAGGTCACAAAAGATGACTGCATGACCACAGGATACTGCAACCGTCATAAATGTGAGTTATCTGTCAAGCATCCAAATGTAAATCACGTGACCATGGGGATGCTGCAATCGTCATAAGTATGAAAAATGGTCTTAAGTCACTTTTTTCAGTGCCATTGTAACTTCCAACGGTCACTAAATGAACTGTTGTAAGTAGAGGATTACTTGTAGTCAAAACTGAGTAGGAATAAATCTTAGGATCGGAATAACAGCACATCTGTATATTTGAAAGAAGCAGCCTCTTTAAATCTGGAACCAATGTGATAAAGCTTTCCCTCCTTTGCACGTAACCATGCCCCAACATTGCCTTTTCTGTTCTCGGTTCTCATGACATAATCTTCATCTGATCCCCCTGCCAGCACAAGCTTAAGCCATCCTTAGCTATGCCAGTTCAAAGAACATTTTCCTTGTTAGCCCACATAACACAACTTTTACCATGGATAAAAAGTGGTGTGTTCCACCGACCGCTGTATTGCTATTGTAGGGTCAGCCCAGATCCTGATGTCCATTCTGGTCCTTGGGCCTTACTTTCTGGGATTGTTCAGGTTTGGGCAGCAAGAGAGTTCTGTTCTTTCCAATTGGGCTTTCCCTCTGTACCCATCAGGCTTCAAGCTGTTGGGTACAGAAATGTATCTCAAATGGTATAGGTTCTCCTGCTTGAACAAGGGGTTGGACTAGAAGATCTCCAGGGTCCCTTCCAGCTATTCTATTCTATTCTATTCTATTCTATTCTATTCTATTCTATTCTATTCTATTCTATTCTATTCTATTCTATTCTATTCTATTCTATTCTATATGATCCCCACTCAGAGACTTGGATCAACATATTGCCAATGATTGGAGGGGTATGGTACGAGGTATATTTTTTTTGTTACTGACTAACCACGTTGTGAGAAACAAAAGGGAAATCCACCAGTTCCAATGCTTAATGAGTCTTGTACACACTAAATAAGGACAGCACCATTCGTCAACGTTGTTCCTGTTTCAGGACAGAGATCAATATCAGGAGGGGTAAATTTTATTAATTAGATTTATATCCTGCTTTTCTATTCCCCAAGACAAAAATGACATTAAAGAAAACACCTGGTGTTAATAAAGCAAGAGTTTAGGCTGGGAAAACAAGAAAGCATGAGAAAGAAACTAAAGCGTTCTCTGCCTTAATTCTCTCTGTTAAGGGAAATACTGTCAAGGCTTTCAAGATCAATGTCAGCCCTTTGAGGTCGATCCGGTCAAGAAACAGATACCACAAGTAGTAGTGGAACGCTATTGATACAGACGACAACAATGGAATCTTGAAAGCCTAACAGAGTTTCTCCTTCCTTCTCTCTTATAACCAAGAGAGTTGAGAGGAGATGGTATTGAGTTTCTTTCTCATGCTTTCCCAGCTAAGGTCAGGTTTTAAAAAAGAGATACTGCATATTTTATCCAAGGCCATTCCTGTGTTCTTCTACAGCAGTGTATATAATATGTATTCCTGTTGCCCCTTTCTCCACAATAACAGCTCTGAGGTGGGTTGATCTCTGACCCAAGGATTGCCCCAAAAGTCTCCCAACTGGGTCTCATGCCTATAGGAGAACTAGAACTAACATTCTCTTGGTTTCTCGTCCAGCATCTCTCATATTGTTTGTCAGTGTAATTTTATGTCAGATGAACGGCATAGCATTTTAACATGGTTGTGAGGAAAAGTCCACAAAAATATAGTTTTCATCAGACACGGACATGAATGTTGCACAGATGATGCTGCCTAGGTGGATAATGAAGCCTCTGCAAGAAAACAATGCAGCTGGAGAGCACCAAGGACCCCCACAGTTTGATCCCGAGCTACAAATGTTCTCTTCTATTGGTGCAGACAGGAATGTATGAAATCCACCTTACTGAGGAAACTTACTGTGACAGTGAGACAAGGAAGAAATCACTATAATGATGAGACAGATATTGGCCTGTATGTATGAGAGCTTGAAATAAGCAGAGGATATTTCTATCCGACTTCTCCCCAGTTTCCATGTATTTATCTGGAAGCCTGAAAGACGACAGTACTTCTATTTACTTGGATATGAGTATAGTATTGATTAGATAGATTTGTTGCTATAGAAATGGCTTGTTATATACTAATGTGTTAAAGCAAAAAGTTGTAGTTGGGGTGTTTTTATCTTGTACTGTGATAAAAAGAGTTGGAAGTCAATGGCTTTTTTTTCTTTCTTCCCTTGTACTTCACTCTTTTTTCCTCCTCCTTTACTTTTCCTTCCCTTAATTTCTTATTTCTACTTTTCTTTGTATTTTAAATATTAAATAAAAATAAAATGATTACAAGATGGATATGAGTATAGTTCTCTGCACTAACAGAATCCTGCTTTATTAGGCTGCCAAATCAAATGAAGACTAGGACTTGTTTTTAAGCAAGCATCAAATACAGGTAGTCCTTGACTTACAACAGTTCATTTAATGACCAAAGTTACAATGGCACTGAAAAAAGTGACTTATGACCATTTTTCACACTTAAGACCATCGCAGCACCCCCATGGTCATGTGATTTACATTTGGATGCTTGGTACCTGGTTCATATTTATGTGTCCCGGGTTCACATGATCACCTTTTGCGACTTTCTGATGAGCAAAGTCAATGGGGAAGACAGATTCACTTAACAACCATGTTACTAATTTAACAACTGCAGTGATTCGCTTAACAACTGTGGTAAGAAAAGTCGTAAAATGGGGCAAAACTCACTTAACCAATTTTTCACTTAGCAACATAAATTTTGGGCTCAATTGTGATAGTACGTTGAGGACTACCTGTACATCTGAGGATCCAAATTGTTGGGGGCAATAGGCTGTCTCTGTAAACTGCTTAGAGAGGGCTGTAAAGCACTGTGAAGTGGTATATAAGTCTAAGTGCTATTGCTATTGCTATCTCCTCAGTCCTGCCAATTGAATGAGTTGAGTTTGGACAAAATGGAGGGAGGAGGTTGTATGTACAGCTCCATTCTCTACCCATTTTAAAACATGCTCAGAGGGAGTTAACCTAATCAAAGAATCCAGACTTTCTTCCACTCAGCAGTAAAATGTTGCCATAGATAAATAGACTTACACAGATGGTGTCCGTATCTCTGTCAGTGTAGTAACAACCAATTTCATTGAAATCCCTGTTCACTGTCCTGCAATAGTTGTTTATATATCATGTTTTAATTGTCTCGGCTTCAAGCAACGCCGTAATTATGATTTCTTTTCCTAGGGAAAAATGGCAGCTAATTGGCAGAGGCTGAGTCAAAACACAGTGGTCTCTTGGGGAGCGGGGAAAAGAACCCTATTTGTCAATGTAGGCTGCATTTGGCCTTTTATTTAGTCATCTTTCAGTCAGAAGAACATTGAGGTTGTTAAGTGGTGCCCAGGGATTCTCAGACAGAGGGGCTCCTTCTGACTCGGTAGCCTTTCGTCTCCAAGTGACATTACAAGCTACTCGTTGCTGTCAGTGGTATTCGCTCTATGTTCATTTCCAACATAGCTGCAGCATCTTCCATTGTCAGGAGTTAACCTTTACGTTGTCAGTCTTTGCACATCCTACATGGCCAGGCTAACTTTCAGAGATGTTTGAAAAATGATGGTTACTGGCAAATGCATGTGTTGATATTCAATGCCCCATGAAAGAACATAGGGTTCTTGCATTTTCTTGCCTGTGGGGAGCGTTGTTGCTGATTAACACACACATTTTCTTTTTTCAGGTCTTAGGGGAAGATCTTTCTTCTGATCAGCAAATCACATCTGCAAAACTTATCAGAAAAGAGGCAGCTACTTCTTTTGGGATACCCAAGTACTTTTTTCTTTCTCCCCATTGAGAAGCATGCTAGGTATGTTAGGCGCTACTGTAAGATGATGGAAGTTTGGTCCAAAAATGAAACTTGGACAAAAGGCGTGGCTTCCAGACAGGGGGGAAATCAAAAATTTTTTGCTACCAGTTCTGTGGGTGTGGCTTAATTAGTGGGCGGGGCTTGGTGGTAAGGTGACTGGGAGGGCGTGGCTTATTGGTCAGATGGGTGTGGCCAAGTCAATGTCACTTCTTTGCCCTTTTTTAACCTACAAAACACAACACAACACAACTGGCTCACCCACAATATAAAAACAGCTGTGCTAGACCCAAAATGGCCCCTGCAGCAAGCAGGAATCTCACACAGCCACAAAAAGCCCAAAAAACCAACTTTCACACTTTACACACACAAAATTCCACATACAGCTTTGTGAGATTTTGTGTGATTGTATAGTTAGCGTGAAACACTACAGAAACACACTAAATCTCAGAAAGCTGCACAAATATTATTTTGTTTTATTTTTATTTTTATATAAAAGCAGCTAAATTTAAAACTTCCTAAACTTTAAATGGCTAGGTCTAAAAAAAGAACAACTAAAAAAAAACCCAATTAACTATTTTTTTAAAGCTCCCAAAGGGGAAAAAAACGTACCCAATTGAACAGGAGTCTCCAACCTTGGCAACTTTAAGACTTGTGGACTTCAACTCCCAGAATTCCTCAGCCAGCTTTGTTTTGCTGGCTGAGGAATTCTGGGAGTTGAAGTCCACAACTCCCTGCCTGCTTGACTGCAGGCAGGGAGATTCAGTTGCTTGCTGAGGCAATCGATTGCAGGGATTACAGCAAGGCGTTGCGACCAGCAGCTAAAGTAAGCAAGCTGGGGGGGGGGGG
>WNWU01000017.1:13931599-13993341 GCA_012654045.1 Ptyas mucosa | reverse complement strand
TCTCCAGCCAGCTATGCTGGCTGGAGAATTCTGGGAGTCGAAGTCCACAAGTCTTAAAGCTGCCAAGTTTGGGAACCCCTGCTCCAAACAATTAGATCCACATTCAGATGCAGAATGAGAATGGGGTATACATTCACATGCACACAGGATACTCATACCATTGGGAAACAATGTGCTCCCTAGTGAGAATGGACAGGTTTCATATATAAATATATATGAGAATAAAGACAGCATCGGTAAATGTTTTTGGCGGCAAGTCAGTTTGAAATATGACTGTCCATCCTCATTTTATTCTAACTATACAAGAAAGAAACATAGGGAGTTTTTATTTGATTCTCTCTTCTACTTGATATCAAACCCCTTTAAGGCTTTTTTCACACTTTTTACAAAAATAGGTGAAATACTGAAGGGGGCTTGTGGCAGAGAATGAAAATGACTGCAAAGTATCTCTGTCATGCTTTAGTTTGACTCAACACTGGTTAAAATCAGACCTTGAACCGTATTTGCCTGTTTCTTTATTGACTACATTAGCTAAACTAATGAGAAAGGCAGGGGCAAAATTTGGAGTAAAGTGCTTTATTAACCAAATATCCTTTAACCCTATTTATGTTGTTGCTACTGATGATCTCTTCCCTGAAGTTTTACTGTTATCAGCCTCAACGCTTAAAATTGGTTTGTGTGATTAAAAAAAAGAAACCTGTGTTGGCTGCTTTCATTTATTATATCTTAATTTTATTTGTACTATATCTTATTTCTATGCTAGGTTATTTTAATTAGGGCTGGTCAGTACAGTAATTGAAATAGTCTTTTCATTTTATTTCACCAAATATCACTTTTTTTGCACACACCTTTGAGGATTTACAACTAGTAAGATCAATTGCAATTAACAACTCTCTTGACTCATTGCAATTTCTTTCAACAATATTGATGATGTAGATCAGATAGGTGATATGGATAGATAGATAGATAGATAGATAGATAGATAGATAGATAGATAGATAGATGATTATAGATTATATAGATAGATAAGAGAGAGAGAAAAAATCAATTTCACACATAGAACAACAATCCAAAGATAGAGAACTCATATTTTAAGGTGATCCCTTAAAAAAAAGACATATACAAACAAACAAAAATATTCCTATGCCATGTCCAACATCCCCAACCTGTTATTCTACCATTGCAGACTCCAACAATCCTCTTACCCTGGTAAACACATGTGATATAATTGCATGTGAGTGTGCCTGCATATGTGTGCATAAATCTGCTAGATGCTCAGTGCAAAAGAAAGTATTCATTTACAGAATTAAATGTTCCCATCTGCGTACAAGCAATGATTCTTGAAAAAAAGTTTCATATTCTCCTCTGTCCCCCCCCCCCCCACAGAAGCAGTGAAAAATAAGAGAGAAAGCAGGTAAAACCAGGCTAGAGATGGAAAAGCAGGCTGAGAAGGAAAAGCAGACAGAAGCCCAGTTTAGGCATTATAAAAAGGGTTCAATTATTCAGGCAAACAGCCCCTTCCAAGCAGCAATTAATCTTCAGGCTAATCTTCAAAGATAGCAGCACAAAAGGGCCAGCACCACCTCAATTCACAGGCAATTATTTGGGTATAAACCTTCATCTTCCTAATGGTAAATGAAGAAGTACAACTTGGTGTAAATTTAAACTTGGAATTTAATCAACTTCCTACCTGAAATGATAATACATGTTATGTCACTTACTTCTAAATATGGGAAGCTAGGCCTGCGGGGTAGCCCTTCCACCTTTACTCCTGTAGGAGACCATAGCTATGAAATGAAACTGTCTTAAATCATCTGTCAATATAGAAATCCTCCCACATAAAAAATAAGTTGGTTTATTTTTTAAAATTTCTTTAGCAAATTTATATAGCCGTCCACCTCACAAAACATGGCTCTGGGTGGCATACAACATAACAATTAAAAACCATGAAATATTCAAACATAAATTTAAAAAAACACTGAAAAAATAGATTATGGGACAACAACAATCCGTTGACATCATAGAAATCGACTGCCTATTGATCATATGTTTGTAATTACTTCAAAGTTTCAGCAAGCAGCCACAAGATTGCTCATACAAATCACTGCTTCGTTCATGCTGGTGGCATAATGGAAATTCCTGAAAATATTTCAGCTTATCTGTGATGATTTCACTAATAATTTTACCACTCTACCATTCTTTTGCAACTCAAAATAGGTTTTTTCCCCCTATCAGAAGGTCACCAGGAGCTACATTTCTGCAAAGTCAACTTAGACTGTAAGGAAAGCCAACATGATTTGCTTGTTTTTCCATCTTGGGTGATCATCCAACCCTTTCCAGAATTTGAAGCTCTGTTGAAGGACTGGTGAAAATGGGGGTGCTGGACCCACAGTCCCCAAAGCCATGCTCTTTCACAAACACATATATGAAAACACATTCAGTCTGTCTTCTATTTTACAGTCTCTACTTCATAATGTCTTTGTGACAATTGTTGTTGTTTTTTTTTTTTTAAATGTGACCATATCTCTCATTTGGAGCATTCATGAGACAAAATTGCATCTTTGTCTCCTGAGATGACAGATTCAAAGGCTGGTTCCCATCTGGGGGGAAAAATGGCCCTTTGCTTAGTAGCAGAAGACTATGAGCATCCAGAGATGTTGACAAACATTGAGGTCTCTGGAGACCAACTTCTAGTTATGTGGCCTTTTACGAGCTAACTAAGTGGCCATTAGGCCCAAGGGCCTTATTAAATATATCACCCTTTAACAGTTGCCTTTACCTCAGTCATGGATTTTAATAGAACAAATGTCTGGCTGAAATAAAATTAGAAAATGACAATAGAGGAGTTTATTTCATAGCAAAGATACTCATCCTCCAGTCAATGTTCCTCAACCTTGGCATCTTTAAAATATATGGACTTCAACATCCAGGATCCCAGCATGGAGGATGCATATCTCTGCTAATAAAAATAAAAGTTGAAAACAAGGTTAAGAATGCACTGCTCCAGATAGTTAGGGTACAGTTGTCCTAATGGCTGAGATTCTGGGAACAGTGGTCCCAACACATCTGGAAAGCACCAGCTTGAGAAGCTGATTTCACTAATCTGTGTCTTTGTCAGTTTGCCTTTGCCTGCTGAAATGAACTGAATGGTTCTTGCTTGCGTGTTCATTTGTTTAACTATGTCTTTGTTTATTGGAAAAAGGTTTTAGGCCTCAGCCCTATTTACTTCTTCCTGCCTCCTGTCTTCAACCAGCAGGATAGCCTGGAGCCAGCCAGCATCCCTCCTGCCTCAGCAATTTCCTTCAGGATCATTGGTATTTTTGTGGTTTCTTTCTTTCTGTATGTTGTTTGGCTTTGCCTTTTAGCTTAGTCATACTTTCTTCAGCTAACTGCCTGTTACTCCAATTCCCGATTCTTTCTCTTTCAAAGTCCACATGGTTTTCATCAGAGGTGGGTTTCAGCAGGTTCTCACAAGTTCTGGAGAACCGGTAGCAGAAATTTAGAAGAACTATTAGTAATAAAAATTCTGACTGACCCCGCCCCCATCTATTCTCTGCCTCCCAAGTCCCAGCTGATCGGGAGGAAATAGGGATTTTGCAGTAACCTTCCCCTGGATTGGGAAGGGAATGGAGACTTTACAGTATCCTTCCTTGCCACGCCCACCAAGCCATGCCACACCCACCAAGCCACACCCACAGAATCGGTAATAAAAAAATTTGAAACTCACCACTGATTTTCATTCACGTGTGGTATAACTCACATCCTATTTTCCCCCATAACAATCCTGCAAGATAGATTGTCCCAAGGTCACCCAGTAAGTTTCCATGACTGAAGGGGAATCTGAACCTCTTATCATTCCTGTGCCAGTCCAACCTTAAGGACAGAAGTACAGATGTGGTTTTGCAGAAAAGACACAGTATTCAGTTACTAAATAATATATGTATTAACCCATTCATTGATGCACTTGACCAACATGCTAAATAAAACAGAGAACACAGGTTTAGCATTAGATTGCAATATTACTGTATGCATATTTACTAGAATTGAGCTGATATGGCTAGCATATATATATATATATATTAAGCTATTAATTTTTGATAATAAGTGTAGATGACAAACTAAGATAGTAGTATAGAATAATTAAACCATTACCACATTCTGTGCATTTTAGGCCTATAATTAAACAATGAAGATACTAATCTGTAGATGACAAGTAATATAAGCTTAATTAAAAAATATAGTTATAATAGGTTAAGCTCCAAAGTGAAAAGCCTCAGCAGGATTTCTCAGGAGTAAGATCTGTATTACTCGATGCAGCTTATTCCCAAAGAAGTTAGCATTGGATTTTATGTAATTTGATTTGTAAAATGATTTGAGTGGTTTATAAAAGTCTAGTCTGATTAACCACTTAAATCTTTAAAACTTTAAATTAAAAAATGTGATAGAAATGAAATGTGATGTGAAATGAAGCAAGAGTAAAGTTATTTAATAATAAAAGGTTGGGCCAATATAATACAATTGCTTAGAAAGGAAATCATTTCCAAAACTTAAAAAAGGAAGTTCCAGTATAGCTTTCTGAAGGGCATGTTTCACAGCCATGTCTGCTGTCAGAGAAAAGGACTGATTGCAGGGGTGAAATGCTCCTGGTTCGGACCGGATCACCCGATCCGGTAGCGATGGCAGAGGGTGGTTCGGAGAACCGGTAGCAAAAATCCCTGCCCCCCTCCCCCCATGCCCAGCTGAAACGCGCAATCATCAGAGGCTTTTTTTTTACTTTTAAAAACATTTTTTCTACAACCTCTTCGGCCGAAAAAATGCTTTTAAAAGTAAAAAAAAAAGCCTTTGATAATTGCACGGCTCAGCTGGGATCATCAGAGGCTTTTAAAAGCATTTTTCCTACAACCTCTTCATCTGAAGAGGTTCCAGAAAAAAATGCTTTTAAAAGTAAAAAAAAAAAAAAAGTTGGCCACGCCCACCCAGTCACATTACCCCACCACCACCAAGCCATACCCACAGAACTGGTAGTAACAAATTTTACATTTCACCAATGCCTGATTGTCATTTCCCAACAATTCCCTGATAAAGACCAGGAAAATAGTTATCTTCCCAGCAATGGGAAAAGCCCGTTTTCAGATATCTTTGCCCCCATACTAATAAGTGCTTTCTAAATAAAAGAACAGTATATGAATTCTGCCCAGAAATAAATGGGCAGAATAAATAAATAAATTCCTAGTTTCTAGGAATATAAGGTAAGAAACTGACTTTTGCACTAGGTGCACTCACTGAATATGTAATTCAAAGGCCTTACATGGTCAATTTCTACAAAAGATTGAGAGCAAAGTGGATAAGGATAAATCCTGACAATGGCTAACAACCGAAACATTAAACAAAGAAACTGAAGGCTTGATTTTGGCTGTGCAAAAGCAAGCTTTCAAATTAATGCAATCAAGGCCAGAACTGCAAAATCATCAAATCATTTCAAAGTGCATTTTGTGCAAAGAAACAGAAGAAACAGTAGATTATATACTGAGCTGGTGCAAGAAAATCACATAAAATGATTATAAACAATGACATATCACAGTAGCCAAAATTGTTCACTGGAATATCTGTAAAAGGTATCATGTACCCAGTAAGGAAAAATTGGTGGGAACACAGAATAGAACAAGTAGTCACAAATGGGTAGTTTAAAATATTTTGGGATTTTCAAATACAGAGTCATAAAATCTTGACGCGTGACACACCAGATTTAACTATGGTTGAAAAAAAAGAAAGTGGGAATAATTGATGTGGCAATCCCAAATACTGTAGTAGAAGAAATAGAATTGGAGATCACAAAGCATCAAGAACTCTTAAGATAACAAACAAAAAATATGGCATTAACTGGTTGTACTAGTCCCAGTGGTTATCAGCATACTGGATAGTATGCCAAAAAATCTTGAACAGGACTTAAAAAATCTGCACATCAAGAAAATTATCATCCATCAATTGCAAAAGCCCCACTGCGCAGAGGTGGCATGTGCTCACATCTGTGAACCAGTAGTGAAGGTAAGTGAATACCACTCCTGATCTGCACATATAATTATGTCAATTCATTACAACATCCTTCTTGGATGTTCTTGGGCAGAACTTGATACTTATGAAGGCCAACACCAGCTAAAGAAGTAGAGCTGTGACTTTACATTATTGTGAACACATAATAATAATGATATAATTTGTATGCTGCCCATCTCTCAATTATTCTGGGCAATCAAGGAAGTTACAGTTAAATCAATAAAGCATAAAAATACATACAAAAGATGGTAAAGGCGATGAATTGAGAGGTCTCACTCTCCCTTGCCAAAGGCCTGGGTGAATATCCAGGTCTTCATAGCTCATGTAAATAATCGCAAAATGGGAGCCATCTGGATCTCTGGGGGAACCTTGGTTTTAGGGAGTGCTTTGGGAGTCCCAATAGATGACAGTGTTTAACCAAAAGAACCCAGAATGTGCCAACTCCATTGGATCAAATCAGATAGGCAAATAGTGTGGGAGGCAGAGGGCCCCTCAAATCACCAGGCCCTAATGGGTAATGACCAGCATTTGTATAGCACTTGGCATCCATTGCAGGTCACAAAGCAGAAGTGTTACTTGGGCACATTGAGGCATGACCATCGCTGCTTCTTGCATTGCCACCTTGTTGACCAGTTGAAGCTTCCAGGTCAGTGATGGCTAACCTTTTTGCCATCACGTGTCAAAAGTGAGGGGAGCGGGGGAGGGGGTTTGCATGCCTGGCCACACCAGGGGTGGATTCTACTTACTTTTACTACCAGTTTGCAATGGGCTTGCGCGCGTATATCACTTCTGATGACATCAGGGTCAGCGGGTGGAGCCTCCCACCGGTTTTACTACTGGTTCTATAGAACCAGTTCGAACTGGGGGCAACTCACCACTAGCCCACACCCATAATTCTATGCACCCCACCCCCAAGCATGTGCGCTTGACACCCCCCCCCCCCGGTGCGACCTCCGCTTTTGGCACGCGATGGCACGGTGGGTCCGTGTTTTGCTCTCCTCAGGCTCCAGAGCCTCTCTAGGAGTCTGGGGAGGGTGAAAACGATCTCCCCCCCCCGGAGGCCCTCCGAAGGCCAGAAACAGCCTTTTTGCCAACTTCTGGTGGGACCGGAAGAATCTAGGTAATCTTCAAGGGCAGCACCACAAAGAAAGCATTGCAGGAGCATTACTTCATAAGTCATGATGTAATTAGGGTATTGAGGTGATTGAGAATTGTCTGAAGACATCTCTGATCTAACAAAGAGGGCAGCTAGAGTCCTAGATAGAGTTGGGCAAAGACCTTCCTAGCCACAACTGATATCTGCTCTTCAAGCAGGAAGTGAAATGCAAGGTTGTATACCAATCTTGAAATCTCACCCAGTGGTTAATGTAGGTTTTGAAAAGAAGAGGAGAGAGATTAGAACCCAATGGCAAGCCTCATAAGAGGGGTCTTGGAGTGATCTCTCCCCTCCCCCCACATCACCATTTTCAACACCTGCTGGAATCAGCCAGAGAAAGGAAGAAAATTGTTATAAAGTGGTCCCTCAATCTTCAACTCACAGAGCAGCTCAGAAGGCTACTGGGACTGTTGAAAACTACTGAGAGATCAAGTAGCAATAGCACTTAAGAGTTATATACCACTTCATAGTGCTTTATAGTCCTCCCTAAGCAGTTTACAAAATTGGCATATTGCCCCCAACAATCTGGGGCCTCATTTTATCAACCTCGGAAGGATGGAAGACTGAGTCAATCTTGAGCTGGTTAGAATTGAACTCATGGCTGTGGACAGAGTTAACCTGCAATACTGCATTCTAACCATTGTGCCACCAGGGCTTTTAGTATCACAATGATGGACGCATTACTGCCATCCTTGTGTTAGTCTTTAAAGTGCCAGAATTCTTGTTTGCCTTTGTCCCCCTTTGAAAGATTTCTAAGTTAGGTTTGTAGAATGTACTGTATATGGCCAAGAAACTCAAAATAGGTGGATTAGATCTTGCTTAATAAGGAGAAACCTCCCTCCCTAACCAACTGTGAAAGATCTGTAGAGTGAATTTTCCTCCCCAGTAAATAATGCTTTTCAATGATCTTATAGGTTACTTCTTGGGTATTTTTTATAACAAGAAATATATCATCCATTTAGAGCAACTTTAAGGAATAGTTCTGCACTCAGAAGAGCTGGATGGAGAAATAGAGATATTCCTTTCAATACACTCTGAAGCTGTTTAAAGAAAATACTATAAGCAAAAACATCAATGCCTATATTGGCTATGCCTTTCACTTCTGCGTATTATTATTATTATTATTATTTTGCAGCAGTGTCCTAAAATCAATTGATGGAGTTTGTTATTTCTAAGAATTCAAGTCTTCTCTACATTGCTGCAAAAACCGTTCTTGCTTGTTGTGATTTGGAACATATCAATGTTTATTCAGCAAAGGCCCTTTCCCCTTACAAGAGATGTACCGATGTCAGGACCGACTTCTCACACCAAGCCCCCATGCAGCTCATGGAGGTTTTCACAAGCTGAGCCAATTAACTTCTGCCTCAGCTGCTACTCCTGAGGTAAAGCTGTAAAGTTTGTTTTATTGCTTTGGGGCTGTTGGATGGGAGGTCTGATTGATGGGTGACTCTCACTTCATCCCATTCCCCAGAGTTCTCCCTCCCACCTGAAGACATTCAGAAGTGATTTTGTGCTTTGCCACCATCCTATCACCTCCTTCGGATTCAATTTCAGGGACAGCTTTGCTGCTTCCCCAAATAGTGGTTGGTCTCCTCCCTGCTCTTCCTTCAAAATACAAAAAGGAAAAAAAGGGGGAAAGGGGGGGAGGTGTTCCAGCACTGGAATGACCAACTGTCCAACTGGAGAGAGTGGTGATCTCAGTAAGGTGTGAATACTGGTGAGCCCAATTATATGAGTACAATTATTTCTCAGGAAATAACATTTGGATACAATCCAAGTCAAGATGGATATAGAGACCTTGTGTGTCTGTCTGTCTGTATGTTTTATTCACTCATGCCTTCATTCATTCATTCATTCATCAAATTTATACAAGTAGTCCTTAACTTACCACCACAACTGAGCCCAAAATCTATGCTGCTGAATAAGACAGTTAAGTAAATGTTGACCCATTTTACGGCTTTTCTTTTCTACAGTTGCTAAGTGAGTCACTGTAGTTATTAAGTTAGTAACACGATTGTTAAATGAATCTGGCTTCCCCATTGACTTTGCTTGTCAGAAGGTTGCAAAAGGTGATGACAAGTGTCCGAATTTTGATCCTGTGACCATGGGGAAAATAGTCATAACTCACTTTTTTCAGTGCTGTTGTAACTTGTTGTCACTAAACAAACTTTTGTAAGTCAAGGACTACCTGTATGCCACTCATCTCACAGTGCGAGGCAACACTGAGAGGTTAGACCTTCCCCATATCTTCCCCACAAATAATTAAAAATCCACAAAGCCCACCTTTTCCAAGAGCATATATTGGAATGTTCTAGCTCAAAAACGAGTGTATCCTTACTTTAGCCATCGTATCCATAGGAAAACATTTGGCAATCCATGAAAATAGATATAAGCCACCTCATTTGTCTCCTACTTGACCTTTCATCATCAGTTTTAATAGCAAATATCTTGCTATTGATCATTCCATTCGGAATACTACTAGAGTAAATGTCATTCCACTTGCAATGGTAGGAGGAAGTCAACAAAGAATTATCCCACTAATTGTGATATTGAAGAATGCAGATCACAAGTTTCAAGTGCGGAAAGCTAATGTGACCTTGATGAGAAATCTAGGAAAAAAACAGGGGGAAAAAATACCAGGTCCTCTTGTCTACCTTCAGCTCATGGAGGAATGAAGCTTTCTATTTTTTACCCCAGCATGTTTCTGTTAAAGCATTTGTACACTCAAAATCAATAATATTCTCAGACAGCATTGTTTGTTCTTAAATCCTCATTTGCAAAACACTTTCCTAATTAAAATTAAAAAAAAAAACCTTGCAGCTGAGAAGACAGAAGGAGAAACTGGCAAAGCATAAAATAAAGCACAGAAGGTAAAATGCAAGGTTACTATTGACAGTTGAATCTAGATGCTGCCTTTACGATGCTGCTAAGAATGAAAATAGCTTTACTTTAGGAAATGCCTGCTTTGCCCACACCTTGTGGAAAGGAAGGGACAGTCTCAGACAAAGGAATGCACAGACATTTGGAGCACTGATGACGTTTACCTAGTTTGGATAATAAAATGTATGGAAGAAAACAGACAAGCTCAGATAGATGTCTGTGGAGATTCTCAGTCATCCAGGTCATGGTGGTCCCAAAGGTGCTTTTTCAAGAGGACTTTCTGGTTTTTCTTTGGAGATGTTTCACTTCTCATCCAAGAAGAGGAGCCTCAGTGGTGCAGCGGACTAAAGTGCTGTTAAGTTAGTTGCCAGCTGCCTGCAATTAGTGCAAGTTCGAATTTCACCAGGCTCAAGGTTGACTCAGCCTTCCATCCTTTCGAGGTAGGTAAATTGAGGCCCCGGATTGTGGGGGCAATAAGCCAACTTTGTATAGAACAACACCGCTTGGGGGGAGAGGAGGCAAAAGCCCTAATAAGCAGGTATATACAAAAAAGTATACAGGCTATTGCTATAATGCATTGTAAGCCGCCCTGAGCCTAGGAGAAGGGCGGTATATAAATTGGACTAATAAATAAACTAATAAAAGCTTTTTCAGAGGAGAAATGAAACATTTTTAGAGAAAAACAAGAAAGTCTGCTTGCCTCTTGAAAAAGCACCTTTGGGACAACAAACCTCAGAGAGCACCAAGGACACCTCATTTCTACTCTGAGCCACAAACATTCTTCTTTATTGGTACATTGGCTATGGTGAATAAAAGAAATAATGTTGGAGATCAGGAAAGAGGCCAAAGGAAAAAAAATGCCTTAATTGATATCCTTCAGATGGCCTGATAGACTGACGGGCATCAGGGGTGAAATCCAATATTTTTCCTTACCAGTTCTGTGGGCATGGCTTGGTAGGCATGGCAGGGGAAGGATACTGCAAAATCTCCATTCCCTCCCCTCCTGGGGGAAGGATACTGCAAAATCTCCATTCCCACCCCACTCTGGGGCCAGACAGAGGTAGTATTTGCCGTTTCTCCAAATTACTCAAAATTTCCGCTACCGGTTCTCCAGAACCTGTTAGAACCTGCTGGATTTCACCCCTGATGGGCATCATATAATCCCAAGGTTCTAAGGTCCCCATTCCAAATATGATAGCATGGCAGGTCGAACATTCTAAACTGGAACCTTTTCCAACTTACATAGATACCCTCTGAACTGAACGTAAGATGGTGATGTGACCTGACATTTCTTCCATTTGCATTTTGCACTGTTTTGGAGTTACATACCTTCTTCAGAAGGTTTATTGATAGTCTCTTTCATAAAATCTTGCTCAACAACCAACAAAAAATAATCATATTATGATAGTTCTGCTGCATCTTGCAGCATTCAGAAGTCAATAAGACCTCATGGTTTCATCATGAGATCCTACTTTCTATGGCTCAGTAGCAAGGATAGCAGCAATTCATCCTCACTACCCACTTTAGAAACATTAAGGAATTCAGAATGCAAACATTGGCATAGCGATCTGCTCTACTTGCTGTATTAATAAACATTGAAAACATGCTGCTTTTCCATCAAATGCTACCACAGAAATGCTACTCTGACCACAAACAGCAATGCTGGCAGGAACAGTCAATGCAAGACAAACTGTCAACTCCAAAAGTTTTGGAGTTCCTAGAGTGACACACATCACGTAAATGTATATGATGCATAAAAAAAATTACTGACTCCAAATTCAATTTGAACACAGCTCTGAATAACCACCAACAAAAACATCAAAGCTGATTTCTGAAATACAGCATAGGTTGGCTTTAACCTTTAGCAAATCTAATAGCATTCAGATAATGCAATGTGCACTGGAGTAGATATAGTTTCAAATTCAAATTCAAATCCAAATCTTTATTGTCAGTGCACAACATATTTACAATGAGATTGGTTGAGCTCCCTCAGTGCACCCTCCCCAACACAATACAACTCAGAGTGAAGACAGAAAATGCCTAACCCAATAAATCATATTAACAAACAACCATATTAAACCTTGTATACTAAAAAGCACATAGTAAATAGCTGCTATGTCTCTCTATATGCCTTTTAGGATATTACAAAATAAAGGATATAAAATTAAATAGCTGGCCTCAAGATCCTTGTTGTTGTTGTTGTTTTTAATATTGCCAGAGATCAATAAAGAAACCATTGTAAGCAATTCAGAACACAATTTTCTGGAATCTGGATTGTACTCAGTGGTGGGTTCCGCCCGGTTCCGCCGAGCCGGTAGCGGTGACGATATGATGTCACCGAACCGGTTCTGCCCCCCCGCCCTCCCACCCCCCACGTTATTCTTACCTTTTATTTGGCCCCACCCCCAATCTATTGCTGCCTCCTGAATCCCAACTGATGGGCTATAAGGAAAAACTGTTTAAACTCTTGCCGTGGGGCTTCAAAGGGCCACCCTACAGCTGATCAGTGGTAAAAGGCAGTTTGGTGGTAGATCGGTGCCTCCAAAAACAAATGAGTAGACCGGTGCCTGCAAAAATAAATGGGTAGACCAGTACAGCTCTGCAAGCAGTTAAAAGCCTGGTAGACTAGTACCTCTGCTAAATCCTAAAGAATTGTCACATGACCATCAAGCCACACTCACAAAATAAGCCATGCCCACAGAACCGGTAGTAAAAAAATTTTAAACCCACCCCTGTTTGTACTTGAATGGAGTCATGCCGAGAGTTCATTCATTAGGAGTGAGTGCCATTGGGCCGCTACCTGCCATACCATTTTATGCTAAGGGAAATGGTATGGCAATTTCACAATTTCTATAGATCTAAATCAAGAGAAAGAAGTTGAATCCAGACTCAGGTCCTTAAGAGAAAAGCATTGATTGGATAGAGCAGGGTTGTAGGAAACCACCAACTTTTCTTGCTGCCTATCAATTTTTCTAAAGAGGAATGGCATGAAGAGGCAGCCGGACAAGAATGCCAATAGATGTTCCAGCTGGAAACGGTATTTGAGCATTGAGCAGTGCTCCAAGGAGAACCACACTTACTGTGCTCCACAAGAGGACCTGCAACTGCAGCTTTTCTTCTAGTAATGGGAGGCATTTTTTAGTATAGCCTTAAATGAAAACATGCAGGTTGTATAGAGGCTGTCCTGAGCTTGATTAACTTAGTGGCTCAGGTTTTCCCTCCTTCAGTTTAAATGGAAATTCTTAAAAGGTTTCCCCTGATGCTGTCCCTTGAAAGCTTAGGATATACGAGTCATCCTTTAATGTAAAAAGTCTTAGCACAAGGAAATTCCACTCCCTATAGAAACAGATGACAAAACGTATCAATATTGTATGTAACTGGCATGCTCTTGAAAAACACTTGATGACTCAACATTGATGATGCCCTAGTGAGTTTGCTTTGGATATATGTGGCATGCTTATTTTCATTGCATGTAGGCTTTCAAAATGCAAATCCACCTGATTAAGACGGCGGCGTTTTAGGGGAAACAGGAGCTTGCCTATTTTTATTGTTACATTTTCACATATTGTGTTTTATGAGACACTTTGAATTTTTTGGCAAGCTGTTCCATTTTGAAAGATGCTATTACCAAAGAACAAAACACTGTTTTGATTTAAAAGGCAGCATTGTTCATTTTATAGGGTTTGATGCTTATGAAATTAAGGTTATGAAAACAACTAATGTATGAATCTTCTTATAAAAACATTTGGTTAAAAGGCAAACTTTTTATTTGGGGTGGGGAGATCATTTTGCAAAATTAGATGTCAATCAGCTTCCTAAGCAACCAGCTCTTGTAGAAAGAAAGGATATGAGAAATTACCACATTCTCGGCCCACATTAATTGACTCATTTGGATCATCTCCTTCCCACTTCCTAGAATGACCATAATTTTATTGCTCTTTTGTGAGTTCAATACAGCATGATATACAACAAGCTTTTTGAGAGAAAATATAGTTGACTGAGAAAACAAGGTAGTTTTCTCAGCCTGGTAACCACAACTCCCAGAATTCACATTTGTCTGATTCGGGATTTAACACTGCCATGAATTTCTAGGTCAAGGATGGGCAACTACGGCCCTTTTATGAATTGTGGACTTCAACTCCTAGAATTCCTGAGCATGGCTGGCTCAGGAATTCTGGGAGTTGAAGTCCTCAGGTCTTAGTTGCCCACCCCTGTTCTAGGTAATCCTAGACAAACAGCTTCTTTCTCAGCTTCCATCCCTCCATTTGCAATATGCATATTTCTTACAAGACAGTTACAAGACACAGTGACTGGTGATATTTGTGAAGGACTTTTAAATCACTGAGATTTGGGTTGAGGAAGACGGAACACAAGAGAAGGATATGAGAAAGAACTATTTAAGAATCCACTTGCTTTATTCTTCCTTCTCTTTTTAATAACTTCCCTTTGCAGGCATAAATCTATAGTTTACTTCTAGTCATTTTAAAGATTAGCAGTATAGAGTGGCATAAGATTTAGTGGGCTTAAGTCAGCCTCATCAGATTCCCAATTGGGCTGGACTTCCGGTGAGGAATGATATGTATTCACATTTTCACCTGTAAGCCACGGAATCTTTTTACCGTGAACTGATCATGATAGTGACTTGAAGGAGTGCTGTTTAAATCAATCCCTACCTAGGTTTTTTTCCCCCTACCTGAGGGACAAGTATATTGTGCTACAGATGAAAAAGACAGATGCACTACTTTAAGATGGTTTTATGCAAAATAGTATTTGATTAAATCCCTAGCATCTTGTGGTAAGATTGGAAAAGTCTAAAGTTCTCAGAAGCTAATCAGAAGGCCCCATCAAACATTATATGACCAGTTACATTCATGTTTTTATAGGGAGTTGGGTTCCCTGCATAAAAATCTAGCAAGCTCCAAACAAACCGTAGGCTGGTGAGAACAAAAATATGAACCTACAAAAGTAAGAAAATATATTTGGGGAATGTTTGCTGCAGCTATGCCAGCCCTGTTTATTCTGGCTAACAATAGTTCTGCAACACAATCCAATCTTTTCTGCCACCTGTCACCTGTCACCTGGAAAGTCTCTACATTGCGACCACATGATCTTGGAAAAAAGATGCAGACAGGTGCTCCTGCACTTTCTGAAAACCATTCCCCGAATTGAAACCCAAGAGTGGCACAGGTTTCAAACGCCCTGCCGGCTTTGATAACATTTATTCTTAAACATTAGTCTCACTCTTTAGGGTTCAAAGCTTTGATATGGTTTCCATTTAGCATGTTTGGAGCATTCAGCAGTGTGCAGTGTGCAAAATTATGTACAGAAATAAGCCATGCTAAATTCAATGGGATTGATTTCCAGATAAGTGAATATAGATTGCAGTCTTAATCTCAGTGGGATTCAGTTTTGAGTAAACATGCTTAGATTCAAATCCTTCATGTTAATGTGAAGCACAATTGTGAATGTGAACTATTTCAACATCATTATTATTCTAACATGGAAATGCTTCATTCTAATGTTCAGTCCTCTATAGAAGTGCACATGTTAATCTGAGCAAAATATGCTTCTCTGGCTTGAATTTAGAACCATGTTTTCTTCAGCCACAGTCTCTGGCAATTGGTTATTTTAGCTGGGCAACCAGGTCATCTGGAAGCCATTAGATTGTGGTAAGTACCACTGGCAGGACATCAACCCTGAAACCTTCTCAACTGCTTTTAGATGCTTTTTTTTTTTTTTTTAAAAATGCATGTTAAAAGGGCTAGGTGTTTTTCAAATGGTGGCCAGCTGGCTTATTTGCTCACTTACACATGCATGTTGTCTTGGGAGGGAACTAATGTGGCCATCTCACTTGAAATCCTGGTAGGAAAGACAGAATGACCCATCAGTATTTATCCATCTCCCCTTTCAGGACAGAAGAGTGGCGTAGCAGGCTAATGCCTCCTACTAAAGGCAGCATTTAACATCCACCTGTCTGCAATTACTGTAAGTTCGAATCTCACCAGGCTCAAGGTTAACTCAGCCTTCCATCCTTTCTAAGGTAGGTGAAATGAGGACCCAGATTGTGGGGGCAATAAGCTGACTTTGTATATAATATACAAAAGTATGAAGGCTATTGCTTAACGCATTGTAAGCCGTCCTGAGTCTCTGGAGAAGGGCGGCATATAAATAAAAAATTTTTTAAAAAAAGAAGAGAGGAAAAACAGTGTGTCCAAAGCAGAAAAACCCGCATCTTAAACTCACATCGGATTCTCTACTAAAGTAATGCCACTTTGGCTCTCTTGAGTAGTACAACTAAAGCCTTATGGTGCCTCTTTTCCTAGATAACGCTTACTGTGCTTACCTGGGCAACTGAAAGGGCTCCAGAGAAGCTTCCAGAGACTATGCAGTAAATAATATATAGGCTTAAAGCATGACTTCAGCTGCCCCTCTTACTGGTTCACATTTTGTTGAATGAATGATTTATGGCATCTTTGTGAAGGCAGTCCCTTCTGGAGGTGATGTCATTCTCCTCATTTATTGCAGATGTGATACTCCAGGGAGGAGTGGAAGGAAAGTCAGGGATGCTTTTTGCATCTGCGGCACAGAACTCTGCTTCACTGATCTCTTCATTGCTATTGTGTTTGGCACCTGGATTGTTCAGACGTTAGCCCCCGTAGACTTAAGGAAAAGGCAAATACTCTTAAGTCAGGAACAGGCAGTGATGCGTAACTGTCTGAGGAGTTTGTCGTGGCATTAAAAAAAATGTTTATTTTTAAGGCTGTTGGCTCATGTTGTGTAGCTGATGGCTTTTTCAAACGCTTTTTCTCACTAAAGAGGACTTTGCAAAAGGCAACAATGTGGTGAGACACATTAAGAAAAAAGATTGATTGTTGCCTTATTAGCATCTGTAATACCAGATTCAGATATAATACTGAGCCACAAAGTGGTTTTATTACCTTAAGACAAGATTCAAAGTCATTATTTATGTGAAAAATTGTTCTCCCACCTTCCTTTGCATCCTCTGAGGCTCCCTGCAAACGAAGACGATCCTGCCATTTTGCATGATTTCTCATTGTCAGGGAAAGAATAGCACAGGATGAAAGGCTTTTGTCAAAATTTTAGGAAGACACCAATAGACTACAACATACCGTAGTTCTCTATTTTGTGCATTCTTCAATAATTTCTTGCAGACACAAACAGTTGAATAGATTTTGCTCTATGGTTCTACTAGGCTTTGGTTAACCAGATTCAGCAAGCACTCTTGAGAACTGCTTGGTGAAACTTGTAATGATTATAGTAACTTTCTGCAGAATCCATCAGGAACATCAGTGCAGAACAGGCCAAGAAAAGTAACAGTCAGATATTTGATTGGCAGGTTGTGCTATAGTATCCGACAATGTGCAGGGCAAATCGATGGATTTTTTTTTTATTGAATCAAGATGCAAACCAATTATTGTAGCCGGTTTTTGTTTCAAATAATTTTAATCAATAAGTGGGTGTTGATTGTAAAAGAAAGTTCAGGGGAAAAAACCTACTGTAGTTCCCCGCTCTCCCGCAAATATGCTCCATCAGCATACAGCAGTCTTGGCCAGTGGCACCTTATCAACATTCCTGATGTTGGGACTACAAGTCCCAAAAATGTAGCCTAAGGACATGTTGTCAGGGAATTCAGGAAGCTGAAATTCTAGCACATGGATCTGAACAAAGAAAATAAAACTACATCAAGCCACCTTAGACATTCCTATTACATGCTCTTTTTATCAAAGTTACATATTTTATTTTGTCTATATAAATAGTTGACTACAATTCACTTGGGGATAAATATAGCCTCTAAAGCATATTTAAATCAGTTTCATATAAAGGAATTCAGATAACACTTAACAAATAATTCTTACCTGTAAAGTTATGATTTCAGAGCCCAAAGTTAGACTCCTATTTCTTCATCAAAAGAATACATTTTGATGGAAGGAAGCAAAACCCTCTTGATGCCTAGGGTGCTGCAGGGACAGCTTATTGTCAAAGGGAGGAGGATCGTAATTGTAATATTTCAATTAATTTTGATCCTGATGTCCACTGCAATATTCAAGAATAAATGGCTTCTGATATGCCGACTGGGACTGACCTTTACCAAGAGCTATGTAAATTTTAATTTGTGGAGTTCTATTCAGCATCAGAATTGTCAACATGCAATGAACAAATAATTTAGCTTTAATCAATTGGTATCAATCCACAAATGCACAAACAAGGATGAACAAAGCCTTCTATTCTCTCTGATTGGAGTGAGGAATTTCAGGGCTACTGAACTGATATGACCGAACCTGATTTGGATCCAGTAAGGTTGTTAATTTCTTTCTGATGCCACCCCATCACTTTCTGGTGCCATTCTTTTAACTGCTGTCAAAGGGAAACTTTTCTGATACTAAATGATGGAAAACTGCATTCTACACAACGGAATATTGTGAAGTCAAATGAGCAAATCCAGTAAAACAATTACCCATTTTAGGATGAAGAAGATGGAGGTTCAATAAAGATATTGTAACTTTATAAAAATCGTTTGGATAGGATTGCAATATCTGGGCTGCCAAAATACAGGCAACTACTAAATAGCAACAAAAATAAGAAAACTTGCTTTGCTCTTACGTAATGGTTACCTAAATTATGGTAATCCTAACTTGGGGTCACTTGGGCTTTCCAGCGAGACATAAGAGAGGCACGTTACCTGATCACATATTTTTTTTGTTCTCAATCTTAAAGGTAGTGGTAAACTGGGGTGACACGATAGCAGTGTTTCAATACTTGAAAGGCTGTCACAGAGGAGAGAGGAGTCAATATATTCTCCATAGCACCTAAGAGCAGAACAAGAAGTAACAGATGGAAACTTATCAAAGAGGGATCAAACTTAGAACTAAGGAGAAATTTCCTGATAGTGAGAACAATTAAGCAGTGGAACGCCTTTAGAAGTTTTTGGCTGCTCCATTACCAGAAGTTTTTAAAGAAGAGATGGACAGCCACTTGTCCAGAATTGTGTAGTTCTACTTGAGCAAGATGTTGGGAGTACACGACCTCTAAGATCCCTTCCTACTCCATTATTCTGGTATCCCTCCTTTCCTGGACCCTTTCTGTGTATTGAAACTCAGTTTTTCTCCAGCTCGATTGATCTTATAACCACTTCAGTAAAACAGCAGTGCATCAGACAATTTAACTGTTAAATTAATTGGTTTATGGAAAAGAATCTAGTAACATGCATTATTTCATTAATTTCAACATGGAATGGAGCAGCCTTGCTGAGTTTCAGGTGTCTTCTGTTCATTATTCCAAATCAGACCTACTTGGAGGCACCAGTAAACGTCTGCAAAGAACACAACTCAGAGCGCCCTTGTTTAAGCCTCTTATTTTCTCATCATTTCTATGGATACTTTAATTGCTGAAAAAGAACAACAATCCAGCACCGGTTATAGTTTACAATGGCTTTACTGCATCACCATGTTATTATCATGTCTTTACAAATTAGGACCAGAATGCTGCAGATTTTGTGTGAAAATCCACACTGGGAATGTTTACTGGTTACATTAAAGGACAGATACACAAACCCAAGCTAGCATTTCTTGCTTTCAACAACCAATCCTATCCAGCATTTACACTGGAGAGATCAACATGAGATTTTGGAGCGTTGATAAACATTGTCTAATAATGTGTACTCCTGACAGGAAAGTAAAGAGGTTGCTTCAAAACCGAGGAAGGAAAACTCCAATATCTAGAAGATATCAAGGCACCGATTAATCTTCAACAATGATGTTTTTGTTAAAAGCATCTTCGCACCTTTTTTTTCCATATTTCAATAGATCTTGAAACAGAATTTCAAGAGATACTTTTTGAAATCTCCCCCCCCCCCCCCTTTGAACATCCATTATAAAACAACCAAGGTACTACAGATACTATACCCCCCCTTTTTTTTGTTGTTTAGGGATACTTGTATTTTGAAGGTCTTGTCAAAGATTTGAATGGCTGACTATAAGCAAAGAAATATATAATGGTTAATTCATTTCCGAGTTTCCTTTATAAGTAATAACCACATCCCTTATACCGGTACATATTGATGAAAAATCTCTGATCTCTTCATTGCCAGATACACCAATAATTATTATTATTGAACTTTTATATTTCCTGTTTTCCCCTCTTAAAAGGTAGGCAACATTGTTCCAGTATCTGACAAAAAGAGATCTTCCCTCCAAGGGCTTATTTTTATGAAATTCGGGCAAATATTGCAATTTTCCAAAACTGCTTAGGAAGGAAGAGGTGCTTTTTTTTCAGACAGAGAAGCTGTCCTCATGACTTGAATAAAGCATCACTTTTGTCCATGGTTTGCTGGATAAACCATGTTTGGCTGGCTTTGTATACTGCACTAAGCCAAAAACTATTTATGAACAACATAGGCTCAATTCCTACATCATGCTAGCTTAAAACTAAAGGTGGAATGCTGCAACTTAGCACAGTGAATTAACCTAGCTTCTGTATTGGGTGTAAACTCTTTCTGCATTAATTTTATGCTCCAGATATCTATTAGATGCTCAAGGGCTTGGTGGAGCCTTTTTTCTATATAATCCATAATGTGAAATGCAAAAAATATGAAGGATGGGACTTAAACTTCTCTATTCTGCTATGCAAATTATTTTTTTAAATAACATCAGATTTTTGCAACTGATGTTTTCCAATAACATCAGATTTTTGCAACATGGACATAAAGCATGTTGAAAATTTAAAAGGTCAATTTAAAATATTGGCATTAATCATACAATTGTTGAACATTTGACGTTTGGTCATTTAGTGGATGATTAATATCAGTTTTTAGGTTTAAGACTGATTGTTCTTTAATATACCATTAAGACTTACAATGGCAACTAGTCTTTACTTCATCTTAGGACAGCAAATTAAGACAAGCAAACGGGAAGTACTGTCCTCCATCTGCTTAATATAACTCCCCATTTTGTCCTCTGAAGAATTTGCCTCATTTTGCCCATTAATGCGAATGGCCTCAGCATTGTTTACATTTAAATAGATTTCAATAGTTAACAGTAGTTACCAGAAAAGTTACTAATGATGCAAACTTCATATACAAGCAAGCAGGTGGTGTATATGGAATTTTATCACCCTGGTAATACATGTGGGAATATATAATGTTAAAACTAAATTAAGGGTTTTGGGTAGCCAACATATTTACAATGTAAATTGGCTATATTAATTGTATAATTCAAAATCTCTACAATATAACACAATAATTTATATAAAACCATATTTAATATACAACAAACTTCCACCACATAAACACATTTTATAAACATATTATAATTCCAATTACAGATTTTCATAAAAACATTTTCATATCAAGAATCTTAATACAGAATGATTTATTTCTATGTCAAAATACATTTACAGTGTAAATTGTCTGTAGAAAAAAGACACAGAGAAATGGAGTTTGCTGGTATTTAATTCAAGAGTAGAAACTTCTCTTATTTATTTCATGTTCAGTTTTAAAACATCACCTGAAATGATGAACCCAAGATATTTTGCTCTTATCCAAAGCAGAAAAGCAGGAAAAACAAATAACTTTTGCCTTGTTTTCAGGGCATCACAAATGGGCACAGAATCGCACTTTACCAAGGCCATCCTGGCAAGGCCATGAGTCATGCTAGGAAAGACACTCCAGTTTGAGTGACTATGAAATCTGAGCCCTTATTTTGTTATATACATAAAATACAAAACCCAGTGAGGGGAAAAATCCACATAAAAACACATATAAAGATTGATCATACAGTTTTATTAGGTAAATGTGTTTTTTTAGTTGGTATTTTTTCCCAATGGAGAAAAAAAAAAGAGAGAGAGAAGAGACATTGGAGTGGACTGTTTTCAACCCTGAGCGTTTTAACACTGCATATCAAGTACTGTAGTAAAGAAGCTGGTTAAGAATGTAGCACACTAGCACAAGTGAATGATATTAATCCTCTAGGTGATCAGGTCTTTACAAAAAAAAACATAGCTTTCAATAAATAATGCTTAACTGTACAACTTTGATACAGCAATGTCATACACTGTTTTGACACATACTAAACTCTGCATGCTATATAGTCTACTAGAAGACGAAACTCTGCCATGCATTTTCTTCTTTTCCTAGTGCTAGAAAACACTTTTGTCCTCCAGTGCATTGCCTCAAGCAAACCTTACTCTCTTCTTTCCCCCCTTCTCACAGAAATAGGCCTGTACACTGGCATGCAAAAACCTCCAAGGTTTCCCCCCCACTACCATCATTATTCAGACTTCTAAACAAGAATATTTTCAGCTTTCCTCTCCTCCCCTTATCTAGAATGGCTGTGAAAAACTACTTTTCAAGTGGCCTTTGAAAACTCTTTTGTCTTATTTTGAAGTTACGTATTTTTAAAAGTGTCAAGCTAAAAAAAACTGCACTAAGACATTTAGTTTACTCCACCTGTGGCCTTCACACAACATCTCATAAACGTTGTAACCACCAAAATTCCCACACTGATGCAAAAGGCCTCCAAACTAAAACAGCCCAACAGAAAAAAACTGAAGACATTTTTTTAAAAAAAAGCATCATGGCATTGTAGGCTCCATACTTCCAATATACTACAAGATTAAAAACCAGAAGTTGCAAAAGAATAATAAATGGTGCTAATGTTCCTGATAACTGGGTTTGAAGATAAGCAATAAGATGGAAAGAAAATTAAACAATGAAACTGAGAGTTCCTGGATTAGAATTTATTACACCATCACATTAAAAATAAAAGTATTTCCAATCTTGTTGGAAAAGCAGTGGATTCACTCCTACTGATATATTATTTAGATATTTCACTGAGATGATTAGGACATACTAGCAGATAAATATTATAAAATTAGTACATCCTAATTTCTTAAAAGCATAATTTCCCAGAGAGCCTAATTTGAGTATGGCCCTTTAATTCACAGCAGAGAAATTTGGATATGAAAAAGGCGTGTGATGACTTAATAAAGACAGGGAACTCCATTTTCAAACTTTCAGGTTGTCAATGTGTCCATGAGAACCACCAACCCCATAATGAACTAGGAGTAGCTTTTATTCATAGAAGTCAGTCCTGTGAAAATGTTGTCCATCGTCGTTTCTTAGATGTTGCAGATAATTCTAGCTTTGCACTGGCATAACTATTGGGACTTTCTAGAAGAATCAATACCCAATTACAGTATTACTTTTATACATGAAATATTATGGACTTTTATTTCCCTTTTTGTAAGTCATTCTACACTTTCTGCACATTTGTGCTTTATACGGAATATAAAAATAGGCTTTTTAAACTCTGTTCACGTTTAAACTCACTAAAAAACTACTTGCTTGTGAAATTCTCTTAAAAATTCACTGCATCCATGAGGGGAGGTAAAAATCAAGTAGGCAGTTAATTGCTATAGGTAGTGTGTGGAAAGGAGGGGGAAATCACCCTCAAAGAATAGGTGTCTGATGGGAGATAACAAGATTTGGGGATGAAAAATTAATTGTTTATCCCTTGCAACTATTCAAGTGCAAGGGGATGAGGCTGTGAAAAAAAAAATCTTCCAACTTATTGGAGAATCAAGGCCCAACTTTAAAATATTGAAAAATGCAAATTAGAGTCAAACAAAATTCACCGAAGAAGAAGTGCAGGATGAGGATCGTACCAGGCCATAGAAGAATATGTGACAAAGGTGGAGATATAGAACAGAGAGTTCTGTAGAGTAGGCTACCAAAGACTAATATAAGTCTTTAGTATCTGATTCTAATTTCACATTCAATAGTGACTGGAATAATTACAGTTTTATAACCAATTTACATTGGCATAAATGGCCGTTAAGGCCATATAGGTTCAAATCACTTTCTGTAGACACTACACTAGGAAAAAGTTACCTTTTGCATGTATGGACATCTATATTTAGAGTAAATACAATTTTAAAAGACATTTTCATCAATCTATTTAATCTGTCATATATATTGCCCTTAAAGAATTAAAACTTTCTTTTTAATTAGATCTTCTAACATTAGATAGGAAGTAGCCAGAAGGAAAGATACAAACTGGATTTCACCTTCCACAAAGTGTCTTTAAAAAATCTTAGGTTGCTTTTTGAAATGTTATTCTATATGGATTAGGATATTTTCATATATTAAAAGCTGTCAATCTTTAAAACATTTCCTTATGCCCTTGAACAATGCATCTCCTCACCCAAGGAGATGAAAAGTGCTGAGGAAGAGGAGGAGACAAACAATGCAACAGCCCAAGAAATAAATCTATTTTATAAAAGTCTGCCTAAATGCTTATGTGCAATTACAAGGAAGAGCTATGAGCATGTATGTTATCATGAGAGAAAACATACAATATTCAGGCATTTTACTCAAAAAGAGTCTGCATGATTTGAGTGCAACTTCTTAGTAAATGTACTTAGGACTGCAACCCTGAATTCAGGACCGCAGTCTATAAATCTACCAATTAGAATTTTACTAATAGTAGTAGGACATTTCCCTCACTTATAATGGGAAAATAGATTTTTCAAAAAACACATTTCCATTTCTGATTTTTTTCCCAAGTTGACCAATTTTAACTTTCCAGATTAAATGTACATTCCCCTTCCTTGTATATTGCACATTCTTAGATCTTATATACTGTGCGATCACTTTTCCAAATCATTATATGACTAATTTCAAATTCAGCTTTTAGAAATATATTCAGCCTCCCATATCACTAAAAGTAAATGTTCTGTTCAGTCTGAATATATCTTATTTAGATGAGCTACACCCTTGTATCTTCACATAATAAGTGTGATAAGGAGGTTAAAATACAGTTTCTGCAGTCAATATAGGCAGCTCCATAATTAAGGCAGACAGAGCTCCCCAATCCTTCAGCGCACACACACCCCTTTCCACTATCATTTTCACAAATTAGAGAAGCTAGGAGACTAGCTCAAAGAATAAAAATATTTTGGCTTCATGTAGCTAACAAAGATTAATTTTTCTATGTTCAGTCGACAAAACTGGTGGTATTCAACTGCTGAAAAATAATTATCAGACAGCAGGGCACAATTGTTTGCCTCGTTTTCTCTCAGATAGTCCAATAAATTGTTTTCAAATATGTAGTCATTAACACATCCAAAATTTAAGAGACCAAAAAAAGAAAAACTTAAAATTCAAGGACTTGAGTTTTATTCAAGACTATTCCTAGCCAAAAATACGTTATGTGTTACACTAGCTTCTGCCCTAAAAGTTTTATCATGCCTTTGTGCAATGCAAAGACACAGACTGAAGTTTTGAGGTACACCATAATTTTTCAATCAAACAAAGCTTTAAACCAAACAACCTCTTAAATTTTTTTTAAAAGGCTATGGTCTTCGCTTAAAGAGATAATTTTAAGCACTTTGTTACCAGTTTAAATAACTAATTTAAAATTGATCTCTCATCAAATATTTTTTTTGATCAACAATCTAAATTTTAAAGGTTTTATTCTATTTATATCGTACAACTATGTACGTAGACAGGTCCATCTTCAGTCAGCCTGGAAGCCGTTTAGCAATGATTCTGAAAGTGAGCAGCTCAGTAAATTGTCCCTGTTAAATATCATCAAACCAATTCTAACCCTGTTTACAGAAAAATAAGCACTACTGATTTAAGCAGGACCTACTTTCAATAGTAAATACAATCACAAGTAATTCAAGTCATTACTTGAAAGTAAAATGAACTGATCAATTTCATGGAAAATGGTAATCACACTTATTGGAGATCACAATTGCTCGCAACTCCCAATTATCTTATTTTTGAATAATGATAGTTAGGACTGGTTGGATGATTTATTCAGTTGTACTGACAAATGTACAATTGATTGATTACTTATTTAAAACAAAAAGATAGCCTTCCAAAGCTTATCGCAAATTATCCCTGTGACTAAATCGAGTTATAATCTTAATTTCCCCACTAAAGTTTAAGACTGAAATATTATTTTAAAAAAAAAAGTTCACACCCTAACACCTCCCCCCAAACCCCAAGTATCTGCCGCAGTTCATCTTTCTTTCCCATTTCCTGTGCCTGAGGCCCAGATCTCAGTAAAGGAAAACAGAACCTATTTCACTGGTAAAAGGACTCCCAGATGCTCTGGGGCAGAATAAGATGCCGCTTTCCCCTGTGCAGAGCATGTTTTGTAACTACAGAGAGTTTTCTTGCTCAGTTGAGGAAATAAAACAAGAGTCCCTGGAAGGGAAACAACTGTGCCCCAAAGATGAAGGGCCCCTAATGCTCTTGGGGCGCAAAGAAAACCCCATCTTACGAAGAAAATAAGGCAGTGGCTGAGGTGGGATGAAGAAAAGCAGTACATCTGAGCTACCTATATATATATATATATATATATTTAGTTTATATATATATAAAACACACCCTTTTCTACCCAGCCTGCTCTGTGGAAAAAAGAAATCAATGCAAAGGCTCCTGGATAAAACGTAGATGGGGGAAGGGACGAGACGGAAAGCTGCCTCTAGTCTATGAAAAATGAGAAAAGCCATCAGCCGCCCTCCTCCTCCTCCTCCTCCTCCCGCTGAGAAGGTACCTCCCTTCACACAGAAGGCGGAGGGCGGGGGGAGGAGAGAGGGATGCTCGCACGGCCCTCTCCCTTAACCTATAGAAGCCTCTGCGCGCGCGCACACTTGACTCACTCGCTCGCTCACTCACTCAACCGCACACCGGCACGCGCGCAAACGCACACGCCTCGCGGGCGCGCGGCTCTGAGTGTTGCGCGGTTCCCCCCCCCCCCCCAACGTTTCGCTCGAAGAAGGGATGGGGGAGAAAAAAAAGAGAGGGAAAAGAGCCCGGGCTCGCCACGAACTAAGAGCCGACGGTTATTGACGCCGCTGTTCAAGGCCCGCGTCAATAAGAGAAAGGGAAACGGCCCTCTCTCGCCTTGGCAAAGAATATGAAAACACCGCGCGCACACACACACACGGCGGCTTGTCGTCCGCCACATTTTATTCGCCTCAAGCTTGTTGGGTTGTTTTTTTCCTTAGTAATATTGGGGTTGAAAATAGCGGCTCTACACAAGCAAGCGCGCACGCACGCACAAACACACACACACACACACACAGGCGGGCACGCCCCCTCTCCTCATTCAGTTCCTTTCCCTCGGCTCGTCCGCTGCGCGTTCCTGAGACGGCGACGGCGGCGGCTTTGGCAGATTGTAAAGCGAACCGCGGCGCTGCCTGCCCCACATGGTCAAGGCACGCCCCCCTCGCAAAGCTCGGATCTGATGGCGAGCAAAGCATGAAAGAGACACCTTTCCCTCCTTTTTCCTCCCCCTCCCCGTGGCTGAGGCGAGCGCGCCGAGATCCCTTCTGTCAGAGAAACGGCTGGGGTGGCGGTGCGGGAGAGAGACTCCCCTTTTCCGAATCAAACCAAATCAAACCGTCGAGAAAGATAACCTTAGCCGGGGGAAAGAAAGAAAAAAAAAGCAGAAGCTCTAATGCTGTAAAAAAAAACCACTCGGCTAAAACCTTTCGCTTCAGCGGCATCCGCCTGCGCGCCCATCCCCACGCACCGACCGAGACAACCTGAAGGTGACCCAACCCCCGCCTCCCCCACCGGTCACCCCACTTCCAGCCAAGGTTGCCGCCACAATCTCCCACACACACACACACCTCCCACGACCAAATCACGCTGGGTCCCGACCCTGGCATCCTTGGCTGGCTCGGCAGCCGCCGCTCGGAATGAAGGACCCAGATGTACAGCCCTGAAAACACGCCAGAATCGAAGCTTTCTCGCCCTTCATCCCGCCATTTTGCCCCCAATCGCCTTTTCCTGCACCACGCCGGCCGCTCACCCGACCGAAGATGGGGGGGAAGCGCACATCACAGGGGAGAGAAAGGGAAGAGGTATAAAAAAAAAGAAGAAGAAGAGATCAGCCCTTTAAAGTCTATCTACCCTTTTCTCCCCAACCACCCCCCTCCCGCCCCCCCATGAAGTCTCAGCTAAGGCTCCTCCAAGGGTGAGGGAAGGCTTGGATACATGGCATATCCAGAGGCGTTGCTTCTATAGAGGCTAATATTGAATCGAGTTTCTATCAGTTCCAGCTGATTTATTAAAACTGTCAAGATACAGACTTTCAGCATTAAAAAAAAAACCAGGCAATGTTGTTGACAGTGCACAAGTCTGTTATGTTACCATCCTATGCTACAAAATATGCAGATGGTCTGTACTTGTAAGAATCATATTGCACAAAATGAGAAACTTTTACTATGTGCCTTTCTTTTTTTCCCCCATTTCATTAGTTTTTCTTTAAATTTTCACTAAAAAAAGTCGAGAATCCAGTTTCATACCTTCCATCTGGGCCCCCATTCACATATCACAGCATATGAGATACATAAATTCCTACTATAGTACAGTACATATACAATCTTTTAAACTAAGATAACAGCTCTGAGGTCTATATCACCATTTTCAATAAATCTTTACCTACAAATATTGAACAAATCTGAACTATAGCTGTACAAAAAAGTGTTTTGTTTTCTTGTTTTTTTTTAAACCACAAGGCCTTTAGATACAAGGATTTTTTTTAATCCTTTCAAAACCAGGACATAAACGTACCCATATAACTTGCATGCTAAAAACAGAGGAAAAAAATAAAAAAATAAAAGGGAAGAAGTGCCTGAAAAGTCTTACTGAAAAAACACAGCAAGAATGTTCCCTTTCACTGTACAAAAATACGCCTGAAAATATATTAATTTTTTAAAAAGACTGAGGTCTGTTATGTATCAAAAATGTTTCAATACCTTTGTGTACTGAGGTCTAGGCTGTCTGGTATTCAATCAAGGAGGTATAAGGGAACAAGTTACAAAAAAAAAGTTGGCAAGTAGAAATCACATTTGTAAAACCATAAACAATTTGATCTGAAAAGTAAACTCTGATCTTAAGTCAGTTCACAGTTTTTTTTTGTAAGCGTTTGTACAGTCTGCATTTTTTTTCAAGCTCCCTGCAGCTTTGTTAAGAATTGGATGCATAGAAGACATCAGTTTTCTCCCTCCAAACAAAAAGTTTGCAATGGTCCCTTTAAATTTTTTTTAAAAAAAATCAGAACAGTCCTTAGAAATCTTTGTAGGAGAAACAAAAACAAAAATCCACAAACCCCCTTGAGTAACAGTTGTGCTGCCAAAAGACTTTTTGCAGACCACTTCCAGACTTCAATCACAAACTTCAAACAACGCCTTCTGAATCTTTTAACCCCCAGTCCCGTTTGCCTTTTTTTTCCTTGCTGCTACTGTTGTGATTACCAATTTTTTAAAAAAAAAATCAGAAGGAAAAAAAAAATCACAACTCCGGACTCGGTTTGGAACTAACTTCAAGACTTTAAAAAGAAAGAAAAGAAAAATCCAAAGACATTTTGATCATTACTTCACTTCAAAACTCCACCACGTTTAAGCGTAAATCACTAGCATCAACTTTCCATTACCGATTTTTTTCTTTTTTTTTCTCAGTCCTTTTGATCTCTCTCTCTCTCTCTCAGCCTGTTCGCCTGCCCGTCGCGTTTTCCTCTGCTTCCTCTCTCCCTCCCGCCCTCGCTCGCTTCTTCAGTAAGTGAAAACCAAGTCGGAAAAGTTCGCTTCCAGCCAGTCGCCTGCGATCATCTCGCTCAGCTCCGGGGTGCAGTAATCGGGGAACTCAAAGTGAGAGCCCAAGCTACCCTCGCTGAACGAATCCAAATCCTTGTCCACGAGGGAAAGGGACAGGTTGCCCGCCGCGGAGCTCACGCCCATCTCCGAGGCGGCGTGAGTGTGCTGGGAGAAATTCAAGCTCAAGTCAAACATCAGGTCGTCCGCCTCTTCGCTACTGCTGCTGGAAGAAGAGGAGGAGGAGGAGGTGGAGACGGACCGGGAGGAAGCCGGGGACAGGCTGGGCTGCTGGGCGCTCTTGGGCATACTCTTGAAGCCGTAGTAGAGTCTGCTGGCGCTGGCGCCATGCGGGGCGGCGCCCCCCCTCACCTCTTCGTACAGGCTGGCCCCTTCGGTGGACTCCGCCGAGGAGCTCAAGGTGGGGCTGGCCGGGACTTTGGCTACGTTGTACCGCCTTAACTGCTGCTGCTGCTGCTGCTGTTGCTGCTGCTGGTGGTGGTCCTCTTCCTCCTCCTCGTCGTCCTCCTCCTGCTTGATCCGCAGCTGCAAGTCGTCGTCGTCCTCCTCCTCCTCGTCGTCCTCGTCCATGAAGACGCACTTGATGGTCTTGCTGCTCACTTTCAGCGTCCCGAATTGGTGGTAATCCTCTCCCCCGTAGTCGCCCGGGTGGGGGGCCAGCTTCGTCCCGGCCTTCGGGGGAGACGACGAGGAGGAAGAGGAGGAGGAGGAAGAGGAGGAGGAGGTTTTCCCTTTGCTACATTTCTTACTGGAGCTTTTGGCGCTCTTGCCGCCGTTGCTGTTGCCGCTGCCGGTACTGGTGGGTGTGTTTTTCTCCGGGCTGTGGTTGGCGCTGGGTTTGGCGGACGGGTCTATTTTGGGCTTTTTCCTCGGCCTGTATTTGTAATCGGGATAATCGGCCATGTGTTTAAGGCGCAGTCTTTCGGCTTCCCGGATGAACGGGATCTTTTCGCTGTCCTTGAGCATTTTCCACCGCTTGCCCAGGCGCTTGGAGATCTCGGCGTTGTGCATGTCCGGCGACTGCTCCATGATTTTTCTTCGCTCGATCTTGGACCACACCATGAAGGCGTTCATCGGTCTCTTGATGTGCCCCGAGGCCGTTTTGCACCAATCCGGATCGCTCTCATCCAGCGCCACCGGGCTGCACGCCATAAACTCCCCTTCTTCGGTATCCATCGCTTCTCTGGGCAGGTTGTTCTCCGATTCTGGACTTTCCGCTTGCTGGACCATGGTGGGAGGTACGATTTCTCTTGAGAGTTTCTTTGTAAGTCTTTCGGGTCGATTATTATTATTTTTTTTTAAATGTATTTTTCCTCCACTTTGCACCCACCGACCGCTCGCCCACCTCGTTCGGCTCACGCGAGCGGCTGCAAGGTGAAGCCCGGCGCGCAAGTTGCAAGCTCCTTTTTTTCCCCCCCTTCCTCCCTGCCCTTTGCGTTTCTCAGTCTCTCCGTTTCCCTCCTGCTCCTCGGACGCCGCTGATTATCCGTCTAGCGGCGGCAGAAGCAAGGACTCGCTCCGGCTCTTTCCCCTCCCCCTACAGCAGCAGCAGCAGCAGCAACAGCAGCCGCCCGGACCCAGAGATCTCGCTGGATCACACTCCCCCTTCTGCAAAAGTTGCGGGTTCTCTCCGAACTAGTTATCAGGGTTTCATATGGGTGACATCACTCCTGCGGCCAGCCAATGGACGAGCCGAACTCCTCCCCTCGACTCCGCCCCTCCGCCTTTATTAAGTTCCCCCACATGTAGGCATACACACCCCCTTTGCAGCGGCTGTTGGAAGGCATGGGGTGGGGGGGGGAGATAAAGTGGAAGTGGGAAGGGGGCTGGGCTTGGAGGTTCGTCTTAACAGTCGGAGAGGGAAGGGGGGACAGAAGCGAGGGAATGGCTCGGAGAGGTCGCTAAAGCCGCGCTGGGATCAGGAGATCGCCCTCTCCTTGGGCTTTCTTGATAGGAAGGGGCCCTACTTCTTATTTACCAGAATCTGGGAGACAGCGCAGGTGAATCTGGTGCGATTATTCCCACATTGCCCAGTGTCACACTGGGGGAGCTTATTCTTGTAGGAATCCACTCGCATCCTTCTGGGCATTGGCTTCTTCTTTGCGCAACAGCTGTAGGTGGCGCTTTAGTACCACTAGCTCGTTGCGGTTTCATTTTGATCAGATTCCTTCTGTACACTGAGACAGACAAACACACACGGAGATTTGTGTGTGTGTGTCTTCTTGACTTGTAGATTATTTTATTTTCTTCCCTTCCCCCCTTCTCCCAAACCTTCCTTCCTCTCTAGGCACACTCTGCCAGATCTCCCCACCTACCTGATCTCCTGGCAGGACTATATTTTGAATTTCTTGCCTGTTTTTCCCAAAAACCAGCAGCAGGAATATAATCTGGCTCTTCTATGGTAGATTAATATCTCTTGAGTATGCTTCCCAGCTTCAAGAGATGGAGGTGGAAGGGAGCTTGAAAATTCATATATGTCTTATCATATGTTATAATTCAGTTGCCCTTAACCCCATGTACTTTGCCCATGTTTGTGTATTTTTACTAACCCCATTCAAATACCATTTTAAACAGTTATTCATCTCCTTAAATAAAAATTAAAAACCATCCAAAGTAAATCAGAGAACTGTCTAATTTACAATGAATATTTCAAAGTACCTTTAGCGTATCTAAGCACTGATTTTAATCAGCTTTTAATCAGGTTATATTTTCTAAGTACATAAGGGTATGTAGGTGAGGCTGGCAATGCCAACAAAAGTGTGCTTAGGTGTACTAGGCCATTTGCCTTATCAGCACTTTTCTACAAGCTGTTATTCCAATAAACGTGCTTAAAACTCTATTTTGTATGTCCTACATTTGTAATTAAAAGTAAAATGTATATGTATTTTAAATGTTTCTTTTTTTGCATAAACTGGCCCACCCATTCGTGCAAATAGTTTTTTAAAAGATTTAATGATGTTTTAAGTATCACAAATGTGGATGTAGTTATAGGATTAGAATGTAAGGACACTTTTGAAAGTTAAACTATCTTAAGTCTTTTTGCACCAGTACATACATGCTTATCTGGGAGTTCACTAGCAACCAAATCAGTCCATCATCACAAAATACCTAACTCCCAATGTGACAGCAATGTTAATGAGAGTATCGTGGCATTAATTTGATGGCGACATTTTGCAAAAAGTAGCACTTAAAAGCATAAATCTTCAGAGATGTAATAGATGCAAGAAAATAAATAATGTACGAACATGTAATACTTAATGTATTTTTGGAATAAAATAACTATAAGGATGCATGCCATTTATTAAATGTACTTTTGCTTGTGTAGACCTCTTGCCAAAGCTAAAGCAGATAAAAAAAGTACTTTGCTCAAAAATGCTGAATATGAGATTACATATGACATATAGCATCTGTTCCAAAATAAGGTATAAAAATCTTCAGACAGCAAAAATTGCTACATTGCATCGTGGCTAGTTTGCTAGTTTTCATTGCAGAGCATGAAGTCACCACAGAATGGCTTGCCTTATTTAGACGGAAGAGTTCATGTTGGAAAAATGTCCTTTGAAATAGACCATTTGCAGACACCAGTATTCCTGGGTCAACCACAGTGACCCACCCTCTTCCTGTCCGCTCTGCTCAAGGTGGGGAAAATATCTGCACTCATTTAATTAGAACTCCTGCCCCTTAGACTTAAGAGAGGAAGAGATCATTTTCTGGCTCAATCTTTGTTCCAGAAAGAAGTTTCAGGTTATTGAATGTACATTTGAATGTAACCTTTGCTTACATTCAATTCATACTCATTTTTGTTTTGAAATTCAACTAGAAGTGAAGTAAATAGGCAGGGAGAAGTTTTCCCAGTTTCAAAATTTGTGTTCTGATTAACGTTCTATGCTGTACCCTAACCTGATTTGTCTGACTCTGATTTTACACATTTGGGGGCCCCAGTCAATCAGGTTTGCAAATAATTTATAGCCAACTGTAGCTCAGTCAATTAAGTGTGATTAAACAAACCATGTGAACTAAGCTAGTATAAGACTGTGGATGAACCAGCCCCACTTGTTTGGAAACTACTGTGGATCCGGTAGTCACAAACTGATAACCCAATTTATATCTCTGTTCTGGTCAATTGGTATTGTCCTTCTGTAAAATAGCAATAGCAGTGGCAATAGCAGTTAGACTTATATACCGCTTTACAGTGCTTTACAGCCCTCACTAAGCAGTTTACAGAATCAGCATATTGCCACCAATAATCTGGGTCCTCATTTTACTGACCTTGGAAGGATGGAAGGCCGAGTCAACCTTGTGCCGCTCAGAATCAAACTCCTGGCAGTGAGCAGAATCTGCAATACCACATTATAACCACTGCACCACCATGGCTCTCGTTTGGACAGTTTGTAATCAGATATAAAATGATCTCACGTCAAACCTCATATCTAATGTAGATTTGAAATTCTAGAGCTTTATTTTAGGGTACATCATATCTAAGATGCTTCATATCATATGGTCCAGTTTTCTGTACAACATTACCATTGTTTTTGAATTTGTGCCAAATAAGTGGCGGTCATGAGAATTTCACTTTTGCTACACATTTAGTTTTGCAACTATTCTTGCTGTGGTTTCAGTGTAAAATGCCAAGTGTACCTTCAGTGTAAAATGTCAACTGAACCTTTAAAACAGGTGGAAAAAAAATAGTGCTATGTCGTGTCAAATTTTCAATAGGTTGTGGAGTTCTAATGAAAGCCACCAAAATAGAATTAAATCAGTAGTTTGTTACATGGTGGTGAGATAAGGATGGATAAAATAAGTATAACATTCTTACATGGGGCTCCCCTTGGGGTGCACCCAGAGGCTCCAACTGGTGCAGAATGCGGCCATGTGGGGGATTATGGGAGCGACGGGGCGCTCCCATGTGACTCCTCTCCTGCGCGAGCTGCATTGGCTCCCGGTGGACTTCCGGGTGCACTTCAAGGTGTTGGTGATCACCTTTAAAGCGCTCCATGGCTTAGGGCCGGGGTATTTACGGGACCGCCTTCTGCCACCAATTGCCTCCCACCGGCCAGTTCGCTCCCACAGACAGGGCCTCCTCAGGATGCCATCAGCCAGACAATGCCGGCTGGCGACCCCCAGGGGGAGAGACTTCTCTGTGGTGGCACCTGCTCTCTGGAACGATCTACCCCCAGAGATACATGTGATTCCAGACGTCCGGACTTTTCATCGGGCCCTGAAAACACACCTTTTTCAGTTAGCCAGGCTGGCCTGATTTTATTTGGTTTTAAAATTCAACATTGATTTTAAATTGGAATATTTTAATCTATATGGGCCAAATTTTATATAATTTATTTTAATAATTAGTTTTAACTTTTTTGTATAATTGTTTTATTATGGCTGTTCACCGCCCTGAGTCTGAAAGGAGAAGGGCGGTATAAAAGTTTAATTAAATAAATAAAATAAATAAATTGCTTTGTATGGCTTGAAGTCACCAATGTCGGCAGTTACATTTTTCCACCTAGTGTGCTTTACTAAAGCAAAAACATGCCAATAAAATTGAATGTAGACCCACAAAGAGCTGAGTATGCAGTACTGTATAATTTTATTATCAAGCTGGCAACAGGTTAACATGACTGCCCGATATAGGGAACCAGAATGTTTGTCAAAATTAGAAATGTAATTATGTGATTCTGTCTTCCAACCTGTTATGCCAAGACTATAAAATAGACAGGAAACTGTGAATTCTTTGCTATGATAAATGTAGCCAATGAAACCCTTTTGATGTTGTACAACATGAAAAAAATAGGATCACATGGCAGACAGTATTTAACAACCTACAAATTCCTATGTTGGCATGTAAAAATGCATTTACCTTAAGCTCTTATCAAAACTGTGAGCCAGTTTGGTGTAGTGGTTTAAGGTACCAAGTTAGAAAAGAAGAGAAGTGCAGCTTTAAAACTAGAGAGAGAATCATCAATAACCGGCACTGTGCTGATGACGTGAAAATATCTCATAGCTGAAAAACTCCGATCTGCAAGCTCTGGTAAGGAAAGTCAAGGAGCACAATGAAAAACAAAATGGGAGTAAGAATAAATACAAAGAAGACCAGTCAAAGGCAGCAATGGGCAGGTAGTCAGGATTGACTATCACCAGTAAAGAAACCAGCACTCAACAAATGTAACCCACAGAGTGGCATTTGGTAGAGTAGCAATGAAGTCCTTGAAAAAGAGATTCAGATGCCAGGATGTGTCTATAGCTACAAGATCAGAATCATGCAAGCAGTGGTCTTATCTGTGACACTCATGGTAGTGAAATTTGGACTTTTGAATAAGATAGAGAGAGTATGCTTTTGAACTTTGGTGTTTGAGACAGAGGTGGGCTGCACTTATGTTCACAACGGGTTCGCTGGTTGTGAGTGTGCACACACCCCTTTGGGACTGAAACGGAGCTTCAAACATACCGCTAATCAACTCAGGCAGCTCCAGTGAGTACAGCAGCGGCGGTGCAGAACTCAGCTGGGCAGCATGGATGGGGAGAACGAGCCAGAAAGTTAGTTATATATGGAAAGCATAGCACAAGGATGGGTGGGTGGGCCCAGCCAGCGATCACAGCTAAGGGTTCGCCCGAACCCGCACGACCATGCAGCAGTCCACCACTGGTCTGAGAATATCATGAACAACTAAGAAAACAAACAAAAGGATCATCAAACAAATCAACCTAAATTTCTCCCCTGAGCTACAAATAACTAGGCTCAAATTACCATACTTCTGATATTCAAAAGTCCTCTGGAGAATTCTATAATGCCTAGAAAGAGGGAAGCAAAGAAAAGAAGGGAACGACCAGCAGCAAGAGTCATTAGGGTGGCAAGGGGCCCATCATTGGACAATCTGAAGGACCAAATTGGTACAGATTCCATCTATGTGATATCTTAGAATCAACCCATCTTGATGGCACATAATCAGTCCATCAGCACATCAAACAGTGGAGTACATCCATATAAATCCATATTTACTGGGGGAAGTTAAAGAGAATTAAAAAAGAGGGGGATGGGAAGGCCTTCCTTGCAACTGAGATACATAATTCCAGGCCCAGCAATAATTTCTGCTCAAGCTACTAATCCAATGTTTCAAATCTGTTTAGGAAGTTTTATTTGAAATGATCCCTTTGTTCAAAAATCTGCCAAGAACATACTCTGTGTGTGTGTGTGTATGTGTGTGTGTGTGTGTGTGTGTGTATGTCAATAAAACAAGAATAATAAAAATGAAGAAGTTGATAGCATAATGAATATTTATTTATTTATTGGTTCAATTTATATGCCGCCCTTCTCCGGAGACTCAGGGCGGCTTACAATGCGTTAAGCAATAGCCTTCATACTTTTGTATATACCTGCTTAGTAGGGCTTTCGCCCCCCCCCAAGCGGTGTTCTTTTTTATACAAAATCATCTTATTGCCCCCACAATCCGGGTCCTCATTTTACCTACCTCGAAAAGATGGAAGGCTGAGTCAACCTTGAACCTGGTGAGATTTGAACTTGCAGTAATTGCAGGCAGCTGGTGCTATTTAACAGCACTTTAGTCTGCTGCTCCACCAAGGCTCAGTTTAGTTTACTGAAACAAATTAATCTCAGGTAAGGCAGAATGGCAGAATGGATTTTTCTGACATTTCATGTAATAGGATGGCATTCTATATAAAAGAACAGCTCTGAAAATCGGACTCATGGTTGCTGCTAGGTAAACAAGTTGAGGCTCTGGGCAATGTGCCTTTGGGAGAGAGGTTGGTTGCATATATTCAGCCCAGTTGCAGCCCCATCTGGAGTGTGAGGATGCTGCAGTGGTAACTCACATCCTCATCCTCATCTGTCTGGACTACTGTAATTTGCTGCCTACGCAAAGCAAAGATAAAGATTTTCCCATCCAGTCTTGTCCAACTTGCCCAACTCTAGGGGGCAGTGCTCATCTCCATTTCTTAGGCAAGGGATCCAGCATTGTCCAAAGATATTTCTGGGGTCGTGTGACCAGCATGACTATACGCCGAGGTGCACAGAACATTGTTACCTTCTCACTGAAGTGGTACCTATTTATCTACTCGCAGTTGCATGCTTTCAGACTGCTAGGTTGGCAGGAGTGGTGCCAGTGATGAGAGCTCACCCTATTGTGTGGTGATTGGGTCTTGAATTCTGTCTGTGAGCTTTTCAGCTGACAAGCTCAGCGTGTTTAACCACTGAACCATCGTCCCTGCTGCTCTCCAGGTAGCTGTCATTTAAAAAAAACCACGAAAGCTCTAAGGCAGGAGTGTCAAACTTGATTTCATTGAGGGCCACATCAGGGTTGTGTTCGACCTCATGGGGCTGGGGTGGGCATGGCCAGGGTGGGCATGGCCAGCATGGCATCACTTTTGTCGGGGGGTATCTGTGGCAGCCCGAGCACTCTGCCAGCGAAAACAGGCTCCTGAGCTCCACTTTTGGCTGCGACGGCCTCCTGCAATCCTCTGCCAACGAAAATGGAGCTCAGGAGGGCGTGTGGAGCTCCGTTTTCACTGGAAGAGGCACCACAGGCAGCAGGCAGCAGGCAGCAGGCAGCAGGCAGCAGGCAGCAGGCAGCAGGCAGCAGGCAGCAGGCAGCAGGCAGAGGCATAGTGTCCTTCACTAGTTCCAGGGTGGTTTCACGGGCCAGATCTAAGCATCCCTCAGGCAGATCCAGCCCCCGGGCCTTGAGTTTAACACCCCTGCTCTAAGGAGCCAAAATGCAAAAGCCCAAATACAGGTTGCCACATACTGGAATCAATCCCATTCAACCCCTGTGCTGTGGGGCCTGAACTGGCAATCTATTGGATTCCCTAGTTCCATTTATGGGGGCACCTGAAGAAGAATTCTGCCCAGCTGCTTCTGAGAGAAACTCTAATATTCTGCCTGCTGAGATGGACTTTAAACATTTTGCGAAAAATGTAGGATGTATCCTAGAAAAAATACTGACTTTATCTTTTAAAATATATCATTATGTTAAAGTGCACCAAGTGGGATATAATGTAATGGGATAAAATTAGGTTTTGACAACAGTGATATTAGAAATGTCAATCACTCAAAAATATATTTACTGCTAGTTCACTAACCTTGTTATGTTCTAGTGGAGGAAGTTTCAGATTTTAGTAAATATCTCCTCCTGAGAGACCATGCCACCCCAGGAAAAAATGCAGTTTGCTGGTGACAACATTCAGCAATAAAAGGAAAACATGTTTCAAGCAAGTTACAATGAGAGATCTGAGTTTTGTCATCATCACAATGCTAAGAAGGCACATTACAGTGAAAACTCAATTCTTTGGAGCTTTATTTCAAGGGCTTTGGATGCAACGGGCTAAATTTGCATTTGGACTTCATTTTTGAAACACAGGACAAGTTGATTGTTTCGATAGTCCTTTCAAACAATTAATGTAATTGACATATTTTTTGTAATAATATGAATGTATCCATTTCTATCCATTAATGTTATTTGTGTAATGGCACTCATTACATGAAAATGCAATGTAATTATGTCATTACGGAGATGCCAAAAATAACATTGATTCTCTAAATTTGGGTTTAATGCAAATGGATATCTGTTCCACGTAAGTCAACATTTCACTGTATGTACTGTCATCCACAATGAGAGAAGGGTATATAAAGTCTTTTTGCTTCCCTTTCCTTAAACATTCAGGGCAGAGATATATAGATATTACATTATGTCATGCCCCATTACATGTATGAGGATTTTACATTCCTGGCGGTGGGCCGGGTTATCTATTTTACAGAGTATCCTATGTAGTATTTTCAGTTACATTGACTACCAAGAGCATACCATGTGATCAGTTCATCCTGATTGGAGAGAGGGAGAATTTGGTTAAAGCAGGTAGTTAAAGATGCTAAGCCTTGCCGGTACATCACATATCACAATTTACTGTATGATCATTTCCCTAATGCATACATTAATGCTGTGTTCAGTAACTTATTCATATAATTATATAAATGATTTTTCTTTCTTTTAGAAATGAGATATCTGATCTACCTATTTAAAGAGCTAAGCATTTTGTATACCACAATTCCCAGCAGGGCTTCTGAGTTTGTATGTTCTAATGCTAGAATTTTGCATTCAGACATGCTTAGTCTTTCCCATATGTGTGAAACATTGAATTCAATGGGATTTGTATTTATGAGCAGACATTCATCACATTCCATCGAACAATAAATGCTAAGGGCAATTTTGATTCTGTCTTGAATTCACAAAATGGCTTAAGCAAGTCTCTTGGTACAGGGGTCCCCAACCTTTCTGGCTTGGCGCATCGGCGAGTTGGGGAGAGGGGATGGTTCCTTGTGAACAGCAAATACGTGTGCCCGCTGCTTGCACAAATGGAGCTTTGCACACAAGTGTATGAGTAGTGGGTTTCAAATCCTGGTGCTACCAGTTTGCTATCGGTAGCGCGTGAGTACGCTCTGCTCGCACAGAACATTTTTGATGACATCTGGGCAGGTGGGCAGAGCCTCCCACCGCCACCGCTACTGGTTTGCCCGAACTGGAGCGAACCGGGAGCAACCCACCACTGAAGTGTCTGCACCTGACACACATTCAAATGGAGCTTTGTGCATGAATGCATGCATGCTTGCTTCCCCTGTTTACATGCACTGGTTCCAAACAGGCCGCAGCCTGAGGGTTGGAGAGCCCTATCTTAGTATTTCTTTCTTCATCCAACAAAGCTACAGTGATGAATTGAACATTTAAGCTTCTTGGGAATCTTAACAAAGCCCCTTGCAAGTGCCATTCTGATTTCTGCACATATTAAAATACTTCAAATAATATGTTAGTTATCTCCAGGATTATGTATGAACCACCATGATGGATATCTCGTGTTGGCCAGAAAACAAAGTGCCTCTTTTTCAGTTGTCCACTGTTTAAGGATATGATGATTTAAATAAACTACTTCCAGATTAGCTTCTATTATGGAATTATCTTGCTCATATAATTTTATAATTCAGCTAATGAAGTTTTTAGTACTCCTTTTGAGTTTCCCTAGTTTTTTTTCTTTTTTCCTTTTCCAGAATATACACTTATTAGGGAAGAAACGATGCATTGGGAAACACAGGAAGTTTGTAGATGAAAGATATCATCATCTAGATCAGGGGTGTCAAACTCAAGGCCCGCGAGTCACATTTGACCCACAGGGTGCTTAGATGTGGCCCATGGGGTAGTAGTGAAATCCAAATTTTTTTACTACCAGTTCTGTGGGCGTGGTGTGGTGGGCGTGGCAGGAGAAGGACACTGCAAAATCTCCATTCCCACCCCACTCTGGGGCCAACCAGAGGTGGTATTTGCCAATTCTCTGAACTACTCAAAATTTCCACTACCGGTTCTCCAAACTGCTCAAAATTTCTGCTACCGGTTCTCCAGAACCTGTCAGAACCTGCTGGATTTCACCCCTGCCATGGGGACACCATGGAAGCACTGAAGGACTGGCCTGCGGTGCTTCTACCAGCAAAAATGGGCTCCGTTTTCGACTCCTGCAACCTTCTGCCAGTGAAAACATGTGCAGTCCTCCCGAGCTTCATTTTCACTGGCAGAGGGTTACAGGAGGCCATCGCAGCCAAAAACAGAGCTTGGGAGCCCGTTTTCACTGCCAGAGCTCTCAGGCCACCACAGGCACCAACATGAGTGACATTAAGCTGGCCATGTCCCCCTGGCCACACACCCCCCAAAGATCGAACACAACCCTGATGTGGCCCTCAATGAAATTGAGTTTAAGATCCCTGATCTAGATAAATGTTTCTCAAAATGTAGTTCTAGGACCCCCTGAGATCCTAGGGATCCACATAATCAAAATTAGTTTTCAATCTATGCTGAAAAATAACATTAAAATCCCATCAAACAATTATGAAAAGTGATAGTGGATGCATCCATTTTAATTTTGAATATGATAAATATCAATAAATATAACCCTTATAAACAAATATTCTTCTGAGGTCTTCAATTATTTTTAAAAGTGGGAAACACTGATCTAGATTATCCATGAAATTCTTTGGATGAGGCAACTGCTAAATATCCTGTGATTGGTACTAGATGCTTTTTCATTTGGAAGCACCATTCAAGATGTGATATTTTAAGTTTCAGGTTCCCTCATTACTTATGCCTTAAAGTATGACATAATAAGCTTTATACGGAAATTATATATTGTCTAGAAACTTTGCATCACTCCTCACTACGCTGTGTTCTCTTAACAAGTATTATTTACTCTGTCTGAGTATTTTCCATCTTAAGCGAAGCTGATTTGTTTTCACCATATATATCATTCCTAGAATTAACAAGTGTTCCACAGTCTATTCCCCTCGTTATACTCTGATACTATGTTAGATGTACCAATGGAAATCTGTTGAGGATACACTGAATTTTATGGGTCATGTTAATTTGGCTGGAGTAATATTTATTCCAGGGAGTGATGCATAAAATGGAAAGAATCCAGTGTGACTATGAAAGCACATGCAAAGTTTACGCAGCTGAAGTTTAGAATTTAGATGCAAGTTTGGTTCACTTTATATGGAATAGTTCATTTTGTGTGGAATTGAATGAGGTAATAAATACGAACACTTGGCCACATTGTTTTTCAGAAGGCAATGAGACATTTGGAAAGGAATGGACTGTTGGCTTACAGCATGGGTGTCAAACTCAATTTCATTGAGGGACACATCGGGGGGTGTTGATCTCAAGGGGGCTGGGGTGGGCGTGGCCATGGTGGGTGTGGCCAGCTCAATGTCACTTGTGTTGGGGGAACTTGTAGGGGCCCGAGCACTCTGCCAGTGAAAATGGGCTGCTGAGTTCCATTTTTGGCTGCGACAGCTACTTGCAACCCTCTGCCAGTGAAAACAGAGCTCGGGAGGACAGCCCTCCCAAGCTCCGTTTTCACTGGCAGAGGCACCATGGGCCGGTCCTTCGCTATTTCCAGGGCGGCCCCACAGGCCAGATCTAAGCACCCTGTGTACCAGATCCAGTCCACGGTCCTTGAGTTTGACACCCCTGGTTTACAGTGTGTGATCATTTAAAGAGTCTGGTGGCGCAGCAGACTAAAGCAGTGTTATTAACATTCAGCGGCCTACAATTACTACAAGTTCAAATCTCACCAGGCTCAAGGTTGACTCAGCCTTCCATCCTTTCTGAGGTAGGTAAAATGAGGACCCAGATTGTGGGGGCAATAAGCTGACTTTGTATAAATATACAAAAGTATGACTTAACACATTGTAAGCCGCCCTGAGTTTCCAGAGAAGGGCAGCATATAAATCAAATTTTTAAAAAAATGCAAGGCCAAAAAAACCAAACCTACCTGGGGTACAAATTTACAGAATGTTTTGCAGGTAACACTATACAGGTAGTCCTTGACTTATGACTACAATTGAGCTCAAAATTTCTGTTGTTAAGCGAGACATTTGTTAAGTGAGTTTTGCCCCATTTTACAACCTTGCTTGCCACTGTTGTTAAGTGAATCACTGCAGTTGTTTTAAGTTAGTAACATGGTTGTTAAGTGAAACTGAGTTCCCCATTGACTTTGCTTGTCAAAAAGTTGCAAAAGGCGATCCTATCTTCGGGATACGGCATTCGTCATAAATATGAGTCAGTTGCCAAGCATCTGAATTTTGTTCACCTGACCATGGGGATGCTGCAATGCTTGTAAGTGTGAAAAATGGTGCTAGGTCACTTTTTTCAGTGCCATTGTAACTTTGAACAAATCGCTAAATGAATTGTTGTAAGTCAAGGGCTACCTGTATTTTTGTATGATTTGGTTCGAGGTCATGTCTGTTTATATTAAACCATAAACTTTGTTTTTAATATTAACACAATTGTCTGAATTCTGGAGGGTTATATTTTCATGGATGCCCTATTTGTGGGCTTGGGGTGGTCCAGGTCCGTTCTTTTCAGAATAATAAAAGCAGAGTTAGCTAAATGTGTATTTTCAACATTCGTTTCTGTCTCAAGAGAGAGAACTGTTGCCCTTGCAACCTGCTGAGGGAGGGAAATCAGGGAAAGCTATGGAAAGGGGGATTAGAAAAGTAAAGAAAAGAACACAAAAGCAAGAATAGAAGAAAGAAAGAAAAAGTTGATAGCATGAAGACAGAAATCCCAGGTACCCACAGTTATTATTAGACAAAAAGAGGCATATTTCCTTATCTACCACAGTAGTTTTTGGTAGGTTTTTCTTAAGTCATTCTCCCTAGGTTCCCCTAGACCCGTGATGGCGAACCTATGGCACACGTGCCACAGGTGTATAGCCATATTGATGGGGACGCAAGCTCAGCTCTGGCGGGACTTCTGGGCCCACCAGAAGTATTTATTTATTTATTTATTTTATAACATTTGTATGCCGCCCTATCTCCAAGGTCTCAGGGCGGCTCACAATGACAATCGACCAAGCGACTGTTAAAACAACAAATACACATAAAAATCTAAAAATTATTTTAAAAAAATAAAATATACTATCCCAGAAGTAGAGAAACAGGTTGTTTCCTGCCTCCAGAAGACCTTGGGGGGTGGTAGGGAAGGCCCGTTTTTCTCTCTCCTCAGCCTTCAGAGCTTTTCTAGGAGTCTGGGGAGGGCAAAAACAGCCTTCCTCACCCCACTCCCCCAGAGGCCCTCCGGAGGCCATAAAAGGCCCATTTGCCAACTTCCAGTGGGACTGGAGCGTGGTGGGGTCACACGCGCATGTGCGGAGACAGGGTGCATAGAATTATGGGTGTGGGCACACACACGCGCATCCCCCCCCGCTTCTGGCACACGATGGCAAAAAGGTTAGCCATCACTGCTCTAGACAAAACATCTGAATTCAATTGGCATCGCTCCTATATACTAATCTCTGCATAGCATACAACTTGTCTGGTTGAATGTGACTAATAGACCACTGCTTTAAATGAGGTAAACAGGAAGGTCTTGATACTGATTGGCAGGGTTTGTGAAGGGTGATGAACATTCTAGGGTAAGGGTGGGGAACCATAACCCTTCAGCTATGGAAGTTGAAGTCCACAAGTCATAAAAGGCCCATATTTCCCCACCCCTGCTCTAAGAATTTTTTTAAATCTTGCCTTTTCGAGGGAGTTTCCAAACTAGCAGCAGTCTATAGTCCTCAGCTGGCCTTTCTGAGCTTCCAATGTGCTCCCAGGAGATGAAGCAGTTTTGCCCATGCAGATCTAACCACACTAACCCTGGTGCTGTAATTGAAACCTTCCCTCTTTCTAACTGCATGCCACCCATTGTTTTCGCCAAATGCACTCCAGACTCTGTCAAGTGTTCTCCAGTGACATATCCATAAATGTATCTGTCCAGCATCATTGGCATGTTCAAGGCTTGCTCAACACATAGCAGGCATGACATATCAGCACTGCAAGGCTGAAAAATGCCATTGTCATTATCTGGACGGTTAGGAGAATGACTACCTAAGTGTATGTCCTAGTATGTCCATCCATTTTCTGGGTAGATGGTTTTCTACTTCTGGGACTGGCAGAACAGGTTTGTTTTTACCTTTACCTACTGCTCTGTAACTTCCAATTCATTTTCTGCTCCTAGGAATCTTCTGCTGATGAGCCAAATCAGAGCAAAATTTTCACAGCTTAAATGGAAAGGCTCCACTGGATTTATATGCTATGAGACATTGGGTCTGGATTTGGAAGATTATGGATAAACATAAACACAAGTTGTTTTGATATTTTGAATACATGCATTATTTTCTCATTTAAAAAAATGATACATAGAAAGCATGAATTTAGACATCGTTTCCAAACATTATTTTCCCCTTCCCCCATAATCAATTATATTCACTGTTTTTGTCTTGTTCATTAAATGTCTGAGAAAGTATAAGGAATGAAATGAGCAATAGAAAAATTTGTAGGGAAAGGTAAAAGCATCTTACAGGTCACTGAGACGTTCCTGCTGGAAATATGATATATGTAAAGAAATGTTTTAAAGTTTGATAAAAAATATCTTGCAAAATAATTTCAGTGAGTTTCGCATCTGTCAGAAGAATATCCAAGAAAAATAATTTCACATGAAAAGCCAGGCAAGCTTTATTCCAAGATGGAATGCAAGACAACTCAGTCTAACCTTTTCTTTGGAAGAAGAATAAAGGAAATCTCTACATTCCTAAAGTCATTCTCCTAAACCTTTCAGCATAAAACTAAGTATCTGAAAAGTCCAAACCCTGCACACCACTTAATAATTGTATTGAACCTATGCATAAACAAACCTCACAAGAATGGTTTCATTGAAAGATATTGATATAAAATCTCTTCTTGCTTGCTGTTGTTGAGACCTGGTGCCAGGAGGCTATTTGGTGACTCACTGAAGCTTGAGATCATTCTGATGTTCTACTAAGTGGTGATGACAACAAAAAACATGACAAAGGAATTTCATTTTTACTCTATCATGCCATAGCAATACATGCATAGAAACACAATTGTGTTGTGGTTTCAAGGCCTAAGCCCGACTCTTAACCAGGTATAAGGCCTGGTTATGAATGATTTTCAGAAGTTAGCAGAAAAACCAGTCAAAATTTCATTTTCTTAGTATAAGAAACTCTTAAGTCAGTTAAAGCAAAAGCTGTTGAGTACCTGGCTCAACAGTAGTGTGAGAGGGATCATGGCTGTCCTTGCAGACCACAACTTAAGTATGAGCCAGCAGTGTGATGCAGCTACCAAAAAAGCCAATGCAGTCCTTGGCTGCGTTAACGGAGGGATAGCATCACTTTATACTGCACTGGTAAGACCTGTATCCATTGGAATACTGTATTCAGCTTTGGTCACCACAGTACAAAAAAGATGTTCAGACTCTAGAAAGAGTGCAGAGAACAGCAACAAAGATGATTAGGGGACTGGAGGTTAAATGGTACAATGAATGGTTGCAGGAATTAGGTATGTCTAGTCTAAAGAAAAGAAGGATTAGGGGCAGTGGTGGCTTTCAAAATTTTTTACTACCGGTTCTGTGGGTGTGGCTTGGTGGGCGTGACATGGCTTGGTAGGTGTGGCTTGGTGGGCGTGGCAGGGGAAGGATATGTAAAATCTCCATTCCCTCCCCAATCCAGGGGAAATCCCCATTTTCTCCCAATCAGCTGGGACTTGGGAGGTAGAGAGTAGATGGGGGCAGAGCCAGTCAGAATTTTTACTACTGGTTCTCTGAACTACTCAAAATTTCCGCTACCGGTTCTCCAGAACTGGTCAGAACCTGCTGAAACCCACCTCTGATTAGGGGTGATGTGATAGCTGTCTTCCAATATTTGACAGGCTGTCACAAAGAAGAGACGGTTGACCTATTCTCCAAAGTACCTGAGGACAGGACAAGAAGTAATGGATGGAAACATATCAAGAAGAGATTCAATCTAGAACTAAGGAGAAGTTTCCTGATGGTAAGAAATATTAATCAGTGAAATGGCTTGCCTCCTGCAATTGTGAGCGCTCTATCACTGGAGGTTTTTAAGAAGAGATTGGACAGCCTGTCTGGAATGGTATAGGGTATCCTGCTTGAGCAGGGGGTTGGGCTAGAATACCTCCAAGATCCCTTCCAACTCTGTTATTCTGTTACTCTATTCCATTGTCATTATTAAATCTAGGTTTTATTCTGGGAGACAAATCATACAGCTAAGTAACAAATCAGAACAAAATCAAGTCAGATCAATTATGTTCCATTTTACAGGTGACTTCGTATTTCGTTCATCTGGGTTTTTTTTTTTAGGACAAAATCAATCCATTTTAGTGTAATTATTCCATTTGTCAGTTGCACAAGTTGATTAAATAAATATTCCTTGAGTTTAGATTTGGAATGCAATGAAAATTCAGATCAGAGAGGTTTATGAACTGCTTGATAAAAGAGTCCTAATTTTAAAACATGTAAACAGCACATACCTTTAATTCTGGCTTCCTGATGGCTCAAATGTGATCCATTCAACTTCCATCCCTTTTTCTGACTTTCCGAGAACTGAGAAACCCTCAAGGATGGTAGAACTCCTGCTTTGCATACAAGAAGTAGTCAGCTCAGCCCTTGGTGTCTCCAGGGTGTAAAGCTTCCTACCAGAATCCCTGGAGAATTGCTGGCACTCCACACAGAAAACATGGGACTAAGCCAGGGGTGTCAAACTCAAGGCCCAGGGCCCGGATCCGGCCCGTGGGGTGCTTAGATCTGGCCTGCGAGGCCACCTTGGAAATAGTGAAGGACCAGCCCACAGTGGCTCTGCCATCAAAAATGGGCTCCTGAAAGGACTGCATGCAGCCCTCCCGAGCTCTGTTTTCGCTGGCAGAGGGTTGCACGAGGCCATCACAGCTGGAGCTCAGGAGCCAATTTTTGCTGCCAGAGCACTCAAGCCGCCACAGGCACCCCTGACACGAGTGATGTCAAGCTGGCCACGCCCATCCCAACCCCCCCAAGGTCAAACACAACCCTGATATGGCCCTCAATGAAAGCAAAGCAATTGCCCAATTCAAGGGATACAGTTTCCTCTATTCATAAACTACAAAGGGAGACCAATATATTTCAGGATTATTGTTAGATACAGACCTCCAAAAATTGGGGTAGAAAAAAAAATACAAAAACGGTTATGGATGTGATACTAAGTATATTTTCTGCTGAGTAAATCATCTGCGTGAATGCATTTAATATTGGACATGCACAGATCCGATAAAAGCAACTATACACAGACAATTTTTTTTCTACAGCTCATTGATGATTTACATAAGTATAAGAGCAGATCACAGTCAGATTTCCATTGAGCCAGGAGCTCATTGCCATTTCTCTCTCCCTCACCCACAATCACTGGGTTGTTGTTGTGAGGTTAAAGTGATGAGAAACTCAAAGACTCAATATATCCTAGAAGAATCGGGATAGTAATACAGTACTCTTGCATTCATATAATTGATGTCTAGTTTTGATGTCTTAGTTAACTGTATATATATTATTTTCATTCATTACTTGATTGAAATCCATTGTTACTTGTGTTGAGTACAGGCAGTTTTCCATTTTAAATGGAACTCAGGGAATGGTCAAATTCTCTTACTTTGTCAGATGAGATTGACAGATAAACCACGCTGTTTAAATACTAAATCTTGGTGTACTGCCTTTAGAAAACAGAGGGACTTAGGAGAACAGTTAATTTGACTTCCTGATTTATATACTCCTTAAGAAATAGAAAGTTATGGACTTCCTTGGGTACCTTTATCTGTTCTTGCACCAGCACTAAATTATTTTCTTTACAACCATTTAATTAAACTTTCTGTTTTTCATCAGCATTACTAAAACTAGATCAGGTTAAGATCTTAGTGTGGTACATGGTAGATTGTTTCCTTTCAGTTTACAAAACCAATAGATTCCCAGAAGAGAAATTGGAATTGATCCTCCTCATCACCATAAGAGACATCTTACTATATCTCAAAGCAGACAGTCATATTCCATTGTCTTTATTCTCTCTTATCAGCAGTCTGGGCTTTATATTGCAATGCAGTGTAAGCTGGATTTGAATTGAGAAAAGGATACAAATCAAAACCCCAAGGAGCCTTTCCCCATCACTGCTCTTCGCCCACCCAAGGCGTCTATGAACTCTGTTCATAGTCACCTTCAGTCTTCTTTCCAGATTTTACACCCTGTGAGGCCCCTTTTGAAAAGAATCAAGATAAGGAGGAAAATACTACTTTAAAAGCGGTAGGGTCATTAGATTTTTTTTTTTTTTTTGCAACACAGGCTGAAACTGCAAATGGCCTTCCCCTTATCAAGCTTCTTCTCCATTCACAAAGGCATATTTCTGACTTGAGAGGATCAGGTAAGAAAAGTGCCTCCACATGTCCATGTTTAGCTCACATAAATTCTTGGGTAGAACCACCTGGGCTGGTTCTTAAAACACATTCATGGTTTCATGTAGTTTATGTAGAATATTCTGAACTGTCATAATTCATTGTTGCTGACAGCATAACATAACCTCAGATCAGGCGTGGGCTTCTCTGCCCGGTTGCTGGGTGGCCATGGCCATGGTGGGCATGGCCTATTCAGCCTCCAGCCCTCCCCAGGCTCTGGAGGCTTTCTTTAAGCCTCCGGGAGGGCGAAAACAGCCTCCCCAGGCTCCGGGGGCCCTTCCTGAACTTCTTGTAGGCCCATTTTTCACCTTCCCCAAGCCTCTGTGTGTGCCCTTACCTGCATCCAAAACGGCCCACATGGGGACTTTTGGGAGGGGTAGGTGGGGCGGGGCCAGCCAGGAGTGGCATTTGGGGGTTCTCTGAACTGCACAGAATCTTAATTAGAGGTTCTCCCAAGCCCCTGTGAACCCCCAGCAGCCCACCCCTGCCTCGGATACACTAAACAATATGTTGTGTTAGATTAACATTTCTCCTAATTCTTTAGATAAAAGTCACTGTCTGTATGAATAGGTTATTCCTCATTACATACAATAGATTTCACAACTTTCTTCAGGCCACTGGTTTCATTTTTCTTTCGGAGGTCTGATCCCCAAAACTCCTAGGAGCAGTGGCTGGTGCATGGGTACCACATACATTAGGCAACAATCAATTCCAACTTTTATTTTGCCTCCCGGATGATTTTTTTTTACAATGGAATGAATGTGGGCCAACAGACATACCTCATTAAGCAAAGTCAATCTACTTTCTTCTCTATGTTCCCCTCATGTCCATCTATGGAAGGCTTTATTTTGAGTTTTCCCATCAGAAGACAGGAGAATGTGTTTACCTGGTGCAAGTGATGGCAATGCTGTTTTATTTCTCTTTAGTAGGTAGCTGTTTTTGATTTGCTACACAATTCCAGTGATGACATTTAATTACAAGTTGATTCATTATTGTTTTTAATTCACTGGCTCCAAATTTGATAATATGTCCACATCTATATAAATGTTCAAGTAAGTTCCTGCCTAAGGTTCTCTTACTACTTCCTTCCTTCCTTCCTTCCTTCCTTCCTTCCTTCCTTCCTTCCTTCCTTCCTCCCTCCCTCCCTCCCTCCCTCCCTCCCTCCCTCCCTCCCTTCCAACTTCTTATAGGACAATATGTTGGCCATGTCTGGAAAACCAGTTCTGAGAACAATGTTCTCTGAAGAACTAATCCACCAGTGCTAGGCCTAAGTAAATAGTTAGGAAGAAAACAGATTATAACTTTATTGTCTTACTCAAGTGTATGAGGAAAGATTAGAGTTAATTGTCCCCCTCTTTTAAGCAGAGACATTCAGCAAACAAGGACAGTCAATAGGTGAAGCATACAGTCTATTTCACAATCACTTTGATGAAGTAATAGGGTTTTCATTGGTGTACAATATGTCAGTCAGATTTAGTCTCAGACTGTTTCAGACTGATAACAAAGAAGAAAACTTTGGGACTATTAATACTCCTAAATGTCCCCGAGCCATTTAATACTTTTGATTTAAAGGAATTTTCTATCTCCTTTCCATGATGTTTGCTCTTGTGGGTTGAGAGCATCAATCGTTGGGCTATACCACTGCCCAGACTCCTACCCAGATTACTGTAATTCTACTTTATTATAGAAGGGTCTAATAATAGAATCTTGTAAACCTTGCAAAGAATCAGAACATGGTGCTCTTTCTCACTTTCAGGGCTAAATTTATGTTTACCTAATTGTTGAATACCTTCTTCAAGGTTATCTCCATATTTATTACAATGCTGGACTGGAACAGGACATCCAGTAAAGCTTCTCTTGGAATGGCTGCTCCTTCTTTTCTTCTTTTTGCATGTTCACCTTTGAGAAGGTTAAGCTGGACAGTCTTACAACCCAAGGCCTCTTTAGCATGTCCTGAAGGTGTTAAAATATAATATGCAAGTGTGAAAGAAAAGAGCAACTGGCTTCTAGGTGGTGTTCCATAAGTACTCACCAAAACCAAGCAGAAGGCTTGTAAGGCTTGTAAGGAGTCCTGGTGGCACAGTGGACTAATTCACTGTTATTAAGATCAGTTGTCTGCAATTACTGCAAGTTCAAATCCCACCAGGCTCAAGGTTGACTCAGCCTTCCATCCTTTCTAAAGTAGGTGAAATGAGGATCCAGATTTTGAGGGCAATAAGCTGACTTTGTATAAATATACAAAAGTATGAAGGCTATTTCTTAACGCATTGTAAGCCGCCCTGAGTCTCCGGAGAAGTGAAGCAAATGTAATATTTTGCACCTTTATTCTTGGTGAACAAGCCACCTGAGGTAGGTCTTTGTGCATGTGTCCATGCACATTTTTTTGAGCAATTCAAACAAAATCAGCATACACATCCCAACCCTGTATAAAAATACTTACATGTTTCTATCTCTTGGTTTTTTAAATTTTTGAATAAACATTGGTACCCTTGATACCAGTTTTTCATATATGGTGGACATGTAAAAAAATTAAGGCTTTTTGGATAAAAATATGGTGGATAATTCAAAATATTTTAAAGAAAAAGATAAAATTTGCTCTACAGTTTTTTCTGTTGGGCATACAGTATTTACAGACTTTACGGTTATAGAGACTAAGCTGATTTTAAATTTAATAACAGCAGCTAAACTTTTGGTGGCACAGTACTGGAAGAAGGAAGAGTTACCTACTATTGAGGAACGGATTTTAAAAGTAGGGAATTTGACAGATATGGCAAAAATTTCAGCGTACCTGAAAGATCATTCAAATGAAAGATATGTATTGGAGTGGAGAAGATGGATTGACTATATTCAAAGCAGATATCAGACTAAAAAATTCCAAATAGCCTTTGAATGAAATACTTAATTTAATTTTTAGTTTATGATTATAATTATTCGAACTATGTGGAGTTAAAGATTTATCGAGTATTTGGAGTCTATAAAATGTTAGCTTATTTTAAGCTTATGATTGTTAAATGCTGTACCCTGCATTTGCTTTGGGAAGTCCGGGGAGGGGTGAGGGGTGAAGGTGAGAGGGGGGTGGGAGGGGGTGGGGAGGGGGGGAGAAAATGTTTGTACTTTTGAAAAACTTTTTAAATTAAAAAAAAAACCCAGTTCTTCATACAGTGTTACATTTAAGTCCAAATATAGGAACCTGAGTATTGAATATTTCTGTACACGTTGAAGGTATCAGTTTCATGTCCTTTGATAACGTAATGGAATCAAATACATTGGCGTGAAAAAGAGAAGATGATTTTTAAAAACAATCTATATATAAAGACAGAGTGGGAGGGGTTTGCAACCATTAGTGGAAGCATTTTCATAAACATAATTAAGGCTAACATAATTTAATTAAACACGAATATTTTCACGGATTTGCTGTTGAGTTTATTTATGTAATTTTTAAACAAATTAAAACAAGCTTCATAGGCCAGAAGATACCTTTCATGCTCATTATTGCATTAGTGTGTGAGATTCATAGTTATCATTCATTGTTACCATCAAAATTTACAACTGGTTTTATGACTACATCATGCTGTAAATCAGAAGGATTTGCAAACATCCATATTATAGCACTGCGTTCTGACCATGTATTGCAGTTAATTGACAGCAAGCATTTTCTCTTTAAATGTCCTTTTTTTCCCCTCCTGTTGGGATTTAAGCTTGTAATTTATAAGGCAAAAACATTGCCTGTATTTTCTTAAATATATAGTTGCTCTTTTCTGTAATATAAATGGAATAAACTTTTATGTGACTATTAAGACATTCGGTATATTCAGCTGAATCAGGCCTTGAAAATAAGAAGTCTGGCATGTAGACAAACCAAAATTCTGAAGGCACCAGTGTATTATAGCAGTCATGAAAACCACATCAAGATCCTCCATGATACTTTATTCCATGTGGTGACCACAGTATATTTAACAAGGATAAGAAATATGCAGCTTTCAGATTTATTAAACTCTAGCTTCTAGATCACCCTGGCCTAAATAAGGCAAGATGGAAGCGTCATCAATTAACATCCGAGTTGCCACACATTGCCATTCCCATTTCAATACAATTTCATGTTACCTAGATAACCTGTTACTATGTGAGCACCTTCTACAGGAATGGACCTTCATTGGGTTCATCAAAGGTTGATGCTTATTATTTCCAGATGCTTATTGGAGTTTAGAAGTCTCTGTGCCCATAGAATGAACTTGGTCTTGGTAAATCTAGAAAGGATCTGAGGAATTTGAAAGCTGGGAGTCAGTATTCCCACAGCTAATTTATATTCTCTTCAGACAAAATAGGTTTAAATTGTGCTTCTGAATTATGGGCCTCCTCTGTAAATTACAGAACATTAGGCTTTTTAATCTTGGGAGGAAGGACAGGATCAAAAATGCATCTCTCTTTTTTGGGTTGTATATTTCTATTGATGAAATTTCAGGCATGCCAACCAATTGTCCCACGTGAAGTAGTTGGCTTCCTTTAAGTCTTTTTTCTTTTACAGTTTTTATGCACAAGAAGAATTTTCTTTATAAGGTAGAGCTTTGTCAGTGCATTATGAGAATGGGTTTTGTCCACTTTACATTTTACAGGCTGCGAAAGGTTAATGGGTGAACTTGCTTTCTTCTTTGTGTATTGAAGATAAACTTCCATTGAAGAGGCAATCTTCGGATCAACTTTGGAGGCCATATCCAAGATTTTTGGGGCATGGCACATGTGGCCCTGAAGCCATATGCTGTGTACAAACTGAAATTATGGTATGTCAGAAAGGATGCGCCTTACTTGTTCTCCTGTGATAGACTTACCACATTCCTCTGCTATATACGGATCACACTCTGTTTTACACCAGTCATTACAAAATTGCAGAGCCTGTTATAGGGAACTAATTTTGCATAGTGTAATTTTGGAAAATCTAACTTGGTGCTTTATAGGATGCTATAAAGACATAGTCTGCTAATTCAAATAGATCCTTAAAGAGTCCACACAGATGTTTCCGGGCTATTGGGAAATCCCCATGAATCCATGAAAATACCGGTAGACGCCACACACACAGTTTCACTGTCAGATTTAGAAATACATCTGACGAGGCTACACAGGCCTGCTGCAAGCCCATCCATGGGGCCTTAAACCCTTGTGGAGGAAGTACGACTTGACCCATAGTGTATGACATAATCTGTTTAAACTTTGGAATTACAAACAGGTTCTGATGCTTCATGGAGAGCCCCTGCATACTGCCTGTTCATTCTTGAAATCTCTCCAGAGGAAAAACATGAAAAAGGACAAGTCTTTTGCACAAAAATAAGACTAAGACATCTTGTTACATCTTGTATTAACCATTGATTGACCTTCTTGAGTCCCATTTGGATAAGATTTTGACAGAGATTTATATAATTTAGAGATGTATCTATCAGATGCTACTGCACTGGGTTTAACTCCATAGTTCTACTAAATCTGGATAAGCATGCTGTGTGACTTGCAAGAGAAATGTCACTGAGTTAAGGAGAAACCAACAAGGTGTGACAAGGGTATAAGTGCACTCTTAGTGCCTCTTTAATGCAAGTATTTTCCTGGTATTGCATGACTGTTATGCAGGTTCAGTAAAACATACCAACAGTTTTAGTATGAATGCCCCTGTTCTTCCTAAAGTACCTTTTCTGCTGAAGTTCTTCCCATTCCTAGTATTTGAATAACTGCTTTTAGTTACTTCCTGGGTGAAGTTAAACAATATTGATCCATTTTGGCTGCATTAACTCTAGTAATACCTTCTGCGTGTATTCAGTAATGAGGAACATTATAATATACTTCAGAATGAACCCTGCTACGAAGCATTTGTCTATAGAAACACAACATCACATTTGGGAACTGGATAATAGCTGAAGCTTAACAGATTTGATACTGATAGATAAGCAGTCTGCTCCAGACAAGAGAGAAGCCATATATACAGAGATGATCTGCCAGATGCAGAGCACATCAAGTAAGCCATATATCAGCCCCAGGTTTAAATCTTAAGCCTTTTCCTTCCATCTTTTCTAACTCTTGACTCTTTTTTTTCCCAGGCTTGAAAGCAGAGGGCATAGGCATGTTTATATGATGGTATTATCAAGTTTTATCATTCCCTGGTGGACCAAGAGGTCCTGGACATTTTTATGGGTCTGGAGAGCATTTTGCTCCTTTTTTTATTTCCATTTCTTTAACACTGAAAGTTGATAAGATTATCCATATCTCTCTTTCCTTCCTCATTTATGCCTGGGGATGTCAGGCACTGATATGGGTAGATTTTTTTTTAATCCTTGGCTGAAGATGAAGAGCTCCTTTGTGGACCTTCTCTCCCCTCTTTTCTTCTGATACCAGGAGAGAATCCATCTCTTGCTCTTCTTTGTCAAGAACTGTCTCATTCCAGGAGTCATTTAGTCTCTGTCCTCTAACTTCAGGTTGAGACGATTTCTGGGTCTCTTTCAATGGTCATGAAAATATCTCTTCCCCTACCATCAAACAAAATTAAATTCAATGGTGAAAAAAGTAAGATTCTACATTTAGGCAAGAAAAACAAAATGCACAGTTATAGTATATGTGGTACCTCGCTCAAAAGTAGCAACTGTGAGAGGGATCTTGGAGTCCTAGTGGACAACCATTTAAATATGAGCCAGCAGTGTGCAGCAGCTGCAAAAAAGCCAACACAGTTCTAGGCTGCATAAACAGAGGGACAGAATCAAGATCACATGAAGTGTTAATACCACTTTATAATGACTTGCTAAGGCCACACTTGGAATACTGCATCCAGTTTTGGTCGCCATGATGTAAAAAAGATGTGGAGGCTCTAGAAAGAGTGCAGAGAAGAGCAAAATGATTAGGGGACTGGAGGCTAAAACATATGAAGAACGGTTGCAGGAACTGGGTATGTCTATTTAATGAAAAGAAGGACTAGGGGAGACATGATAGCAATGTTCCAGTATCTCAGGGGCTGCGAGTCCAGCTATCCTCCAAAGCACCTGAGAGTAGGACAAGAAGCAATGGGTGGAAACTAATCAAGGAGAGAAGCAACTTAGAACTAAGGAGAAATTTCCTGACAGTTAGAACAATTAATCAGTGGAAGAACTTGCCTCCAGAAATTGTGAATGCTCCAACACTGGAAGGTTTTAAGAAGATTTGGATAACCATTTGTCTGAAGTAGTGTAAGGTTTCCTGCCTAAGCAGGGGGTTGGACTAGAAGACCTCGAAGGTCCCTTCCAACTTTGTTATTCTGTTCTGTTCTGTTCTGTTCTGTTCTGTTCTGTTCTGTTCTGTTCTGTTCTGTTCTGTTCTGTTCTGTTCTGTTCTGTTCTGTTCTGTTCTGTCCAAACTAGGTCCCCTCCCGTTCAGTTCAGATCTCCTGGCAGGTATTGGTGCAGGTCCTTCTGGCATGTGAGCTAGTTTTGGCTTGTTGGGATATTGTACATGGAATTATTGAAGGAAGTGAACAATGTGGATCCATTCTGCTGTTTCCCATGAAATGAAAATATTGAAAAATAGTAAAATAAACTGCAAACTGTAATGGTACTAATTGATTTCCCCCCCCCCCAAAAAATAGGAATGTGGTTTACTTATAGAATGACTGTACAGCATGATAAATATGTATGTAAAGGCAGTGACTGTGAAGGCTATTTTGCTTTCTTATACAAAGGAAAAAATAGAATGAATGCAAAAAAAAAAAAAAAACCAAACCAAAAACCCAGAGTAGTTTGTTTGCTACACATACGTGAGAATATATTTGGCAGAATTCTGTTTGAAAGGGTGGAACAAATGACACGTGAACAACATTTTTCAGAAATGCAGGTGGATTTATGATGGATGGGAGGTGTACAGATCTGATTTTTGCTCTTGGCTGCTCAGAGAGAAATATATACCTGCAAGAAAGAAAAGTTATTGTAAGTTTATTTAGAAAAAGTGATAAAATGAATACATTTGAATTCCGGAATATTGGATGCAAATATGAGTTGGTTACCGACTGCAGTAAAAACAATGTATGATGAATATAGAACATTTGTGAGAATATTTCCAAGGCTCAGTGAATGTTTCATCGTTGAGATGAAAGTGAGACAAGGATATGAAATATGACCTTGGTTATCTGTATAGACAAAAATAAAAAAAAATGCTTGTGGTGATGTTAAAGGTATGTTGAGCGGGGACATAAGTGGGCATGTATTTGTATAAAGACAATGTTGTACTGTTGGTTGAGAACCCAAGATATTTGCAATAAATGTTAGATTAGATTCAATGAAGAAATGAAAGGTATAATATGGGAAATTGCTTCTTCTGTTTAACAAGGAAAAATAGAATTTATAAATAAATCGCAAAAACTAGATGACTGTCTATCCCTTGATAAAATAATTATGAAAGGAAGAAGGGATGGAGAAAATTTAAGTCACCCAATGCCAGCACGTGGACTGTTGCAAGGAATGAATATCTGAAGAAGGAAATTAAAACATTTGTTTATAAGAGGATGCTTTTTCTCTCTCATACGGAAGAATTGGACATGTCAGTGAAAATATAAAAGCAAGCTGAACATAGTTGGAATAGTTTCTGTAAAAAGGGTATTAGTCAAGTGAGAAAAGTACAGCCAAGAATGGATGCAAATGAACGACCGATATGAAAGAAGCACACTGAAATGTTTTTTTTAAAAAAACATTTTTTATTTTCAAACAAAAAACAAACAAAACGTAAAAACATCATCATTCCCAATCATTACAGACAGTGTATAGAACGGTTTTCATCCTTTTGTGCTCCTGCAATCTTCATAATATCAATATACAAGCTTATTTCCTAAAAGAAGAGTTTAAAATATTTTCTTATTACATTTCATATTTCATATCTCATCTCCATGTTTTATTTTCTATCCATTGATAAAACAAACCCCATATCAAGTAATATTGTTTATCTTCCTGTTCTCGTATTTCAAGTGTCAATTTACTCATTTCAACACATTCCATCATTTTCTTAATAATTTCTTCATCGTTAGGTATTTTCTCTCCTTTCCAATTTTTAGCAAATACAATTCTAGCCACTGCTAAGATATTCACAATTAAATATTGCAATTCTTTATTATATGACTCTGGTAAGATCCCTAGTAAAAATATATCTGGTTTAAAGTCAATATGCCTCTTTATCATCTTCTCCAGCCACGTATGTATCTTAGTCCAGTATCTCTTGGCATCTGCATAAATCCACCACATATGGTAATATGATCCTGGGGTCTGATGACACTAAAGAAGCACACTGAAATGTTTTTGATCATACCGAAAAAGAAATGAATGAGGATTGCATTGCAAAACGAATACAGGATATAAAACTGAATGAGTTGACAGGAATGAGAAGATGATAAAGTTGTGATTGGAGGGAATTTTTTTTAAAAATTTGATTTATATGCCGTCCTCCTCCAGAGACTCAGGGCGGCTTACAATGTGTTAAGCAATAGCCTTCATACTTTTGTATAGTTATACAAAGTCAGCTTATTGCCCCTACAAATTGGGTCCTCATTTAACCTACCTTAGAAAGGATGGAAGGCTGAGTCAACCTTGAGCCTGGTGAGATTCGAACCTACAGTAATTGCAGGCAGCTGGTTTAAATCACTATGCTTTTAGTCTGCTGAGCTAAACCAGGCTACCTGGTTTATTGATGAGATCCTAAAGAGAAGAGGTAATAACTCTATCCTACATGGTGGAGGCTTTGATGGTTTGCAAGCATAGAATGTTACGGATAGTTATAGTGAGTAGTGTTGGTATAAACTACATTTAGCTATATTTTCCATCCCCCCCCCCCCAATTTCATGTTTTTAACTTGTTTTGTTCTTTTTTCCCTGCACTTTTGTTGTTCTTTTCTGCACCCTGCATAGCATGGCTTATCCCAAAAGGAACAATACAATAGAATGTATGCATACAGTACATGAAGCTAAGGGCAACTTTGAACTCGGCACCAGCAGAACAACTGCAGAAATAATTCTCTTACTCACTGCTCTGGCAGCTGAAGTAGCAGCAGTAGCGCAAGTAAGGAGTTATTCAACTCTGAGTATTATTCTTCCAAGATGGGTTGTAAATACTCTGTTAAAACAACAAATACACAATTGAGCGGCTTCTGCCCAATTAAAGGCACAAACTGCACCAGGATTTATTTATTCTGTAAAGACAACAGTCCCTTCGATCTCCTTCCTGCATCTTTGCTGGTTTTCAGTGTGGCATCGTCTTTTTTGTTTTTTGTTTTTTCTGTTCCCCATCCCTAATTTGAACAAACTACTCTGGGCATCAGCCGTGAATGGGGGCTGCCCCCTCCCCAGCTCACGTTATAAATTCATGAAATGAGTGTTTCATAATAGAGAAATGGAGAGAAGCCTTTATTTATTGCAGCTCCAGCAGATGCTGCAATAATGAACATGAGTCTTTTACATTGTCCTCATTCACGTCGTTCATGCTCAATTTTATTATGAGTTGTGTAATGTAATGTAATGCAATGTAATGTTCAGCTTCTCTGTGACACAATCAAAACACACATTTCTCATATGCATGTGTCTTTTCTTGGGAGGATGGTGGGTAATTGAAAACACTTTATCAGTTTGGAAGTTAATGGCATAGGAGAAAGAGATTTAGGTACACAATTCCTATTGATAATGGGAGTTTCACAGCTGCTGAAAACATGCTGCTAAATGTTGACTAAAGATAAGCGCAAGAATATATCTGTGTGCCATGAACTTCACATAGCATTCACCTGTTCTCCAAGCAAGTAAGCAAAATGAACATTTCACTCTGCCATGTGCAATAGTTATACCAGCTGTAATGTATATGGGAAAGGAAACACAGAGTCTAAATGAGCACCTCTGTTTATATTTGGGAGGCAAGGATCCTTAGTGGTGAGGTACCCTTCTGTACAGGCCATTGCTAAAGGAAATCCAAGCTAGTTCCTGTTTATATTAAGAGCCGTGAGGGCGTAGTGGATAGAATACAGTATTGCAGGCTAATTCTGCTGACTGCCAGCAGTTCGATTCTCACTGGCTCCAGGTTGACTCAGCCTTCCATCCTTCCAAAGTTGGTAAAATGTGGACCCAGATTGTTGGGGGCAATATGCTGACTCTGTAAACCCTTTAGAGAGGGCTGTAAAGCACTATGAAGTGGTATATAAGTCTAAATGCTACTGCTATTGCTATATACTTATTGTGCATCCATTAGATCAAATGGAATTACATATGAACACGTGCACAGATATTGATGCCCATGTATGCAGATGATCACATATGCAGAACTGTGCCCTGAAGAATTGTCAGCCTAAAGTACAGGCTGGTGATGATTAGAACCACATTTCAAGGGGACAGTGGATATCGTGTTCCTTGAACCACCGCACTGTAGTATTCCCACCCACAATTTTAGGGGGGAAACCCCCTTTTGATACTGGGAGGTGAGATGCAGTGACATTCTGCCAATTTATTCAGATTAAAAACAATTCAGATGTATTAATAGAGAAAACAATAAAGCCTTACTGGGTATTGTTTCCACCTTTGCCATTAGGCCTTCTAACATCCAAAGAAAGTACATGACATGTTTAATCTTGACTTCTAAAACTGTTCAAAGGATCTCAAGGAAGGGATTTAGGCAGAACACTGCAAGATTTAAAGCAAGGCTAGTTCCTAATTCCATTTTAGAGAACAGTAAGATGCTAAACTCTTCTTATTATAAGGACTTGTGCGCTCAGTGATTAAAATGGAAAAGAAATACAGACAAGTTTTTATTTGGAGCCTTAAAATAATGGACTTTACCCTCCTTTAGTCAAAAGTCCAGACAGACCCCTTAGCAGGGCTACAGCTCAAATTTCTTCTGTCTTACAACATTGATAAAATGAGGCACAGATTTTCATAGGGAGGGAGAGACACAGAGGGCCCCATTCACAAGGGTCTGGGAGTATCTTTATGTCAAGCAAGCCAGGCCAAAGGGGTCATAGCAAAGGCACAGATGCACTCAGAAAAATACACTGCTATTGTATAAAGCAAAGTACCATATGACCAGGCTCAAATTTCACTCCCAGGTTCTAAAGGATGCCTCCCAACTGTATTGACCAAGTGCATCAAATAGGCACAACTTCAGGCCTGCTATACAGTATTGTATAATTCTTCTTCTTCTTCTTCTTCTTCTTCTTCTTCTTCTTCTTCTTCTT
>WNWU01000017.1:13915110-13931589 GCA_012654045.1 Ptyas mucosa | reverse complement strand
CTCCTTCTCCTTCTCCTTCTCCTTCTCCTTCTCCTTCTCCTTCTCCTCCTCCTCCCCTTGCCCTCCTCTTCCTCCCTTTTCTCTCCACCTTCCTCCCCTTCTCATACATTCTAACTGAGGAGGAAATCCCATTCTTTTGTTTGTTCTTGTACGAGAAAGCATTTATATATTCTTGCTGAAAGGAATTCATCTCACTGCTTCTATTTTCCCCCTCCTCTGTTGGAGGAGGATGAAGATTTATACCTTCTAGCTGAGACTGAAGTGGTTTAATTCATGCATTTCATTTTTATTCTAACTTCTGCTTGCACGGGAAGCATTCATGAATGCCAGATAAGATTGAATTGGTAGAATGGATCAACAGCTGCCCACAAATCTACTAATGATGTAACTCAACACTCAGAGAAAGATAACGTGTTTACAAAATATGTGCTCAGAAGTTATCCTTGCAAGCCAAGGTGCAGTCTGGTGTCCTCCAGTGTTTTCTTTTCTTTCTTTTTTTTAAACAACTCCCACAATTCATTAATTGTGCTAGGCGGAGTCAGAGGCCCAGATATCTGGAAAGCACAGGTTGCATAAGTGTGATGTAGATCCTTTTTTGACTCTTTTCCATTAGGAGAATTTACAAAATGATACTGCATCATCCGCCTGTCATTTCCTGTGCCCTTTGCTTCGTAATCAGAGCTGCTCCCAAGATGACAATGTTCTTTCACAGGCTTAGAGACTGGGCTAAGTCCAACTGCTCCTGCAGTCTGCATGTTATTTTGTTATGCGTGCGCATAGTGTTTCTCCAGGGTATATGGGATGGCATATATAGGGATTTCACATGGTGTAATTTGAAGCCCTTTGGAGAACAGACTAAGCCCCAAGGTAATGAAATCGGCATTGGTTTAAAGTTTGAACTCCCGCTTACCCTAATGACTTGTCACAAAGAAACCTGTCACACATTTTTGAGAAATGCGATTCTTTGCTTTCTAGAAATGGAAAACAAATTCTGGAAAGCCCCAAGAACTCTGATGACATCATGATAGCCAGGATTTCTTCCGGAGGTTATCTGTGACACACTTGTTGACCAGCTCTTATGTATGCTGCTAATGGATTATCCACCCTGGCATCTGAGTAAGGTGGCAGCTCAGATGAGATCAGGTGCACAATTATAATTAGCTGCAAAATAAAAGATATATTTGTTATATGTGTCATTAATAAAGGGCAAAAAAAAGATATCATTTTTATTGCTCCGGGTCATTGAAGTTGAAAAGCATCAGATACGAAAATAAATTACCAATACTTGGATTGAAGAAAAAGCACACACAGCATCATCAAAATCATAGCCACTAAGTCAATGTCAGAGCTGCCATCGTATGCTTGAGCTTCACATTCACTAGCTGACAGCCTGCTATGAACTATGGGGGGAGGGAGCCAGATAGGAGGGGGGAACTCATACCAATTCATCCTACCTTCCAGAGACACCATCTCAAGGACAAAGGCTGGGAATGGAATGCAACGGCTCACCAACCAGCCCACCATTGAAGAGGCTGTTCCCAAAACAATTTATTCAAACATAATTGAACAATAATGGGAGGAGATGAACTGGATGGGGAAAGTTAACAGGGAAATTTTGGCACACAAACGTCAGTTCTGGCTTTGCTATACCGCAATCCACTTGGCTTTTAGTAAAAATATACGTTTCACGACAAATGGAATCGAGGTCTTTCTTGGCTGAAGGACCAAGTTGGGGCAGGACTGACAATCATGACAAATTTCAATTTGTTCTTAGAGAAATTCCTGGAATCCAGTGATGATACCAGCTTGCCAGTTTGATCTCAAGGGAGATTCAAGGTGCTGGTTGCCACCTAAAAACCCCTACATGATGTAGTGTCTGCCTATTTGCCATTGCATCTGCCCAGCCAGTTCAATCTAGCAGGGTTGGCACACTCCAGCCTCCATTGATTAAATAGTGCCATTTATTGGAACCCCCAAAGTATGCCCTCTGCAACTGTGGTTGCCCTTTCGAATGAGCCTCTTCCTGAAATTTATTGTTCCCATCCTACTGCTAGACCCTACCGCAGGGGTAGGCAAATATGGCCCCTTTATAGCCTGTGGACTTCAACTCTCAGAATTCCTGAGCTAGGTGGCTTAGGAATTCTGGGAGTTGAAGTCCACAGGTCATAAAGGGGCCATAGTTGCCCACCTCTACCCTACTGGCTTCTCTCTCAGGCTTTTGGTATGGATGAGTGACACCCTTTTCTTTTTTCTTTCTTCAGGTTGGATTCCTTTGCCATCATTGTAGTGTCTTGTGCTGGTTTTTATTGGCTTTCTTGTTGTTTGTATTGATTTCTATTCTTATGTTTTTAATAATTGTAAACAGCATATATATTTTATAAATTATTATTGTGAAGTTAGCTTTGCTCAGTGATTACATGTCTATTTCCCTCCTTATTTATTGTGATAATTTAATTGTATTAATGTTTTGGGAATTTTGCACGCTGATTATTTTTACAAACCAAATATATTAGAAGCTCTCCATAGATTTTTTTACATGTTTATATAATTTTATATTTATAATGAATTTTAATCTGGATGTCCCCTTCTACCAGTTCACAACTAAGAAAAATGCATTGCAATTAAGTCTGGATATAAACAGTTTGGGTATAAACATTTTTGGATACATTGCTGTCATACAAGGTATAAACTCCCCTCTGAAATTCCATAATGCACTAGCAGCTCTTCAGAATTACTTTGGGTAATACTATCAGGTTCCAAATATAATGTAGCCATGGTAATATCACATTCTTGATCAAAATGATCAGAGCAGTGCTATGATGGAAAGTAAATTTGTTGAAACAGCAAGTAGGAAAGAATACATTATTCTTACATTGATAGTCATGACATACAGTCGTGCTAGATTTTAGATAACCTAAATGTTATATCTTAGATTATTTGATTATCAAACCAATCAGAGAGAAGACAATTCGGGTTGTAATACCAAAATGTACCCAAGACTTAATGTGAGGCACATCACTGAAGTGAGAACAATTATACTGCTACCACATATAATATATATGTAAAGGGGGGAGGGGGATTGCTAATAAAATACAACATGTTAATGTTATGAGGAAATGCCTCAAAAATGAGGAGATGGGGTTTTTTTAAAAAGATGATCATATTTTCCAAAACGCTTGGAAGTTATTCAAAGCTGTAGTAATAGAAGCTTGGCCAGAATGCAAACCACATATCAGGAATTGTACTGCTAAGTCCAAGAGGATGTCACTGTAGTTAATAAGCAAAGTAAGGAAGTTATTAGAGTAAAATGGCTTCTTTCAGAGTCCTGACCAAATGTGGAACGTTATTACAACAATGAAGAATGCTTTCAGTACAGGAAGGGAGGCATTTGTACTATTGGACAATAAAGGAGTAAAATACGCTTTAAAGAAGGAAAACAAGACTATAGTAGAGAAAATTAAAATGATTAATCACCAGAGTACTGTGGATTACTTTGAAAACTAAGATGTGATAAAATGGGATTAATATATAATTCATCCCCATCCTTCCGTACCCACCATAACGCCAAGTTACACTGCAGCCACTTTAGTAAAGCACCCATTATAAGGCCAACCTTTTAAAACAGGATCTAGGTTGATCTAGAAAATCATGAAACTTGTAGGAGGGTTAGTTGTATATAATTTCCAAGTAAAGGAATGCAAATAAATGTGGAAGATAAAATGAGAAAATGCAAAGAAGTACAACTTGGATGGTTACAAGATGTTTCCAAGATTTATGATTTGCAAAGATAAAATCCTGTTTTGCTAAACCACTGGGGAGTCTGATAGTGGATGATGCAAAAGGCATAATGTACTTGGATTTTCACAAAGGAGGAAGCACCAAAGTAAGTTTATCAGTGAGGATGTAAGAAAGAGCTTGGTCTCTCCAGTGCCATCAAAATCAGAACTTGCAATAGTGCTTCTCCATGCATTTATTTGTTGTACTTATTGTAATTGGCACATTTATAAGCACATGGCATTTCTAACAGCACAAATCAACAAATATATTAGCAAATATCAAAATAATAACTACAAATAAATGCAAACAAAGAGGATGGCCAAATACAGTTTCCAAATTCCCACCAGAACAACCCCGTTTTCTCCAGTTCCCAGAATGCCAATAAGGAGCATTGAGTTGGTCAAATAAAAAGGATCTCAACAAATTATTGTTGGTGAAGACAAAAAAAGCATGAAAAGCTCCAAGAAAAGCTCTCCAGAGTGCAGAAATGGCATTAGAATATCAACAAATACCAGATAAAATGTAGGTAAAGACTCCTATACTGTATTCGGTTTGGTGTTGATGGCAGCTCATCTGCCACTGAGAGACCAGGAAAGACTTGTTGAATTTAAAAGAAAAATGTCTGACTTCTGTGAAATGGATAGCATTCAGAACAGTTATGTTCTGATAGCAATCAGTAGCACAAAGATCAAAAATTGGGGGGCGGGAACCCTACCTCTTCTAATATGTACTCATTCACCCTTTAAAACCTGTTGGAGATACCTTTCTAAAAATCACCTTATTGTCAGGAGCCCATCTATCTGGCATTGAAGAGAATGGGTCATTTCCTGAATTGTAACCAGGCTGAATGGCTCCAACAGATCCTAGGATCAACATCCAGAAGAGTGAAGTGCTAGGAACAGTTAAGATCCTGCACAGAACCCTCAAACTCCCAGGCCTCTGTAGTAAGGAGGGGTGAGAAGTAGTAAGGAGGGGTGAGGAGCAGGAATAAGGAGGGATGAGAAGGAATTTTTGTTTTTATACACACACACATGTACACTAAAAAAGAATAATAGTATACAATTCTAGTTTATGTTTTTAAACTTTTTATACTCTGTTAGTCCCACTAAGCAATTATTTGGTTAAAATAGTAGATAGAAATTAATTAATTAAAATCCTGTGATCAAGCAAGGCTCAGAAGACGAGTGGCTCTCCTATGACCTTATCTTCTGTAGTCTCTGGTTGTTTGTCTCTTCTTTTCTGTCTGATCCAATCTGTGAATGCCATTGGCTGGCCAAATGGGTCTGGGAATAAGTCATCTTTCAGCCAGCTGAGTATTCGGCAGTGCCATTAGACAGACCGACTTCTTCAATTTATGAGAAATATTTGATAAACATTTCTCCCCTCATAGATGGCTTAATAATGGAGACTTTGGAATCATGCCTTACTGGAATATCTTAGTGAGTCATTTCTGTATCTGTCCTTGAAAATGGATGCATGCTACGATAAGGCACATAGTGCTTTACAATTCTTATTCACATCTTCCTGAATGGACATGGATAACAATTGAATGTTGGCCTTGATAGGTCTTTGGTATAATCCCACAGGTTTCTTTCTAACGTTTTTAATACAGCTCTGGATAAATCTCAATTTTTACCTATTTGATTAACAAATAGTTAATCAAAAGATTAACTGTGGCTGGGGAGCAGTTTTGTTGCCTTAATTCTCATGCTGTGGATACAAATAGCTTGATAAGGTAAAAGCATAGCAACAAAGCTCTGTCTGTTCTAATAATAAAAGGCAGAGATAGGCAATCTTTTATGGCATGAGAATACAACATATGTCTTTTGGGATACCTCTGTCAGACTGGAGCTGAGCATCCACACATAAAACAACCCACACGCTTTATTTTTACATATCCAGAGACATCCTCAAACTGTTTTTCCAGCACTCTTAGATACCAATATAACGTTCCTGCACTATGCCTCCCTCTCAAGCATACCTAACGGAGGTGGATACAAAACCGCGCATTTAAAACATCCTCTCTGTGTCACCCATCCACCCATGCCACAGCTCAGAGATTAGTACAGGGCCCTCCCTCAAATCCATCACCCTCCCCTACAGGTGGACAAATGGGATTTTGAGTTGCCATCAGACTGAGAACGAAATCTCATACAAAACTTAAGATCTTCCTGCCTCTACCCTGTTCAATCTCCATGGATGCCTGTTTATGCCTCCAGGCAGCTGGAGATTTGACTGAAAAAGCATGAGCAAGACAGACTGATTGCAAAAGGAAATGAAAAACAAATGACAAATTCAGAAGAAAGGAAGAGAGAGAGAGGAGAGACAGAGAGAGGAGAGAGAGAGACAGAGAGAGACAGAGACAGAGACAGACAGACAGAGACACAGAGAGACGGGGAGAGAGAGACAGAAAGAAAGAGACAGAGACAGAGAGAGAGGAGAGAGAGAAAGAGACAGACAGACAGACAGAGAGGAAAGAGAGAGTGAGTGAGAAAGAGAGAGAATTCAGCTGGTGATACAATGAAGATATTGTTTCAAGTAGTAGTGTTCTCTTAAGAGGTGTGTTCTCCTATTTGTGCTTAGTTAATGGAATAGACCGTGTCTCCAGAGGTGACTTCATGTTTCTCTTCTAGTAGTAAGGAGAAGATTGACTCAGCTTAGCACACACATCCAAGCAGCTAACTCCAGAGTCAACAAACAAACCAAAAAAAGAGGCTTTTATGAGGAGACCAGTAAGTGCACCGCGCCCCCAACAAGGCCATGATGGTGGTATTTCTATCGTAAAGTTCAGTCAAGTTCATGACATTAAACAGGGCTGCAAATAAAGTCTGCAGAGAGGCAACCTTTATCTTCCCACAAAATATCTCCAGGCAAACAGAAAAATAGGGGTTGTCAAACTTCACTCGTGGTCTCACTCAGCCGTTGTATGTACTGAGGTGTGTGTTATCACTGGCTTTGTTCACCAAACATAATGGCTAAAGGAGTCCCGTTTATTTACCTATGTTCAGGGATTAAAGTGTTTCTCCCTCTCCCTCCCTCTCTCTCCCTCTCTCTCTCTCTCTCTCTCTCTCTCTCTCTCTCTCTCTCTCTCTCCCCATCTTCCCCTAATTTAAAGGCTTGTTTTTCACCCAATTCTCCATTTACTTTTTTTTCTCCTCCTGCAAAATGCACAACTTATAGGTTAAGGGAAGGAGAGCTAAGACATGTTTTGAAATAATTTCTCCTTTTAAAAAAACCCCTCCCCCCCATTTTTTTAAACAAGAATAAAGTCAATATTTGGGACAAACTACTATAGAAATTGAATAGAGTTACAGTGGCAGCTGACTCAGATTCCTCTACCACTAATGGTGCACTTTTGACCAGTTGAAACCACTTTTGGCTCTCTCAAAGGAGGTTACTGACATGCTTAGGTGAGAAAAGAGAAGGACAAACATAAAATGTAAGAGAAAATTACAGTTCTCTCATCTATATTTTGTGATCCATCTTCAGTGGCAACCTAGTCTGTCGAATGAGGTTTTGTGCAAATTCCCCATAGAAGTTAATGCTGTGGAAGGCATCGCTGTCAGAAGATGCCAGCAGACCCAGGTAATATACGGAGGTTTTGCCCTGCTCAGGAATAAAGAAAATGGGAAGAATTTTCTCCAATGAACACAAAGTGTATACAAATGAGGCAGTAGTGGGTTTCAAATCCCGTTGCTACCGGTTTGCTCATGGGCGCACGCACGATGCTTCTGCACATTCTCCAAGCTTGTGGGTTGGTTTCTGAACATTTCATTATCAGGCTGAACATGTTACCTAGCCTGATAATGAAACATTTGGAAACCAACCCACAAGCTCAGAGGACAAACCTTCACCCTCAAGGTTAGGATGACTAATAGGGAAGTCTCCCTCAAGATTCCTGGTACAGATAGGCCTCATTTATCAACTGTCTCATTGAACCACCATTTGCAGTTATAACAGTGATGAAAAAATAATTTTGTGACCAGTTCTAGCATTTATGACCTTAGTGGGCATGTAAAACAAAAGGAAGCTGACATAAGATTGTAAATACAGTTGCAGTTTCACTTAGTGACTGCTTCCCTTAACAACTCAATTTCCAGTCCCCAATGTGGTCACTAAGGGGTGGTGCGGTGGCTCTGTGGTTAAGACATTGGGCTTGTTGGCTGTAAAACCAGCAGTCCAGGTTCAAGACTCAAGTGTCCTGCGAAGGGTTGAGCTCCTGTCCTTGCCCCAACTCCTGTCAACCTAGCAGTTCAAAAGCATGCAAAGGCGAGTAGATAAATAGGTACCACTTTGGAGGGAAGGTAACAGCATTCTGTGATGTCATGATGGTCACATGACTGTGTATATGTCTTCAGACAGAATTGTCTTGAAATAGAGATGACCACCACTCCCTATATTCAGCAACAACTAGCAGAGTAAAATCTGCAGGCACTCCTTACTTATTATGGTCGCTAAACAAAGACTACCTGTATGTATGAAGGAACACTTGACTTAAAAGTGTTCAGAGTGTTCAAGGCTTAAAACAGTGGATATCATCAATCAAGACATTAAAATAAATGCAACCAGAGTACAACATCGGAAGAATAAAGGATTTTTTTAAAAAAACAAAACACAAAGCCAATAAAATGATAAATCAATAGATAATATTTATTATTTTGGTCAGTGACAAAATAAAATAGACTATCTATATCTATATCTATATCTATATCTATATCTGTATCTGTATCTGTATCTGTATCTGTATCTGTATCTATATCTATATCTATATCTATATCTATCTACATCTACATCTACATCTACATCTACATCTACATCTACATCTATCTGTCTATCTGTCTATCTGTCTATCTATCTATCTATCTATCTATCTATCTATCTATCTATCTATTTATCTATCTATTTATCTATCTATCTAGCTATTTCAATGGTGGGTTGCCCCCAGTTCGTACTGGTTATACAGAATATAGGTTCTAAATGGCAGGAGGCTCCGCCCACCGACCCCGACGTCATCAGAACGCTTCTGCGCATGTTCTTTGAATTAATTATAATCTTATAAAGTTGAGATAAAAATACATAAAAATAAATAAAATGCAGTGGCGAGGAGAGTAAACCAACTAACCATCCATCCAACCAACCACATAGCCATAAGATAAGCGAACCAGGTATGAAAATGTCAGTCATGTACAGTAGTCAGTGTTGTGTACATTCACAATAGCTCTTCAGAATTTTGCTACATTATGGGTGATGATAACACTTCACTTCTCTGATCAAAGGAATTAGAAAGCTAATGTATTTATTGATCAGATTTATGAAGTTGCCCATTTCACCCAAGGCACACAATTTAATGTAGTGGTCAAGGCAGGGCTGCATATACAGTTACCACCTTTGTGTTTTCACAACAGTTCTGTGAGGTAAATTAGATTGGATGGTTCAAGGCCAAGCAAGCCTTTGACCCCAAATCTTCCAGTCTTAAGACTTTTTACAAACTTTCAAAGCAGACTGCTAGCATTCGTGAAAGGTCATTCAAGCTATAAAAGAAGCTCAACCGTACTCTTAGCCAGTTTATAGCCTTGTCCTCTAAGTAAAGTGAATTTTAGTGAGTTTACTTGCTTAAGACCATGAATTAAGAAATGTAGCCCCCCTCCGCCCTGCCCCATCCTTTGCCTACATATGTTCAGGAAGGAAATGGCAGGGTTTCTTCCGTGAAAATATCCTTTTTAACATCTGAACTTTTTTCTTCCAAATATGCAACTTGAAGTTTCTGAAAAAAAATTAGTAGAAGCTTTGACATTCCCAATCTATTCCTGACTCACGCGGGCAAGACAAGCAATGAGCATTGGGCACCTGTTTCCATGTTAGTTAGTAAATCCAGCGGTGCCCATCGAATAAGTTACACCTTCCTGGAAGCAGGAAGGAGGCCCATGTGAGGAATGTAAAACAAAGGAACTGATTTGAATACAGAATATCCTTCTGTCTTCACATTTTCGACATGCCCGTTCTTCTCCTCCCCTACAGCCTTGGCAACACAGAAAAAGGCTTGGCTCTCCTTGGCACAGAGGATGGCAAGACTCTTTCTTAACTTTGCAGCCAGTTAGCCAAGTGCCATGCCTGCCTGCCTGTCATATCTCCAGGTAAAATCAAAGGGAGAAAGAAGAGAAGAAACATCGAAGTTTAAGCTTAGATTTCCCTTATAGTTCAGCTGGATGAACCTGTTATATACTATAGAACAGGATGTCTGGGGTTCACCTGCATTCCTCTTGAACAAAGGGTTTATTCAACACATTTCTTCTTGTCTCTCTTTCTCTCTCTCTCCCCCTTCCCAGCTAGCAAAGCTCAAAGGCTTTAAGGTGGCAACATAGGAACTTTTTAAGGCTTGCAAAAAAAGACTAAAGCCAAGGAATTGATCCTCCAGGTATAATTAACTGGGAATTGTACTGGGCAAGCTTGACTGGCTTTTGTGTGTGTGTGTGTGTGTTGGTTTTTGTTTTAATTTCTTTTGAAAAGTTCCTGTTTGTGGAATGTGCATCTCATGTTCAGGCCAGGCCTTCTGTGATTGCTGTTGAGACTCCCTGAAACAAGGCAGTTTCAACAGAGCTCCCAAAAGCAAAGGTTTTGTTTTATAGGCATTTCTAGAATGCAAAAGGCATAAATCATTCGGATGACTAGATCAATATTCAAAATGTGCAAACTGTAGTTGAACTGTGCAAGTGTCTGGAGGTAAAGTTTATTCATTTTAATTTTCATAATACAGATAGTCCTCAACTTACAACATTTCATTTAGTTGACTGTTACAACAGCACTGAAAAAAGTGCCTTATGATCATTTTTCACACTTAGACCATTGCAGCATCCCTGTGATTTGCATTCAGATGCTTGACTTACATTTATGACAGTTGCAGAGTCCCAGGGTCATGTGATTTTTGCAACCTCCTGACAATCAAAGTCAATGGGGAAGCTCGATTTACTTAACAACATAACAACTGTTACTAACTTAACAATTGCAGCGATTCACTTAACAAATGTGGCAAGAAAAGTTGTAAAATGGGTCAAAATTCAACTAACTTCTCACTTAGCAAATAAATTTTGGTCTCAGTTGTGGTCGTAAATTGTGGACTACCTGTAATAAGAAGATATTTTGCTTGTTTGTTGAAATCAGTTGAAAGTTGCTTTAAAATCAACCATTCGGTCTTTCTCAAGAAGGCTGTTATTGTCTTGCTTCCTTCATAGAATTTTATACAGGTCTGATGATATTATCTTCCATTTCCAAAGTCTCCTCAATTTTCCCAGCACTTTCAATCTCTTCCCTCTTTATCACAGAAAATCCTTCATGAAGGAAAATGTGGAACAACTGTGATGCCTTTTGATGGGAACCATTCAGTGGTGGGATTCAGCTGGTTCGCACTGGTTGTTAAATTACCACCACCACCACCACCACCACCACCACCACCACTACCCGCTATCAAAGTGGATCCTGGGTGCTACACTGCAATGGAGAAACGGGCAACGGAGAGGCCAGCATGAGGGAAGAAGGCCGCTTTCCCTCTTTCTTTTCCCTGCTCCTCCTCCTTCCCTCATGCAGGCCACTTTCTTTCCCATTTCTCCATTGCAGCACAGCACCCAGGATCCACTTTGATAGTGCGGGGGTGGGTGGGTGGGATTAGCAACTGGTTCACCCAGGGTCAGGTTGTCCGTTGTGGGAGTCTCGTCCCATGACAGAACTGGAGGACGGGGAGGGGCCATGCCTCCCACGACAGCCAACCTGACCCTGGGCGAACCGGTTGTTAAATTATTTGAATCCCACCACTGGAACCATCCATTTGGAAACATTACCTTAATAATGTCTCTGTAAACATACAGCAAGAGGAAGCAATCTGGTGCCCATAAACACCAATGTGCCAGAGGATTTCTCCTTTTGGTGCCTTTTAAGCTCTCTGCTCTTTGGTAGATATGCATGTGTTTTAGATGCTTTTAATTTAAAAAAAAAATTCAATAGCAACCTGCCACAATGAAAACAAAATAGTAGCATTCAGCATGACCTTTATTTCCCAGACTGCCCCTGGGCCCCACAGGCATCACACAGATAATAAAAAGGATAGATAGTCTCTGCCCAGAGAAAAAAATAAAAATAAGCTGGGGTAGAAGACAGCAAACTGGAAAGCCTGAAGAATATTTTTTCCCCCTGGTATTTTATAGTTTTTTAGCATCCAAATTACAGAATAAAAAGTACAATCTAGCAATTTTGGGAGTTCCACATCTTAAAGGTGCCAAGTTTTAGAAAATATTGATCTAATTGTTCTGTGGCCTTTCCTAACAGGCTGTCCTCTCTTTAGGGTCACAAGCCCACTGAAGACATGTTGAGTCTGTTTAAGGTCATGGCTAACATGTACATCAGTTTAAGGTCATGGGGCAACTGAAGGGGTTGCTTTAAAAATATCCAGACATGCATTTTATGGAAAATTATTTAGGAATTTTCTAAATTATATTTCAATTTTGCTTTACATCTGTAATGTTTTGCATCACTGATGTAACATATTTTTTTTGCTGTTAGACAGCTTATATAATTCATAGATACTGTGGGTTTTTACAATTAGATTAAAATAAGCCCTTTTAAAATAAATAATTAACTAACAAAGATTCATTTTCCCAGAATGAGAAGGATTTACAGAACATAATTACAATTTTAAAAGATTTGTCATAATATTTTTGGGATCAATAAAGATACAATTCATCTTCGTGCTTATTGAAAGCACCATAGAGTTACTTGTTAAGATGGGCAGCCTTATATAGTTCATTCATCACCAATCAATCAATACATTTGCAATTAGAGACTGAGGCAGGCTTCAAATTGATTGTTCTTTATGACAGGAGTTTAACTTGCATTAAAAATAAATCTGGCTTAACTGTCACGGAATGGACTGTGGCAGTTTGCACAGAGAGTAAATCCCCCCAGGGCTCCCGCAAAATATTTTCTTGCTACCCTATTTACTCTTCTAGTATTAGTCACAGTGTGTGAGTACTGAATGTATGTGGCAGAATCACATTTTTTCCCCCTAACCCTCCTTTTTTTTCTACCCCAGCTAGTTTTCCTGGAAATAAAGCTCCACTGATAACCTTGAAAGGGTTTTTTGTACCTTAAGAAAGCTTCCCTATATTGTTCGGTGCTGAATGTACTCAATGTTTTGAGACCATGAGTCCAGTTAATAACACTGGAAAAGGATGGAAAAGAAACCAACCACAAATGTTTATGGCAGTGGATTTTCTAGATTTGCTGAAAGTGACTTTGCTACAACATGGATACTAGTGCTGAATGCAGTGCTTCATCAGGCATCGCTTCTGTTTCAAAATGATATCTCTGTCTTCCACTCCACACAGAGACTGCATAGAAGATGAATAGGAAAAAGAATGTGCATTTTAAAACATACGTGCAAAAATACATTGGGGAAAGGGGTTGTTTTAGGGAAAGAAGAAGAATATATTTCCCCGCCTCGGGAAAATTAATATGACATGCCTCATCAACAGCACTCAAATTCTCCAACTAGAATTACCCTCAATTTGTCAAATAAATTAACTTTGCTTTGTTTCTTTGATCAGATAATTTCTTTAATAGATTGTGGGATTGATGTGGATATAATATATCTTGGTCTCAGAAACACATCTGATAAAGTACCCTGCTGATAAACTAACTAGCAATCTAATTAAATAGGGAACAGATAGCAAGATTGTGGACTTTGCATGAAAACTGCAACTCACCAATGTTGCTTGTAAACTGCAAAGAGTGAATGGCTAAACTTAGTATTAGATCCTGTATTTTTTTTTAACATTTTTTATTAAGAACTTGATTATGACGGTAATGAGAACACTGACCCTAATGAGAACATTAGAGAACTGGTATAGGATGGAAGGTATATAGCTTGACATTAGTCTTTATGAAAAGGATGTTGGCACTATAGTCAACCACAAGCCAAAATGATTTAGAAGTTTGACATGGCTAGAAGAAAGGCTAACACAATTTTATAGACACTATGTCTTTAAATAAGAGAAATAAAACAATTGTACTGCCTTCCATGCTTAGGATTCCACACTGAATATCTTGTCATATTTCAGTCTGAGGAGATGGGGAACAAGGAGAGGCAAATATGATAGCCCTTTTCCTTTATCTGAAAGAGTGTCACTCAGAAAGGGACCCTGACTTCTGTTCTATTGCCACACAAGTCACAACACGAGCCTTGGATAGTACAGTGGTCTAAAGCCCTGTTATTAACACCAGCTGCCTGCAATTATTGCAGGTTCGAATCTCACCAGGCTCAAGGTTGACTCAGCCTTCCATCCTTTCTAAGGTAGGTAAATTGAGGACCCAGTTTGTGGGGGCAATAAGCTGACTTTGTATAAATATACAAAAGTATGAAGGCTATTGCTTAACGCATTGTAAGCCCCCCTGAGTCTCCGGAGAAGGGCGGCATATAAGTCAAATTTAAAAAAAAAAGACAAACAAATGGACTTAAATTACAAAAATATTCAATTTTAATAAATGCAATGAAACCAATACATAATCTAATACTGAGAATAGTAGTGAACTCCCTTTTACAGGGAGTTTTCAGCCTGAAAATGGGCAGCTATCTCTTGAGGATTATTTCATTCATTCATTCATTCATTCATTCATTCATTCAATTTCTATAACCACCCAACTCAACCAAGGGACTCACTCTGTTACTTGTTATATTCATTTATGTATTCGCCCATTTCACAATTGCGATTCCTGCATTGAATGGCAGTTGGACTTATAATAGTCCTATCCAATGTTATGGTTTGTAGATTTCAGGGTGGGTGGGTGGAGATAAGAGGTTCTACGTGAGAATTAAATAACTAGTCTTGGTTCATTTGTCAAGTTCTACATAGCTGGCAAATTCATAACACGAGAACCACACAGATTTCAGAAAAGCATACTTAACACTTCAGGATAAAACCATAATCTTGAAAATGATAGACATCAGTGGTGGAATTCAAAATTTTTTATTACCAGTTCTGTGGGCATGGTTTGGTGGGTGTGGTGTAGTTTGGTGGGTGTGGTGTGGCTTGGTGAGCATGGCTTGGTGGGCATGGCAGGGGAAGGATACTGCAAAATCCCAATTCCCTCCCCACTCCCGGGGGAAGGATATTGCAAAATATCCATTCCCACTCCATTCTGGAGCCAGCCAGAGGTGGTATTTGCTGGTTTTCTGAACTACTCAAAATTTCCACTACCGATTCTCCAGAACCTGTCAGAACCTGCTGAATAGCAGGTTCCCCTGGTAGACATCCATTTCCAGACAAATTAATAGAAAGCTATTTAAGGTGGAGCCTCTTTGAAATGTTTTCTACCCTCAACCCCACCTCCGGGCTGAACTTTTCCTCTGCCTGGTCCTCATAATTTCTTGCATCATTGCTCAGATTGCTGCCATTTTGTCTGCAGTTGTTGTCTTCCTTGGTTAGGAAGATTGAGGAATCCATCACAGCTAAGATATTTGCAAGATGCATTCCAACTCTGTCTACCTTCAGTTAACATCTTTTCATCGGATATAGAATCAGTAATAGTCTCTCTGAGAGAGCAGGTCTTAAACTGAGCTTCTTTTGAAACATAAATCCAGTCTATGGGGAAAAATGACTTAAAAGGAGAGATTTTGACCTACATATGCTCAGCATTTGTTAGTGTTTGAAGCATATGGAAACTCTATTAGAAAAAGGCCCATAAAAATAACATCTTATTAAAAACAATGCAAGTAATAACATGAAATAAAACAGGAGACATTTCCCAGTATACCATTGCTTTTTTTTTTCCCCTGCGAGAGATGTGTTTCTCCATGTACAATTGACAGTGTTGCGACCTGTGCAATAAGTGTCCAAATACTTTAATTACAAGCTTTAAGAATGAGGGAGGAGGTTACATGAAGCTATTATTCATTATTTCCACTAATTATTGAATCTTTCTTTGGTATGAACAGAAGGACATGGTTACCTTACAATGAAGAGAAAACATAAATGAGAGATGGCAAGTATTTTCATTCTAAATGCTATTAATAAATCAACACAAAACAGATTTTAATATATTCACCTGACACATTTCTTCCTTACCACCCACTCCACATACACACATTTTGGCCTGACATTTCCATCAGAGCTGCATGTTTTAGAGTCTAACCTTCCTCCTGCTCCTCTTCTCCATTTACCGATGCCCAATTTTTTCCACTAAGCAGTGTTTCAAATGTGGGGCCTGTTGGTGAGATGATCTACGAAGGCAGAAGACCCCCATAGCCTTTTGCACAGCAGAAATATCAGCTAGCACTTAGGTCAAATTCCAATGCATGTTGTTACAACCTGCCTCCTTAAATAAATCCTGCCGTTTCACTTAGACAGGATATTCTTAGTCCTAATGTGAAGTTGTTAAAACAGATGTCCTTGCATTCCACCCCAGGGATAAGTGCATTTCAGTGTAGGGTGAAGCAAATTATTTCAGGAAAGCCCGTCTGATTGTATCTTTGCAAACACCACAAAGACTAATGCTGCCATAGGGCAAGATAACTACCGCCCCATCGAAAAAGAAAGAAAGAAAGAGAGAGAGAGAAAGAGAGAGAGAGAGAGAGAGAGAGAGAGAGAATAAATCACAGCATATTGAGAAAGAAAGGAAAGGAAAGGAAAGGAAAGGAAAGGAAAGGAAAGGAAAGGA
>WNWU01000017.1:13845799-13915100 GCA_012654045.1 Ptyas mucosa | reverse complement strand
AAAGGAAAGGAAAGGAAAGGAAAGGAAAGGAAAGGAAAGGAAAGGAACAAAATTCTAACTCCTGACTTTTGTAGCCTGGATAAGGTAGCCTTAGCACAGGTTCATTCACATAAATAAGTGCAAACTATACTACTGAATCAGTATGACAATGATACTTAGGACTGCCTCTTTCTCCCATCTTTATACAAAAGTGGTCACTAAACCGATCACTGTGAAGGACGCAGAATAACCCTTTCACTTTCAGAGGTGACATACCTGTGTATGACCACCCTTCCATTCTTTGGCCACAAAATTGGATTGTGCCTCAAAGACTGTTGGGCTGCATGTGGGGGACAAAGGTACATCAGGACAAGATTCTCGATGCAGCCAAGAGGTGATCCTGAGGATTTATGGTACATGCTTATAGTTACTTATACCAATGCAATGATTACAGCCAGCATTTGTCGTTTTGAAATTTCTAAAGCCGGGTAACCTGTGAACAAAAACTGGCAATTCACACAAATGTCTTTCTTTCTTCTTCTAGAGATGAATCAACAGTGGGGTTCTCCTTGCAGATAATAAATCAGGTACAGCTTTGACAGAAACCCAATTTAGGGTTGAAAATCTGAGCTACCAACCGTGCACTTAAACTCCATCAAGAAGAGCAAAACTCCTCCAGTTATCTACAAGCTAAATGTGGAGAGTGTGGGACACTAGACCATAGCTAAGCAAAAGTGATTACCACCAATTTTAGTGATGGATGCCGTATGTTGTTCTATGGGCATATATATATATATATATATATATATATATATATATATATATAATATTGTGTGCCGCTCTTCTTCACAAAGGAGCCCTTAGTGAAGATGACTGATGGATATCATAGGAACCGACTAGTAATACAGGTGGTACTTGACTTAGGTTCAAAATTGAGACCAGAATTTCTGTTGTAAAGCAAGGCAGTTGTTAAGTGAATCATATGGGTCGTTAAGCAGGTTCCGACTTCTCCAAGTGACTCCGCTTGTCAGAAGCCAGCTGGAAAGATCACAAATAGCTGCAAATACATGCAGTACTTGAAGTTTGATCATGAGACTATGAGGTTGCTGCAAGAGTTGTAAGTGTGAGGACCAGTCATAAGATCGGTTTCTCAGCGCCCCTGTAACTTCAAATGTTGCTAAATGAATGACTGTATGTTGAGGACTATCTATACCAGGGATCTCTAGCCTTGGCAACTTTAAGCCTGGCGGACTTCAACTCCCAGAATTCCCCAGCCAGCTTTGATCTATACCGAAGAGCAAAATCTCTCTTCCCATATCGCTCAGGCCTTTAATTGAGAGCTACCTGTTTAAAAGCGAGAACACTTTGAGCCAGCCTCCTTGGGGACTGGATCCGTCCAGTTTTACTGGCAGTTTTATTCATTTAGTTATTCACTATATTTATATCCTTCCTCCCCCCCCCCCCCCCCCCCCCCCCAGGAGCAAAAGGCAGCTGACTTAGAGATCTCCCTTCATTTTATCGCCGCAGCAACAGATTGGCTGAGAGGGACTCACCTGTGAGTTTCTATGGCTGAGGGTGGACTTGAATCCAGATCTCCCATTCCTAATCCAAAACCTCCACCAGCACACCACTTGATCTGTAGAGAAGGGGTTTGCCACTGCTTTCATCGTGGATGTTTTTTCAACTTTTTTAAAAAAAGTTCTTAGTTTTTGTTCTGTCCCCGTCTTTCTCTCTCTCTCTCTCTCACACACACACACACACACACACCCTCAAATAGTCAGCCGCGGGTTAAAGATTAGCTCAAACAAACACTGTCCATTATCAGGAACTTGGCAGCAACACGAGAACTGACTGCCAAGTGCTTTACTACAAGAAGGAGGTGTTGTTCCTCCACCAGATAACATACACAAATACACACCGATTTGGAAACAGTCCAGTTCAAAAGCCTTCAACAGATTTAGGCGTTGCACAAAGTGACTTGCAGAAATTAGCTTTTTCCGTCACAGAGTCTGAATGGCCACCACACTCCCTTTTATAGCCTGTGGGGTGTGGTCCAGTGACTCAGCTTAATCCCTGGCATGCCTCCTCATCTGCTGCAAACATTTATCTCGCCGACGCTGGCATGGATCCAGCTACGACTTATCACCCTCGTCCTCACTCTGATCGGAAACACCTGGCTCCTGGCCAATCTCCTCTCCTTCGGCAGACACCTGAGGAATTGCCAGAGAGGAGGGGCCTGGAGAGGGAGGCCTGGCCGGCTCTTCTCCTTCATGTTCGGAGCCTTCTTCCTCCGATACGATGGGCTCGGGGGTCGGAGCCACAACAGTTTTGGAGCATTCATTTAGGCAACTTTGAAGGCAGATCAATGCTTAAATATTTGTCTTGTACTATAAGTTATTACTAAAAAAAAAATCAAGATAGCAAGCATTTGTCCAGTTAAGCCTAGGGTCACACTGTATCTAACTCATCACGGTGTGTGCTTTTTGGCACATGAAACAATTGCAACGAATCACTGGGTATGTTTGTGGGCATATATTATATAAATACACTTTGCCTAGATACCAGACTTCACTACTTATTACTTATTACATAATTCTGAGAAACAGGAAGAAACTGTAATTTTAAGTATGGAGTTTAGGAGTAAAAAAATATATATATATACCCTGAATCTAATTTCAGCAGATGATGTAGACAGCACGTAGGTTTAATGTGTTTTCAAAGCTTCATAGCACAAAGCAAAGCTCTAATTATTCTAAACTCAGCTTTCAACCTAGGGATTTGGAGCAGGAACTAAGACAGACAGAAAATGCTGCAGATACAGAACCACATTGTAAAAAAAAATGTAGACAAATTCCTTGTGATCTTTTGTGGAACTGACATCTACAACAAATAGCAGCAACTTCTTTCCGTTCTTTTCCTGTCCTTAACTAGGAACAGATTTGAAGCCTACACAAGTCCCTCTAGAGAGAAGGAAGCAGAATTGCAAATGTTACAGGAAACGTTTTGAGAAGAGGGAGAATATAGCTGCTGAAAAAGCTCATTTCATGCTTTTTTTCCCCCTTAAATCAAGTTAACACCACTATTGATTGGCTGTAGAATTCTTATTTTATAATCCTACATACCTCTGAAGGACTGTAGTTATACTTTGTTCAGGGTCACAAAATGACTGGCCAAGAAATGATATCTAAGAATCATTGTTTTGAAAAATGGCATGGAAAGCAACATTAGCATTTGAGCTATCAATACAGGTAGTCCTCTGTTAAGGTATTGAGATTTAAGAGCTGACCAGTTGTAAAGCTGATGCAACTGTAAAGCTGATGCAATGTAAAGCTGATGCAATGAAGATGAATCAGCATTGGTATTACCGGTTGTAGTCTACGAAGGGGTCCACAAGAGTTTTTACCACTTTAAGAGGTATTTATAAAGGCAGCCAGGAGAGAGCGTATTCTCTCTCCTTGTGTCCGGTATTCATTGCTGAGTTCTCTGTGTAGAGTTAAGAAGAAGATTGATTGCTTGTCAGGTATTTGCCTACCATGCATATTTCTGTATATATCTTGTATATAAACCACTGTTAAATGTTTAAGTCACTGTGTGCTGTGTTTTGCTCCTGGGTTGTCTCCTAATAGTAGTCGTGCTGCAAATGCTCTGACGTCCTCAACTTACAATTAATTTAGCGACTGTTCAAAGTTACAACGGCACTGAAAAAAGAGACTTATGTGGTGGTGCTGTGGTTGGAGTGCAGCACTGCAGGCTATTTCTGCTGACTGCCAGCTGCCTGCAGTTTGGCAGTTTGATTCTCACCAGGCTTAAGGTTGACTCAGCCTTCCATCTTTCCAAGATGGGTAAAATGAGGACCCAGATTGTTGGGGACAATATGCTGACTCTGTAAACCCCTTAGAGAGGGCTGTACAGTAGTGGCCAAAATTGTGGAAACCTTTTGGGAAAAATGTATGTTCTAAAACTAGCTAATAACAACACTTTTTTGGGGTGAGTAGTACCATAAAATTATATATCAATGGAAAGATAATTTAATCAAGAATGCAATGCAATAACTTTTATGAAGGATTTGCTATTAGTATAGCAGTCACAGTATAAAGAAGAAAAGTGAAACACCTAGAAAAAAATGAGATATACAAAAATTATCACCATGTCAGTTAATACTTAGTTGGGTAATCTTTAGCATGAATTACTGCCTTACAACATCTTCCCATGGAGTGAACCAAGTCTTTTAGTTCTGCAGCTGTTATAATGTGAAACCAAGATTGAATGATTGCTTCTATTAACTGGGTTTTATTACTGGGTCGCTTCTGACTAACAAGTTTCTTTAGTCAGCTCCATAGATTTTCAATTGGGTTAAGGTCTGGGCTATTCCCAAGCCATTCCAGCAGTGGAATATGATTATCTTGAAACTCCAAAAAAAAAAAGTGGTGTTATTAGCCATCAAACTTCAAAAATATACTTTTCCCAAAGGTTTCCACAATTTTGGCCACTATTGTAAAGCACTGTAAAACGGTAGATGTCTTTTTTTTTAGACAAACACACATACAAGCATACAATGTATTTTCTTTGAACAGAGTATTTTGCCGGTTCACAAATTTAGACAATATTTAGTCGTTTCAATTTAAATTTACAATTTCTATATTTCCTTTTTGCCATATTCATTTCTCATCTATTTTTTAAGAACCAATATTACCCTTTATTCTCATCTCTAATCTTAATTAAATTCAGTTTTTCCCTTCTATTCTATATTATACCGCTTCCCATTGTCATCTATTTGTATATCTTTCCTCATCTTGGTTTGTTATGTAATGTTACAGTAGTTTAATTCTTATGATAATAATAAATCCACTTATTTTATAATATACATTTCATTTGATAATACAAATCCAACATTTTAGTATAGATCAGTTATATAACTATCCTTTTTTATATTAATCAATATAAACATGAATATTCCAGTTATTTCCATGCAATCCAATTCCTTACAAATCAATTAATTATAGCCAATTCTACTTTCAACATAATATACAATTGGAAGTATTTCAATTATTACAATTAATCATTTCTACTTTCTTCACATTATAGAATTAAAGAATTAAAAATTTTCCAACCATTACAGTTTCCCTAGTTAACTTTAAAATATTCTAGCTGTTATCCAAGCCACAACTTAATCCTTTCTACTTTCACCATCATATACCATTAAAGGTATTTCAATTGTTACAATTTAAACTTATTCATCATTCTTAAAAAAAAATGAGATAAAAAACCCAAAGATTATCATTATCTAAGTTTCAAAGATACAATACAAATATTCCAATTATTATTCATTTCATTTTTGCATTCATATGGTTTCCAATTTTTTTACAATTCAGATTTCAATTCTAAATATATATATCAGCTTTCTCTTTCATTTCTTTTTCTCCCTTGCCATTTTTATTTTTACCTTTTTCTTTCCCCTTTTTTTCTTTTGTACTTTGAAATCTTGAGCTCTCCTCTTTTGCCCTAAATTTCCCATTGTTTCCCATCTCTTTTCTCCTTTTTTTACTTCCCCATTATTTATCCCACTGTTTATCTCAGTGTAATCATTCTGTGTTTCACAAATCTGAACTCTTCTATTTTGCCCTGCATTTCCTGTTGTTTCCCATCCTTTTCCTCTCTTTTTTCCTTTTCACTGTTAATCATTTAAGTTTTTTGTGTTCTTTCTTTTTCCCCCATCTCTCCTTCTTTGTCTCTTTCTGCCTTTTTTCCATTGTTATTCCCAATGTAATCTCTAAAAACCTCCTTTTTATTATTACTATCCATATATTCAATTAGTTTTCCAAAATTAATCTCATTGTCTTTATCTTCCTCTTTGTTTTCAGGCTCTGTGTCTTGCTTCTCCATCTTTGTTTCCTTGTCAGCTTGAACATGCTCTCTCTCAGTTTTTGCATCCTCAAGTTTCGATTCTCCATGTAGCATCGTAATTATTCCTCTTATTTCCACTTTCCAGGACGAATACATTTATTTCCATCATTTCTCTAATTTCCTGCACCATTTTATTCTTTCTTTATTAGCATTGTTCCAGATTTAAAAGTTCCATTGTTTTCCTTTTTTTCCCCCCAAAGTCAAGCCGCTTGCAGACAGAGCAATCTTCCCCGAAAGTTCTCACAGCTATTATCATTGATATAGTTCAAAGTTTTTCAAAACAAAGATTCCAAATTGCAGTGCTCTTTTTTCTCCTTAAGATATCTCTTTAGAATCCACAATTCTCTTAATTGTTTAACAGTGTCCATTTTGTATCAATCTTTGTTAATCTAGCTTCTTTTTTCTTCTTTTTAACTTTAGAAATACCAAATCAGTTTTATAGTCCAGTCCAAATTAAACAATATTTTCCCCTCTTTTTTTTAACGTATAAAGCACTTCTATTACAGGGTTTAGTATTCAATTGTCTTTTATTTTTCTTAGTTTTCAACAAGAAAGGGTCTATTTATTTTCTTTCCAATCCTCTAGCCAATTTTGGGGTTGTTTCTTCTAATTCTTAAAATTTTCCAATTAATTTTATTCAAAAATCAATTTTCTTTTTGGGTTTTTGTCCCTTTAAATTCTGCTTACATCCTCTTTTCTTCCCCCATGCCTGTTAGCTGCTAATTTTACGCTGGGGGTTTCAGGTTTTAAAATAGTTTTTGTTGTTGTTGTTGTTTCACCTGTGGGTTGGCTGTCACTCACCCGGCTCAAAAACTCTGTTACATTCACCACTCCTGTTCAATACTTAGTCCTGTTGCCCCAGCTTCTTGATAGCTGCAATGGCTGCCACCTCCACCGCTGAATCGGAGAGAGATTCCTCTGACCTTCGAGGAACTTGCCTGTTCCTCTTGGTCTTCTGAGGCGCCTCTCCTTCTTCCCCATCCCTACAGGACGGTTTTGGTCTGAAGACCCCTCGGCAGCAGTTCGTCAGCCTGGGTTTTCGCGGAGCTCATCAGAGCCCGCTAAGTCCCCAACTGTCTCGCCACGATGCTTCCGGTCGAATCCATGGGTAGATAAGTCTAAGTGTTATTGCTATTGGTATTTTTCACACTTACAATCTTTGTAGCAGCCCACTGATCATGTGATCCAAATTCAGATGCTTGGCAACTGGTTCATACTTATGACCATTCCTGGGTCTTAAAGTCATGTGATCACCTTTTGCAATCTTTTGGCAGGCAAACTCAATGGGGAAGCCAAATTCACTAAACAACCATTTTACTAACTTATCAACTGCAGTGGTTCGCATAACAACCGTGGCAAGCAAGGTCATAAAATGGGGCAGAACCCACTTAACAAATGTCTCACTTAACAACAGAAATTTTGGGTTCAATTGTGGTTGTAAGTCAAGGACTATATGTACTATGTATTCTATGATATTGTCTTGAGTCTTTGTGGCTTTAATCTGGGAGCAACTGAACTTATTTAGCTTATCTAGTCAATAGAAAAATGTGAGAATAGGATAGGATAGGATAGAATAGAATAGAATAGAATAGAATAGAATAGAATAGAATAGAATAGAATAGAATAGAATAGAATTCTTTATTGGCCAAGTGTGATTGGACACACAAGGAATTTGTCTTGGTGCATACGCTCTCAGTGTACATAAAAGAAAAGATATACTCATCAAGAATCATAACACTTAATGATAGTCATAGGATACAAATAAGCAATCAAATCATATTAGGAAACAGTCAATATAAATCGTAAGGATACCAGCAACAAGGTTACAGTCATACAGTCATAAGTGGGAGTGCAGTGCTCTATAGTGTTGTTTTGAGGGTAGGAGTTGAAACTCTACCAAATCTAATGTCTTGCTCTCCACAGATATCAACCCTAATGCCAACTGGAGTGGCTATATGGAAGATGAAAAAAAACACACCTTGAAATGTCCATGCATGATTATTTGCAATAAATCCATAGATTTATTGATTGATTGAGATCCAAGGAGGCTCCAGGCTTTTCCAAAATAAGTAACACGGCAGACAGGAGACATCAGAAAAAGCATTGGGAGTCATCCCACAAACTATATTTGATTGGTTTAGTACAGGTGTAGTGGTGAAGCCCTTGACTCCATCCATATGAAGTTACCTTCATGGTTTATCCTTGTAGAGGGTAGCCCTGGACACATCCTTTGAAAGGTCAATGGAAGCCAAAAGTGTTATAAATTGTTGTGGGAATTCAAAGACAGAATTAGAAAATTTGAGCAAGAATTCATAGTGAGCATGCATGCACAAACACACAGTGCTGCTTAGTGCCACCCGTTTACTGCATTACTTCTGATTACAAATCCATTATAAATTCTATAAACACTTGCATATTTAGGTACCTCTCCATGCAAGGATTCTGCATACCTCATATGCAGCTCAGGAGCAGAGTTCAGCTGCTGGGCTAACATATTTCCACTTCAGATGCAGTGGAATCCAACTCTCAGCCTCACCTCCCGAATTAAACATGGAGAATATTCCAGAGATGGAGAGATATACAAACCTAGACCTAGACATAATGCAAGGAAGGGTAGAGAAATCCTAAGGAAAAGGGATGCTTGTAAATCAGCCTCCTTTGAACTCCAGTCTCTCTCCCTCCCTCCCTCCCTCTCTCTCCCTCCCTCCCTTCTTCCCTCCCTCTCTCTCCACACACATGTTTGGAGATATTCATATCTAACTCAGATTCTGAAAGAATGAGATACTGTAAAGGAGGAGGCAATAGAGAATGAGCTCAGAGGTGACTAAATCCTGCAGTCAGCTCTGCCCCATTTTTGCTGCATTGCCGTGATTGGTGCATTTTTCACCCCACAGGACGATGACGGAAGGCAAAGGAAGATGACCAAATAGGAGGAATTAGTCAGTTGCTTTTCTGATGACATACTGGCCACTCATAATGAGGACTGGGGGCAATAAAGGCAGGATCAGGACTGGCAAATTTTACGCCATTTTCAAGGAAGGCCATTTATCAGACCAGTAGGGACAATCTTTGGACCTAAGTGCCAGCTGGGAGAAGGGTGTTGTAAGCACCTGTAACAGGCTGAGGGACTCTCTGGGGTCCATTCCCATTAAAGAGTGTAGTGGTGGGACCACTGCCCCACTAGGAACCGTGATTAATCAGAAAAAGTACAGAAGGAGGAAGCAATTAGAATCAGTATAAATCTACTATTATTACAAAGACCTGTGGTAGAACCTCTAAGATGACAAAGTGTGGAAAATAAATCCCTCCACAGATCCTAACCTGATACTAATAATACAGTTTTTTTTTCTTTCTCTTTCATCCACACAATTTTCTCTAAAAGTGAAAACAGAACTGGAACCCAGAGTATTTGCCTCTCTGGCTCTTCAAACAGTGATTTTGCAGAGGGAGCCCACCAAGACATAGTATGATGTATAACTTTCAGAAAATAGTGAAAAATGTGGTGTCTGGAGTGTGTAATCAAACTTTTACTAATGGATGCAGTCATATTTCTGAGAAGTTGCTAACGGAGTCAGTCATATTTCACTAGCAGATGATGTTATTTCTGTGCATAGATTCGTGCTAGCTACAGTATTTATGAAGCCCTTTGAGGAAAATCAAAATGATTGGGGTGTGTGTGTGTGTGTAATCAAAGATCCCCATATAAGCAATTTTGCACTGTTGCAATTATTACTTATAAAGACACTGGGCTTGGCAAAGGAAAGAAGGAGTTTGCTCCAGCATAATGAGAAAATAAATACATTTAGTTATATGTTCCAACAAAGAGCTTTCCATGTCTTTGTTTTAAACGGATGAAAAATATTTATTATGAAAGATCTGGACAAGTTCTCTTTTGCTACAGGGAATACATTTTTCTCCAGCATTCAAACCTCAACATATGGCATGCAATCCAGCCAAGGTTGAAAGCTTTCTGGTCATCTTTATTTCACTGGTTGTAGAGTCCTGTGTGGCTAAACAGAATCAAATGAAGCAAACATTGATGGAATTAAACCTTTTTATTGCTACAAAATTGTACCAGGATCACCTAAATAATAACTGCAGTTAGTGTTCTCTAGAATAGCAATTCCCAATTTTTTCTTTTATGTGGACCACTATATAGTTTTTGCAAACCTTTGAAAGTCACCATGCGCATTAGAAAATGTTAACAACATTTAATGAATGAACCTCTTTAAATATATTAATGCCAGTGTAATGTCAAATAGCTTATGATGCCAATCAATACATAATGCCATAATATAATGATATAGTTTTATACCATGTATGATGCTGGAGGCAAATCTAGTGATACAACAACAAAAACTTCCATCTATTGTTTCTTGTCTTGCCTTTTGGTACTTTGGAAAATAGCTTGACCCCCTTGTCTTTGTAGGAGTCTCTCAAATATTGGAACACTGCTATCATGTCTCTCCTAATCCTTCTTTTCATTAGCCCAGACCTATCCAATTCCTGTAAGTGTTCTTCATATGTTTTAACCTCCAGTCCCCTAATCATCTTTGCACTCTTTCCAAGGTCTCAATGTCTTTTTTATATTGTTGTGACCAGTTGCAATGTAAGTGTGGCCTTACTAAGGCTTTGTAAAATGGGACTAGAACTTCACATGATCTTGATTCTATCCCTCTATTAATGCAGCCTAGGATTGTTTTGGTTTCTGACACAAAGCATTATTTTATACTGCATAGAAGAAGGTAGTGGTAACCTCTCCTGCATTTTACTCAGAAAAGCACATGGATAGACAATCCGAAGTGACTAACAATGTAATACCAGATTTGCCTCAGGTAAGTTGACACTCAACTGAGGAAGAGCTGAGCACCTTTCAGAGAACTCATGGTGTTTATGTCATGGCTAGATTAAAGCCCTCAGAATGTCTACTTGTGGTGTTACCATGCAGGAAAAGAAAATTTGAAAAGGCAATTTCAAAAGGAACATGAAGCATAAGGGGCATGAACATGGGAAAGCTTAACAGTGAAAATGAAAGGATTTGAATCTATATTGACCTCGTAGGCACCAGTGAATTTAATTGAATTGAACTGGAGTTGGACACTTTCAGATAGAAGATCCATATTTGGACACATTATCTGAACACCCAACTCTCTTGAGAATATATAATGCTGGGAAAGGTAGAAGGGAAAAAAAGATGACTGACTGTAATCTGGATGGACTAAATTTAAGTGATGAATGATGCACCATTAGACAAAACTGAAATAACAACTTGGGACAAGTCATCCTGGAGAAGGTTTATCTATGTGGTCACTAAAAATCAAGACAGACTTAATTTTTTTAATTTGATTTATATGCCACCCTTCTCCGGAGACTCAGGGGGGCTTACAATGCATTAAGCAATAGCCTTCATACTTTTGTATATTTATACAAAGTCAGCTTATTGCTCCCACAAACTGGTTCCTCATTTTACCTACCTTAGAAAGGATGGAAGGCTGAGTCAACCTTGAGCCTGGTGAGATTAGAATTTACAGTAATTGCAGACAGCTGGTGTTAATCACAATGCTTTTAGTCTGCTGAGCCACCAGGCCCTTTTGATTGACATATAAATCAAAATTTGTTATATATATATATATATATATATATATATATATATATATATATATGCAATTTCTTTCTAGCCAGGTTCTACCTACGTAAGCTAAGATGTTCCTCAGCCCTGGTTCTGTGAAATCTCATTCACAACTTCTGGGCTTTTTACTTTCTAGCAGACTGCAACTCTGTGTTGCTCTGTGGGAGACTCAGATAAATCCATTTCTGTCTTATTAGACTTCGTCAGTGAGCCACACCCTATTTCAAGTATCCTCCCTGTAAAAGGTACAATGTTTCTTTTTCCTTTTTCGTAGGCTTTATGTGCAATTTCTTTCTAGCCAGGTTCTACCTACGTAAGCTAAGAGATATATATATATATATATATATATATATATATATATATATATATATATATATATATATATATATATATGAAAGATAGAGTATAGGAGAACCACTCAAATCAGACCATGAAAACAAATTTTAACTTGTGCAGCTTATGTAATGAAGACTTTGAAGATGACATAACAAGTAATGGTTCTCGCAACGAAGAATGGTTCCCATGAGTATTGGATGAGGCAATGGCCCTTTGGTGGAAAAGTAACTGCAGATGTGAAAAAAAAACTATGAAGCTTTGGTGGTCTGATAAAAAACTTGTGGGAAGATAGGAAAATGTTTAGAAACTTTGGAAGCCATTATATAGAATGAGATTTTGTGTGTGTTGCGTGTTTCTGCCTAAATTTTTCCAAAACACAAACCTAGAGTAGATAGCCAGGATAGATTTGAAGTTAATGAGTTCACTTGAATGTGTGAATGTGCGGGTGGGGGTTCAGGAAGTATGCAATAACAACGTGAGTATTGATTTCCCTGCTGGAAAAAACAAATAGCACTAAAGATACTTTCTGGTCCTCAGTATTAGAGAACTGGGACAGTTGAACTTGAATTGGAACCAATTAAGGAGAAATCATGTTTCTGAATAAGAAGGTGATGGGGATTGGGAAAGTCCCCTCAAAACATGAGCCAAAAGACGACTGTAGGACAGAGCAAAGTAACCCATCATCAATAAAGTGTGCTAGTGAGGCTTATAGAGAGAATTTACTTTCCGTAACAGGGAAAGTGAGGATATTATAACAAATGCCTTTGGCAGCCTAATAAAAGTAAAACAATTCTTTCCAAAATACCTTGAGGCATATAAAAACAGCTTTGAAGGGCGAATAGCTGGCTATGTTTCACTGATGTTTGCAAGCTGCTCTGAAGGGCTTGGGAGAGATAGGAGCAGAGCAAAACAGGAGGAGAGTGCGAGGCAGAGATAGAGAAACGAGTGCAGGAAGGTGAATCGTCACATCAGAAACTCTACAGATCCTTTAGGAAACGGGCACGTTTTCAAAAACAAAATGAGCTGCTGTAGAAGCCTGGTTAATGGGATAAGGGAAAAAATGTAAATTGTAATTTTAAAAGTTAGGTTTAGGAATTCACTGTAGTAATAGCTTCCATGGGGAAAAGAAAATGCCCGCTCCCCAAAGATACCACAAATACAGAATCAGTTGAGAAAAGTCTCTGTTCATGTTAACAGTAACGGTAACAGAGTTGGAAGGGACCTTGGAGGTCATCTAGTCCAACCCTCTGCTCACGCAGGAGACCTGTACTAGGGATTCGAACCACCGAACTGCTGACCTCTCTGATCGACAAACTCAATGTCTTAGCCACTGATGTTGTCTGCTAAAGGGTAGATACTCATATTTGTAAGGAAGCTGATCATCAGTGACAATATCTATGTTGCAATTGGCCAGAAAATTGGTTAGCGCCGGCGCAAGTACCAAGACAAACACCTGTTTTTGCAGGAAAAAAACAATTATTGTTAGATTCTCCCTGCAGGAAGCCGGGAGAGGCCTGATAATATACTAGAATCAGCTTGGACATTATGGAAGGCCATCCAAATAACCCCCTTAAACTTCCAGGGAATTCGTCCTTATGCTGCCCCAGGAATGAAAAAGCAGCTGTCTGACCTTATCATTTAGCTATGGTAAGACCTAATTTCACCATTAGAAATGCGATCTGCAATTTGTTTCTGGAATGAAACAAGCAAGCAAGGAAAAGGAGGCTTTAGGTATGAAACTGGGTCCATAACTGACAGACTGGGTGGGTGAAATGGGGTTAACAAGGATTTTAAGGGGTGGGAGGTAGTAATATTGCAGGAGCAGCATAGAATACGGAAAGTAGAGAGCCAGTTTTGTCTAGTGGTTAAGGCATCCGACTAGAAACCAGGAGATTGCGAATTGCAGTCCCACCTTAGGCATGGAAGGCAGCTGGGTGGCTTTGGGCCTGTCACTCTCTCTCAGCCCAACCCACCTTACAGGATTGTTGTTACAGAAAGAATAGGGGGAGGAAGGAGTATTAACTATGTTTACTGCCTTGAGTTATGCAAGCATCCAACTGAAGCAATGAAGCAAGCTATGAAGAGAAGCTGGGCACCCTCCCCACTGCAGCTTCGTTCCAAGCAGTGCTTTGATCTACATTCAGTGGTGGGTTGCCCCTGGTTTGGAGCGGTTTGTAAGAACCAGTACTAAAATCGGTGGGAAGCTCCGCCCACCGACCCAGATGTCATCAAAGTTGATCTGCGCATCCAGTGGGCACGATGCGAACCAGTAGTAAAGGTAAGTAGAATCCACCCTGTCTACATTCCAAGACAGCAAAGGACCCCTCGGGAGGTCCACACACAACCTGAAATGAGAGGTTCCCCCACCACTACCCCACAGGCCTGACCAATGGCTTACAAGACTTTGGACAATAGAGCTAGAGCTACTGACTGCCTTAACATCCAAAATCTCACTACTCAAGTTAATACAACCTCCTTCCATTTCGGAACTTTCATTATTCATTCTTCTTGAGAGACCAAAATGTTCTCCTTTTATGAGGCCATGACCAAGGAATGGGTCCAGGAATGTTATTGAATGGCAAAGAATGAATCTTGCACAAAAAGGAATTCTTCCTTCTCTTATAACAAGCCATCTCCTCACCCCAAACCTTCTTCAGATCTTATTCTGATGGGGGAAGGTGGTGTGAAGTTCCAGTGCCGAAGCATCAGCAACAGCATTAGCATGGTTACACACACAAGAAAGATGGTACTCAATATCCAGTTCATGGGAACTGCAAGCATCCAAGTGTTGTGGCCCACCAGTGGCCTGCTCAGATTGTTGCTGATCCCGATGAAGAGGAGGCTGGTGTGGTGCTGTGCCAGCAGCCTGTGCAGCCAGTGCTCAAGTTGGACAGCGAGGTGGCTGAAGAAGATTTGATGTCAGAGGCAGGGATTCAGTCAGGGCCTTCAGAACCTCCAGAGGCTCCTTTAAGTGAGGAGGATGAAGAGGAGGAGCCTCTTCTCAATGCACGGGCAAGCAGAGCTGCCAAAAGGCAGAAGTGGTTCCTCAGGAGGAGGTCTCCTAGAGAGTAAGGCTTGGGGATAATTGGCCACTCTGTTAGCCTATTTAAGAAAGAATGCAGCTTGCAACAAGCTGCAGGAAACAACTTTAGTTCGCTAATCATCACATTGGGATATCTCTGTAACCTTACTTCTGGGCTTTCTGCCAGCTCCAGTAAGACTCTGACTATCTTATCTGTGGAATTCTTGAGGACGCTTATTAACAGCCAGCATTTGCTAAAATTGCATTATTTGAGTAAACTAACTTTTGTTCAGAGTTTGTGTGTGCTGTGTTCTTTGGGATCTGTAGCTGGGGCAGAATACCAAGGGGAGCAGGGAGAAAGGAAGGACATGTGACATCATATGTATCATGACATCATTTGGCAAGTGATTCAAATGTTGTAATTTGCATGAGGCCAAATATGTCTTTTGTAGTATATAAACGATGCAATCTGCAAATTACATAATTATGCAGATTATACAATCTGGATGATGCAAAACTGTGTAATGATAATGATAACCTCATTGCAGTTTGTATCGGGGACCTGTAGTGGAAACATGTTCGCAGAAGAAATTCTGGATCAGAACCACTGCAGATACCATGTCAAAGGCAATCTGTTTGCATTTAGAGTCCCTAACTGAAAAAGTCCAAGTTTTCAAAGGAAGTTGAAAATGCCTGCAACATTTCCAGATCCTATTTTACTTTTCCTTGAATTATGTGATGCCCTCTCTGAATTCTGTCCCATTAATGATCTCAAGGCTACAGTTAAAATCGGTGCACATTCACTTCCGAAAGGAGGGAGAAGCAGACAGCAAGGAGCTGCCATTTTTGCTGTATCCGGCTGTGCTGGGGATTCTCTCTAGAATCTATCAGGAATGACTGTTTTGTGAGAAGTACACAACCATCTGTTCTGTTCTGGCAGTGACGGTGATATTTGGGCAACCCTGATCAACCCACTTCCAGGACAGTTGCTTATGGTAAAAGCCATCAACTATATGTAATAATTGTTTTCCTGTATTTTTTCCCCTTTTCCCTCTACCTCTTAGTTTTCTTTCAGGTTTTATCTTTTGAGACCATAGAGCTGTAAGCAAGGTTTGCCTGAGTCACTCTAGCAAGGAGGCAGGCAGGCAGGCAGGCAGGCAGGCAGGCAGGCAGGAAAGAAAATTGTAGGTGCTCAACCCTGATCCTTATTACCATTGAACGCTGTGAGACTTACATGGCTGTGCTATTGATTTCTTCTCCTAAAGCTGCCCTGCTGTTTCTGCTGGGATTTCAGATGATTTGATCAAAAGTAGCATTGATCCAACCCAGTTAAATGCTGGGAAATTCCACTGTCCTCATAAAGTTAAACAGATTTTAATCTCTTCCCGTTTATTTGCTTAAGCAATTTTTCTTAATGAAGACAGGTAAGATTCAAGGCAAAACTGCCTTTTCATTTCCAGTGTTCGATCGGGACTTCTTCCATATATTTCTATGGATCAATAGCATCTTTAAAGTTTTGGAGAGCGGATTCTAACTCAATTCGTCTTACATTCCAGATTCAACCAAGCGTCGAGGTAAGAGCAAGTCATTTGCTGCATTGCCATCAATGAAAGTAGTGAAATTAATTATGTATCTCAGGAGATTGTTATGAGAATTCTTTCTGTCATTAAGGCTTATGAGAAGGAGAAGCATGAGCTACCTGTAAATCGGCTTTTACAAGCCCCATTGGCAATTATAATATATCTATTGCCCTGTTCTCATTTATTTTAAATGGGGCCTGCAGTGGTGGTCTTCCCAATGGAAGGTCATTAGGGGCTTCCCACAATACAAACTATGTCCCAGCTATTGCTATTGCATCCTGATTGAGATACAAAGCCCAGTTAAAATAACGCTGGTTTAGAGTGGTGCTTAATGTCTTGCACATATAAGATTATTTACATTTTGTTACATGTTTCCTGCCCCCTAATTGAACATGCCCTGCATAATGACAGGTTTAGCATTCTCAAGGCTATTAATTAGGGGAAGAAGAAAAAAAAAGATTCCACCACATTCATTATTCAGGAGGAGCAATTCTTGGCAGGAGCGATCTGGCTTTAATGTGGGACAGAAGCACCAGATGTTCTGCCTACTGTTGGTTTTGTCCATTAGGAGTTTTTTTTTTTAGAAATACGAAGACTCCTGCACATAATATTGATTCTCAAATCTCTGTATAGGTCACCTTTCCAGTCATGGATGGTTTTGGAAGTGTTAATTATTTATCTCTCAGGCCAATTATTAACCTGAATTACAGTTCTCTAGTTGCTTCTCTCCTTCCCCTATTTCTGGATGAGCCTCCCACTTTTGAGACAAGGGAAGACCTAGCCTGTTATTCTCACATTCAATATTTAATGTCCACAGTCTCCTTGTGCCCCTTGTCCCATAAGAGCCTCTTGATCAATGCTGGTATTTATTATCATTCATTCATTCATTCATTCATTCATTCATTCATTCATTATCTTGGATTTATTTGTTTGTTCTAATTTATTTTTATGGATTGTATGCATTTTGGATATTGAGCTAACTGAAGCATATCAATCATGATGACATCATTTTATAAGTAACTATAATCATCTAACCTGGTGACTTTATCTAAGACCTACATACTTACTTTCTCACCCTTTATTGGTCTTCCTTTTGTTGTTGAAAGTTGTGATTAAAGCATTAATTAAAAGAGGAATACTCTTTAAGGAAGCATCTGGCTTAGAAGCTAAGAAATCTTAGTACTTGGATTGGAAATTCTGCAAAGAAACTCAAGGCTGTCAGGGTTTTTGTAAAAAAATCACAAAAGAATAAAATGATGTCAATGTGTTCAGAAAATCCCAGAAGTTAAACTCAAGTTCACAGAAAAGTATTTAAGACATATATTGAAAAGTATCACTAGAATTCAGAGGATAAATGAAAATTCAGAATAAATTACACTATCGCAAGACAAGGAATATTCTTTTTTTCCCAAATTAGCCTAAGATAATAGTATAGCCATTCAGAAATTCAGAATTCATAAATGTGAATAAATTATGCTAAAAATATCCTGCACTCAGAAAGCAGTCATATTTTTGAGAATCAATTGAACCAGCAATGCTGGCATAGCAATGTATCAACTGTAGAGCAGAATTTTAGATAGAACAGTAGCTTTTTTCATTGTAGCTACTAGACAGTGATGGCTAAGTCTATCAATGGCCCATGTCATTTTTGGCTGCATTTTCTAAGGAACCCGTTTAATCCTGAGAACATAGTACTACTTCATATTTGAAGAATATTTATCAATGCATTTTTTTTCAAAACATGCTACTTTAAAATAGCAGTCTTCAGCCTTCATTGGGGACTTCTATATGAAGCCATGTATCGGGGCAGAGAGGAGAAGATTCTTTACCATGGATTTCAATTATTGGAAAGTAATCTGTGAAAGCAACAGTGGGATGATCCTGTAATATGGTGATGAGATATTCCTTAAAGCAAGTCCTGGCCAGCAACCCAGCTCCATGTTCTAGTCAAATTAAAATTTCCTAGGACACTGCCAATACGGTCTTCAGACAACCTAAAAGATGGCTACATAGCTGGACATCACCAAATGGTGTACACAAAAATCAACTTGACTATATTATTGGTAGAAGGAGGTTGAAGAGTTCAGCTACAGTATAACACATAGCTTATGGTAGAACAGATCACATTTTGTTTATGTACAGGTTCCAAGTTAAACTAAAACAGAAGAAGAAATGCAACTAGTTTCTAAAATAAGTTGTTGAGCATATATGCATCATTTTCAAAGAATCAGGAATCACTTTGAAGTACAGAATTAATTGACAGGATACTGGAGTAACTGTGGCGTGAACTTGAAGAAAATGTTAAGGGTGAGCATAAAAAGAGACTGTGAAAGACCAAGAGACAAAAAAGGCAAACTGCATGTCAGAACAAAATGTGGAAATTGACAAGAGAGAAAAGCCAAAATAAAGAAACAAAAATCTTAGGAAGGAATTTAACACACACAAAAAAAGTATAATCAGTATTACAACATCCGAAAAGACATTGAAGATAGAACTATTGTAGATACTGACAAACAAGGATAGTCTTCCAAAAGACCTCTGAATTCAAAAGGAGATTCCAGTCCCCAATTGTTTTGTAAGGATGCAAGGACTGATTTAAAGAAGATGAAAAAACAAATGGAAGAACTATATTGACATTCTGCACAGGAGACATGTCAACCTCAAAGACATCTGAAAAAATATTCTCTACTTACCAGAACGTCTAGCACAGAAAGATGAAATTAAATATGTACTCTGCTCATTACTAAGGAATTACTAAGGAATTGATGGAATATTTACAGAAATATATCAAGCAAGAGAAGAAGAATCAATAAAGCTTCTAACTAAACGATGCCATCAAATCTGGAGAATGACACAATGGCCAACAGATTGGAAGAAATCAATCTACATTCCAATACGAAAGATGGGAGATCTAACAGACTATGTCAATGATCATACAATAACCCTAATTTCATACGTTAACAAAATAATAATTACGATCATCCAATGCAGATTAGAGCCTTACATGGCATGAGACGTGTTAGAAGTTCAAGTGGTTTTAGAAAAGGAACAAGGGACATTATTGCTGATGAAGGCTGGATAATTGAGAAAGCCAAATAATATAAAAAGAACTCAATATGTGCTTTTGAGAAAAACCTTTGATTGTGTTGATCGTGTCAAACTTAGGCATTTGCTCAGAATGTTGTCCTCATGCAAAACCTATATACTAATCAGGAAGCCAAAGTATGGATAGAATATGAAAATCTCCAGATTGACAGAGCGAGACATGGTTGCATACTCTCTCTACCTTCTATACATGCAGAATATACATGGATGGAAGCTGGAGATGAAAGAAAATAAGGATGGTTTTAAAACTGGAGGAAGAAAAATCTATTACTTGAACTATATTGTTGACACTACTTCAATAACTGAAAATGCAAGCTCTAATAATGAAAGTCAAGTGAAAAAATAGGACTAAGATTATCTATCTGTCTGTCTGTCTGTCTGTCTATCTGTCTATCTGTCTATCTCTCTCTATCTACTATCATCTATCTATCTATATCATCTATCTAGCCATCTAGCTATCATATTTATAAACCAATCATCAGCCCCTTTTTATATATAAAGAAGATTAAATTAATGACAACAGACAGAGCAATCAATCCTAGTAAGGAAGAAATTAAAGAGGTGGATAGCCTTTGACTTTTAGGATCAACTATCACGGAACTAGGAGTCAAGAAATATGTCACAAATTAATACTCTGTAGAGTAGTAGTGAAAGCCTTTGGACAGACATGCAGATCTAGACTTACAAGCCAGGTCAGAATTGTGCAGGCAATCCCTGTGGCACTCTATGCAAGCAGGACAGAAAGATGATCGACACTTTTGAGCTTTTGTGTTGGACAAGTCTCCTGAGAGTATCATGGACAGTCAACAAACCAAACCAATGGATCATCAAACAAATCAACCCCGAGTTCTTTATAATTTATTTTTAAGTGGAAAATTGCTGTTGAAAGTCCAATATAATCATACTTGATTTCACATAAAGATATTTCTTGAGTGGATTGGTTTTTAAAAAAGGAAAGGGAAAAATAGGACTTTCTGATAGTTAAAGAAAAGTTTGGCCATAATTCAACAGCTTCATAATAGATGTTTGTCTACAAGGTATACTTGTCCAAGAAGGAAATGACCAAGTCCTAACAATCACTCACATAGTTAACTGTCAGTATCAAAGAAGATGTTAGCAGAGAGCCAAAGATCCTTTTAGAAAATGGAAGATTTGCCCAAACAAGGAGAAAAAAGAAACACAAACATAAAAAATAAATTTTAGGAGACAATAAAGAATGCAACCCAACTGCCCACACTGTGTTGAGCAGGGTGACGTACTATTTCTCAGCAAAACGAATGATAATTTTAAAAAATAAGAAACATTAGAAACCAGAAGATAAGTAGAGAAATGATTAGACTAATAACAAGCAAGTTAAAGGAAGATAAAGGAAATTGCAGAGAATATTATTTGTATCTGTTTTCACTGCAGAAGATGTAAGGCAACTCCTTGTGTCTAAAGGGATATTTTCAGAAAGGGAATCAAAAGAACTCAAGAAAATAATGCTGCCACAGAAAAAAATGCCTAGTTCTTACCAGCAAATTTAAAACAAACAAATCACTGGGAAAAAAATCCCTAAGAGCAGTTAAATAACCCATATGTACATTTACTGATCTTTTACTGAAAATATGCAATGGGCTTGTGCCAAGTAGCTTTGAAGCACCTCAACAAGAAGACCTTAGCCTCCTTAGGCTCTAGCAAAAGCCAGGAAAAGCTTCTGCCCCTTCTGTGGAGCACTCATGAAGAAGATACACATGTTCCCTGTAGTATAGGAATAGTAGTGTTGACTTGCCCTGGAGCAGAGCAGGATTTTATAGATGCTGTTGCAAGAAAGCCTGTTGCACCCAACTTCTTCAAATCAAAGTACCTCCTCCACTCCAGCCCTAATGTATAATAGCTTTACAAAAATCAGCTTCCGTATTGGAGAGTGGAAACATGGGCAATGTAATATCAAATTTAAAAACCAGGCTAAGAAATTACAGGCAGGATAGCTTCATATTTTCCAAGGAAATTGGGAGAACTTAACAAGCATCAAAGCAGATGTTCCTTTATGCATCAGTAACCGATTAATGTACAGTAAGCAGAAAGTTTTTTAAAAAATGAATATCAACAGAGGGACGTAAGGGGGAGGCATCCTTTCATCTATATGGATTGGATTCACACATCAGAGTAATTTGGGTAGTTACAACAAACCAGGTTAAGAATCATAAATGGAGAACATTTAAAATAAAAGAGTGAGCGTGGCTAAAGGCTGTTAGCTGCCCATATGAGTCCCATTAGTGGATTCAGTTATGCATTTGCATTGGATTAGCTGACTCAGCTTCACCCCTCCGATTTCCCAGTGTAGCCTCAACCCAGGCTAATGAGTAGAAGCAGGAAGGGAGTGGACAAAAAGAAATACCAATTTGCTCACCAAAAAGGCTCTTTACCTGGGGGGTGAGTGGGTTAGAGATTAGATCTATTTGAAGTTGGATCTATGGCAAAGTCCTTTGGGCCACATCTGACCACAATGGCAAATGTTATCTCACATATGGCCCCAAAGGACTTTTGCATTCATGTCTCTTGCAGTGCCAGCACAAGATTTCAAGGGGCCAGCACAAGACTCAGGGCGGCATTGTAAGCCGCCCTGAGTCTCCGGAGAAGGGCGGCATATAAATCAATTTTTTTAAAAAAAGGTCTCTATGGGTCTCTCCCCTAAATTACTATCAGGCCTATGCAGTGGTGGGATTCAAGTAATTTAACAACTGGTTCTCTGCCCTAATGATTTCTTCCAACAACCAGTTTGCCAAACTGCTCAGAAAGTTAACAATCGGTTCTCCCCAGTACGAACTGGCTGAATCCTACCACTGGGCCTATGCATAAGGATCGATGGATAGTCTGTTTATTTTTTTTCCTCTGGGAAGCTAGGATTATAATTTCTACCATGGTCAGACCACAATCTTATGAAGCTCGATATCATGGCATCAAGCCATGGCATCAAGCTACAGGGGCAGGGGATTCCTTTAAATCATCTGTTCCAAAGACTTTTGGAATCTGGCGGATTCTTAAATGTATAGAGGAAATTGATTACCAGGAGTTTTAGAATTGGGTACATTGTAGTCCTCGACTTACAACAGCTCATTTAGTGACTGTTACAACAACTCTGAAAAAGTGATTTATGACCATTTTTCACACTGACGACCGTTCAGGTGATCAGAATTCACACACTTGGCAACTGGCACATATTTATGACTGTTGCAGTGTGCCAGGGTCATGTGATCCCCTTTTGGGACCTTCTGACAAACAAAGTCCATTGGGGAAGCCAGATTCATTTAACCACCATGTTACTAACTTTACAACTGCAGTGATTCACACTTAACAACTGTGGCAAGAAAAGTCGTAAACTCATTTAATAAATGTCTTGCTTAGCAACATACATTTTGGGCTCAATGGTGATCGTAACTCAAGGACTACCCGTGTTACCAAATGGATAGGATATTCACCCCTATTTCTCTATAAGATCTAAATCAGAGGAGGCAGTGCACATTTTGAACCAGTCTGTAGATGCAATAACTGGGTGGATGTGGGATATTAGCTAGTCCAAAGAAAATAACTTGGGTTAATAAGTGCATAGTTTCACCATGGGCACAATGCACACAAAATTCTAGTACAAAAAGGAATTGGAAGTCAGATTGTCTCTTTTTACAAATGGACAAATTAACATAGCATGAGCCAAGGAACTTGCCTTCTGAAGGGAATGGTACAGGTAGTCCTCGACTTATGATCACAATTGAGCCCAACATTTATGTTGTTAAGTGAGAAATTTGTTGAATTTTGCCCCCTTTTACCACTTTTCTTGCCACATTTGTTAAGTGAGTCACTGCAGTTTGTTAAATTAGTCACATGGTTGCTAAGTGAATTTGGCTTCCCCACTGACTTTGCCTATCAGAAGTTCGCAAAAGGGGATCCCAAGACCCCTGGACACTGCAACTGTCATAAATATGAGTCAGTTGCCAAGTATCTGAATTTTATTTACATGACCACGGGGATGCTACAATGGTCATAAGTGAGAAAAAGAGTCATAAGTCACTTTTTTCAGCACCATTATGACTTCAAACGGTCACTAAACGGACTGTTGTAAGTCAAGGACTTACTATATGCTCCTCTGTCCCAGTTTAGTTTTCCTACATATTGACAAAAGATGTTGAGTTGATTCCCACCCCTTGATCTCTTGCCCAGAGCTGTCGTCCTTCCTTAGAGTCAGACATTGTAGAAAGTTACTGAGGAAGTTACTGTTATGTCTTTTCCAGCTGTGTGTATGTATCCTAGTTAAGAGCAAGAGCCTAGAAGTTAGGTCAGAAGGTTGATTTTTTTTTTAGTCTCCCTGCTACAATTCATCACAAGTAGTTCCTCGACATTTGTATTCCCTTTTGATTTTCAAATAATTTCGTTAAAGGTTATAATTACAATAGCAAAATGTGTGCAAGCTAAAAGAAAGAAAAGATGGAAAGAAAGAGTAAAAGGGGAAGGAGAAAAAATAGGAAAGATGTAAAGAATAGAAGGAAATAGAGGAAAGAAAGAAAAATAAGAATACAGTAAAGAAAAGAAAAGCAATATATAAAGAAGTCTCTCAGACTTTGTCACAAGTATAAAAACTTTAATAACTTTTCACCTCCTCTTAAATTACAATAAAAGAACTCTTCTTTCCAAGTCCCATCTTTTATCTATAAACAAATCCACAAAGCCTTGTCATTTCAAATCCTGATGTCGGAAAAGATTCCTTAAGGGTTACCAGAGTTAATAACATATCAATTTTAACTTTGATCAAATAAACCAGTTTTATATTCCTTCCTTTTTCTTCTAACCTTAATCTTTAATCTGTTCAAATAATTTCACAGCACTTTATTTCTTTCTCACAAGATACTTTGAAGCTTTTAACATAAAAATATAGTCCAATGTTGAAAAATTATCTAGGTCACTCTCTTGGTTTATTGTATGTCCTTTTTGATTATGAAGACATCAATTGGTTTCTTTTGTATGTCCAATGTAACATCTTCTTCCATGTCATTCTTTTAGCCTGTAAATCCACTTTCAACTCAGTCTCAAGCTTGCCAGGTGAAACCTGTTTCTCTCCCATAACATCTTTTAGACACAGTCTGCCCACAGAGGAAGCTATCACTCTTGACAATGTTAATACTGACATCTGACTCCATTTCTCAAAACTATTCTTCAGTATTTCCAGTGTTAGAATATTTTGTGTCATTCTGTAACTGTTAGTCAAGTTTATGTGTTCTTCTCCTTTAATTGAAATATTTAAAAATTGTATACCAGGGGTGTCAAACTGGATTTCTTCCAGGGCTGGATCAGTGTCGTAGTTCTCCTCCGCAGGCCAGCCCGGGGGTAGTGGTGGTGAGGGAGGGAGACGGGTGCGCAGCCCTCCCTGCACCCCATTTTGGCTGCCAGAGGTGCCGCAGGCCACTCCTTTGCCATTTCCAGGCTTGCCCCATGGGCCAGATTTAAACACCCCATGGTCTGGATGTGGCCCGCGGGCCTTGAGTTTGACAACCTTGTTGTATACCAAAGGGAACTTTTTTTTTTTTACATCAAAACATAAGAATTTTCCCATGGGAAAGATTCTTTATAATTAATTCCAAGATCTTATTTCAAATTTCTCTGGACCGTTACTCCATTTGTAACTTTCTAAAATCAAAGTTTTAATCAACTTTTTGCTGTTTAGTTTTATGTATTCTTTCCAAAGTTTTTCAGCTAATTGTTAAAATATTCTTTCATGAAGGATTGAAGACAGACTCATCTGGTGTTTATGGACTTGTCAATCCAAAGGTTTGTAATAGCTGAAAAGTAGTTAAAAAGCAGTTTCCAAGTGTAGTTAGAAAAGGAAAGGGCATGAACTTGGGGTCCTTTTAAAGGAACCAACCAATTTGATCATGATGGCTATTCCTTCATCTCCAGTGCTCAAAACCTGTTGGAGACTGCCGACTTGCAAAAAGTATAGAGAAATATAAGAAAAAACCCTTATATACTAAAAGGGTTTATATACTAAACCCTTTAGAAAAAACCCTTATATACTAAAAGGGTGTACATCTCCACCACAGACCACCCCAGTGATGCCCTTGAAGTGATGTCCCAGTGCCTGGAGGCCGTGCAGATCTGGATGGGGAGGAATAGGCTCAGGCTCAAAACATCCAAGACCGAGTGGCTGTGGTTTCCGACATCCCGATATAGTCAGTTGGTGCCATCACTGACTATCGGGGGCGAATCATTGGCCCCCACGGGAGGGTGCGCAACTTGGGCGTCCTCCTGGATTCACGGCTGTCTTTAGAAGAGCACTTGAAGGCCGTGACCGGGAGGATTTTTCATCAGGTCTGCCTGATTCGCCAGTTGCGTCCCTTTCTGGATCGGGACTCCTTATGCACGGTCACTCATGCCCTCGTCACCTCCTGCCTGGACTATTGTAATGCTTTCTACATGGGGCTCCCCTTGAGGAGCACCCAGAGGCTCCAACTGGCATAGAGTGCGGCCGTGCGGGTAGTAATGGGAGCGACATGGCGCTCCCATGTGACACCCTTCCTGCACGAGCTGCACTGGCTCCTGGTGGTCTTCCGGGTGTGCTTCAAGATTTTGGTTACCACCTTTAGAGCGCTCCATGGCTTAGGACCCGGGTACTTGTGGGACTGCCTCTACCACCAATAGCCTCCCACCGGCCGGTACGCTCCCATAGAGAGGGGCTCCTCCGGGTGCTGTCGACCAAACAATGTCAACTGGCGGTCCCCAGGGGAAGAGCCTTCTCTGTGGGGGCACCTACTATCTGGAACGAGCTCCCCCCAAAGATTAGGAGGATCCCGGACCTGCGCACCATCTGCCGCGCTCTTAAGACCCTTTTATTTCACCAGGCAGGCCTGGCCTGATTCCCCTTTTTAAAAAATGTTATAAATTTTAATTCATTTTAAATTATTGGGGTTTTAATATTTTTATGGCCAAATTTATTTAACTGGATTTTAATTGGGTTTTAAATGTTATACTTGTATGTTTTATTTATGGCTGTTCATCGCCCTGAGTCCTTCGGGAGGAGGGTGGTATACAAATTAAATAAACTGAAACTGAAACTGAAACTATTATCTCTCTTTTATTCATTAAACATGAAACTCAGTCAACTGAACATTTAAAAATGTATCAGAAATATCATTGACTGGCACTGATGGTTGATACGAGTTTCTGCCAGCATCCTAGGTATCAACCAAGTATCTTCTTAAAATATACAAGGCTGTGACTAGCGCAGTTCTTTGCAGTTCCGCTGGTATTCTTGCACGGAAGCTGCAATTTCTTGATGTATTTTATAAAATTCTTGGACATAATACCAAGTGCCCCAATGACAATGGGTATCACTGTTACATGCTTCATCCATAATTGCATAGATGATGATGATGATGATGATTCACTTTATTCATTAAACATGAAACTCAGTCAACTAAACATTCAAAAATGCATCACAAATACAATTGACTGGTGCTAATAGTTGATACCGGTTGCTGCCAGCATCCTAAGTATCAATCAAGTACCTTCTTAAGATGTACGATATTCCAAGTAGCACAGTATTTTGCAGTTCCGCTGGTGTTATTGCAGGAACCTGCAATTTGTTGATGTATCTTATAAAATTCTTGGACATGGTACCAAGTGCCCCGATGACAATGGGTATCACTGTTACATGTTTCATCCAAAATCACTGTTGTGGCCCGTCAGTGGCCTATGCAGCTAGTAGCTGATTCCGACAGCGAGGAGGCTGGTGTGGTGCTGCGCCAGCATTCTGTGCACCTGGCACTCGAGTCAGACAATGAGGAGGCTGGAAAAGATGTGGTGCCAGAGGCGGGGATTCAGCCAGGGCCTTCAGAACCTCCAGAAACTCCCATAAGTGAAGAGGAAGAAGAGGAAGAGCCTCTTCTTGATGCACAGGCGCGCAGAGCTGCCAAAAGGCAGCAGTGGCTCCTCAGGAGGAGGTCTCCTCAAGAGTAAGGCTTGGAGCTAATTGGCCACTCCCTTAGCCTATTTAAGGAAAGATGACGACTGAGGCAATTTGCAGGGAACAACTTCATTCACTCTTCTTCGCATCCTGATCTTAGTTCTCTTATTTGTTTCCTGCAAATTGCTTCTGGGCTTTCTGCCAACCATAGTAAGATTACGATTATTCATTCTTTGGATTCTTGTAGGCTGTTAAGAAAGTTAATTAACAGCCTTTATTTGAAAAAGACTGATTTAATTTAGTAAACTAAGGTTTTTACAGACTTTGTGTGTGCTGCGTTCTTTGGGGTCCGTACAGAACAATCACGTAGTTTTGATGGCCAGGTTGCGATATTTCATGATTTTTCCCAGTTCTTTTTCTTTGACTCTGTACCAGGTATCTCCTGGTACCATGATGTCAATAAATTGTACATTTCTGTTTTTGACAACTGTGATATCTGGTGTGTTGTGTTCCAAACAATGATCTGTCTATTCGAAAGTCCCACAAGATCTTCACCTTCTCATTTTCTATAACTTTTTCCACTTTATGTTCCCATGACTTTTTGGATACAGGTTAGTTGTACATTTTACATAATGATGACATCATCATCACCATCATTGTTATTGTTGTTGTTGTTGTTGTTGTTGTTGTTATTATTATTATTATTATTATTATTATTATTATTATTATTATTATTATTATTATTATTATTGGAACCATCTTCCAGTTTGCATCGTTTCCTTCCCATCCATCAAAATAATGCATAGTTGAAAGAGACTTTCACCCCAGTCTTTAAAATGAGAGCAAAGGCTGTTTTTCAATATCTGGCTGGGAATCTTTCTTTTCCTGCCAAATATTCCTTTTTTGAACTCTACCTGTGTGGAGCAGAAAACTAGTCAAACGTGAGGAGGCTGGGAGAACTTTAGGGAAAAAAAATTAGTGGTTGATCTCATTATGAACGTGGCTCATGAGGGTCTCTTCTCCTTCAACACGGTGCATATTTTCAATCAGTAACGCAGTGAACAGACTCTATTTCCTGCTGTGGAAGACTGACCAGTTGTTCTCTCCTACTTCTGACCCCACTGCGTCTTTTTCTTCCCCGCTTGAAGGATGTGGGTGATGATTTATAGAGCACGTCCAATTGGCTGTGTTTGTCTAGGCTGGCTTGCTTCGTGCATGCTGAGGCCAGCGGTGAATTTGCAAGGAACCATCCAAGGAAAATACCTTCCAGAGGGGTAAAAAGGAGGGATGTATGTGGGGAGTTGGGGGGAGGAAGCTAACTAAGCAAAACAAACCCAGGCATGAGATAATATGCTTAGCGAACCTCTCAGCTGCCTTTTGAGTTCTATCCCAGCAGAGTCCCCATAGCTTAGATCCCCAGATGCCAAAGTGAGCTCAGCACTTAAGTACTCCAATCATTTCCAAACATGCAGCTGAATGAGTGGCTTTGTGGGGGGAGGGAGGAGGGTAACTCCTAAAATGTCTGGAATTCCTGGTCAATAAAGTACAGCTACTTGGAGAGGCATGGACTGGATGCCATACTGGGTGCTTGCACCTACATTAGGATTGTAGAAGACATTTCTTAACAGATGAAACTAGATAGAATAAATAATGCGAAGGCTTCATCCAGGCTTCTGGATCTGAGCATTTGGATAGACAATCCATATCCAGCCTATGGATTAGATCAACAGAAAGTTTATTTTCTTAAGCATATTTAAGACATGACTTTAAACCAGCAGTTGTATTTATTATTCTGTTTTCCCAAGTTTCATACACATACAGCAGCTTCGTTTGTTCATAAAACCTACAGTGGTACATAGATAGATTTTTTTTCCCCTGTGAAAAATGTTTTGTCGTGTTATCTCTATTACTTCCGCCTTTGAATACATGATCGGCACACCGAACCAGCCTACATTTAATTTGGAAGTACTTACTTACAACAGCTAAATATAGATGACCCTTTTCTGAAAAGGCAAATTATCAGCAAGAGCTTCTTGACAAAATGATCAGCTTTAAGTGATGGGATTCTTGATTATCGAACCTGTTGTAAAAATAACTCTGTCAGCTTACTGGGCACATTTCTGTCTGCATTTTTTAAAAAGTAGTGCATTGTGTATGCATGTTGTCCACAACATTTACATTTGTTTGTAGTTTAACTTGAGTAAGTACATTAGATGTGTTGTGTTACATATTCTGTGAGCCAAGAACTCTGTTGCAATATTTAAGAAATATAAAAACCAAAGGATACTTTCTATTCATACTCTCTGAAGATACAAATTAGTTCATTTAGAAATGCCAACTAAATACCAAGCAGTGCTAGCTTCAGAAAATAGCTGCATTTCCAAATCTTGAAACGTATTTGCAGACACGATGTCAAAATTAATGTCTTTGAAAGATACTGAAAGTATTATGAAGTAACAGAATTATCATATATTGTGGAAGACAAATACTATATTTTACAGTTCCTTCTTCTTATACACCCCCTCCCCAAATATGTTCAGTTTTTGTCTTTTCAGATATAGAGCTGGAGGAGGGAGAGAGGGAGGGGGAGAGGGGAGATGGGGAGAGAGAGAGGGAGAGAAAGGGGGAGAGGGAAAGGGGAGAGGGAGAGAGGGGAGAGGGAGAAAGAGAGAGGGAGAGACAAGGGGAGAGGGGAGTGTGGGGAGACAGAGAGGGAAGGAGGGAGACAGAGGGAGAGAGGGAAAGAGGGAGGGGGAGAGGGGAGGGAGGGAGAGCAGGAGGGAGAGAGGGGAGAGAGGAAAAGAGGGAGAGGGAGAGAGGGGGAGGGAGAGAGAGGGAGAGATGGAGGGAGATGGGGAGTGAGGGAGGGGGAGAGAAGGAGTGAGGGAGGGGGAGAGAGAGAGACCTTCTTTTACAGGACCCCAAAACTGTTTGCTTATACAATAATGGGCCAGCTCCACCTGTTCTCAAATAATTCAAGACAGCTTTAAGGAATAATAAAAGAGTCAGATACCATATGAGAAGACTGAAAAGACCAATAAAACAACTTCAGAGCAGCCACATAGTGCATAATTAAATGTCAGAGAAAGTAACACCAAACATGCCAAACAGTCACACAGAAGGATCACATGGAGCTGTGGTAGGGAGACAATAAAATCCAGCTTCTGAAGATCAAAGGACAATATAGCTCTCCCAGATATGGTGGTGACAGCCAACAAAAAAGCAGGAAGATGCTGCAGAATCTTGGGGTGGCCAAACAAATATGGTACCTTTTTCATTATCCCAGTCAAATGTGGATTTAATGAAGAACTAACTGAATAAAAAGTTTCCTTTGTAAATGAACATCCTGAAACTCTCCATAGTTTTCTGGTGGCCCTTGTTGTAGGGCCTTGTTGCTGTGTGTGTCTTCTTCATCTGTTTTGTCTTTAGTCAGTTGCCCACTCCCTTGGTTTGTGTCTCCAGATCTTTGCATAGGCATCTGTTCTGGACCACAATGACACCAAACACCGAAGTGATAACGTGTGCACCATGATATCAAGACACAAATGCCCCTCCCTTTTCTAGTTGCATCATATCAATACAAATATATCAGGAGCAAAGGGTGGCATCACAATGTCCAAACACACACTTAGTAAGTTGCTATGAACTCCTTTCCTTGTGGGCCTCTATGGATTTCCCCATTAAGTGCTTATTGGCAGTGCAGAAGAATAGTGTGTGGTGGGTAAAATAGGGAACACAATGGGTCAGTCCAGAGTCAGTGCATCTGCAGAAGCTCAAACTGATGGGCAGCACCTAAGCAACCTGTTCCATTCTTCCAGTCACTAAATCCTCCTGAGCAACTGGAATATGACTCCTGCTCCTGCAAATTGTTTACAAAAAGGAAAAGCTTCACAGGAGGCAGAGTTTACACTGGTAAAAATCTGCTACACAACTTCTTTCCTAAGCCCTTGATGAGCCATTGACCAGAAATCTGATTTTGGGGGTTACACTCCATTCATGGCAGTGGTGAAATCCAAATTTTATTACTACCGGTTCTGTGGGCATGACTTGGTGGGTGTGGTGTGGCTTGGTGGGTGTAGCCTGGTGGGCATGGTAGCAGAAGGATACTGCAAAATCTCCATTCCCACCCCACTTCAGGGGAACGATACTGCAAAATCCCCATTTCCTCCCCATTCCTGGGGGAAGGATATTGCAAAATCTCAATTCCCACCCCACTGTGGGGCCAGCCAGAGGTGGTATTTGCGGGGTCTCCAAACTACTCAAAATTTCCGTTACGGGTTCTCCAGAACCTGTCAGAACCTGCTGGATTTCACCCCTGATTCATGGAGTCCAAGTAATTATACTAACGGTCCTGTCCTTCTTGTACAATCTTCTCCAGTTGAATGGTTACTTTATCAATTCTTATGATAAATCTATACTATTTAGCCCATTCAAATATTTATTTATTTATTTATTTATTTATTTATTTATTTATTTATTTATTTATTTATTTATTTATTATATTTCTATACCGCCTTTCTCCCGTAGGACTCAAGGTGGTATACAACCAAGAAGAATATAGACATACAAACATTATAAAATTGCTAATTAAAATTATTACTTAGTTTGGTCAATTAAATAAAACCCAGAGTTAGATAACATTTTAAAAGATCATTCACATGTTCATATGTTTAGCCCCGCCTGTTGGAAAAACAGGGTCTTGAGGGCACGGCGGAAAGCACGGAGATCAGGGATATTCTGTATCTCCGGGGGCAGTTCATTCCAAAGGGTTGGAGCCCTCACAGAGAAGGCCTTCCCCCTGGGAATCGCCAGTCAGCATGATTTGACTGACGGTACCCTGAGTTCTCCCTGTGAGAACGAACTGGTCGGTGGGAAGCTATTGGTGGCAAAAGACAGTCTCGTAGGTACCCAGATCCTAAGCCATGGAGCGCTTTAAAGGTGATGACTAACACCTTGAATCGCGCCCGGAAGACCACCGGGAGCCAGTGCAGCTCGCGCAGGAGAGGTGTTACATGGGTGTAACGAGTTGCGCCCATAATCACCCACGTGGCTACATTCTGGACCAGCTGGAGCCTGCGGGCGCTCTTCAAGGGGAGCCCCATGTAGAGAGCATTACAGCATTACAGCATTACGGGAGGTGACTAGGGCATGAGTGACTGTGCCCAAGGCGTCCTGATCCAGAAAGGGATGCAATTGGCGGATCAGGCAAACCTGATAAAAGGCCCCCCTGGCCTCGGCCGTCGTGTGCTCTTCTAAAGATAGCCATGAATCCAGGAGGACACCTAAGTTGCGAGCCCTCTCTTTGGGAAGTAAGGTCTCATCCCCAATTGTCAGTGATGGTACCAGCTGACTATACTGGGATGCCGGAAGCCACAGCCACTCGGTCTTGGAGGGGTTGAGTCTGAGTTTGTTTCTCCCCATCCAGATCCACACGGCCTCCAGGCAACGAGACATCACAGTAAGGGCATCATTGGGGTGATCCGGGGTGGAGATGTATAGCAGTGTGTCATCAGCATACTGATGAACACTCACCCCGAAACCACGGATAATCTCGCCTAGCGGTTTTACATAAATGTTGAACAAAAGGGGTGAGAGGACTGACCCTTGCAACACCCCACAAATAAGGTGCCTCGAGGTCGACCTCTGCCCCCCAGCCAACACAAACTGCAAAGAGAGGAAGGAGGAGAACCATCGAAGCATTGTGCCCCCTATTCCTAACCTCTCCAGCTGGAGCAGTAAGATACCATGGTTGATGGTATCAAAAGCCGCTGAGAGATCTAATAGGACCAGGACAGAGGAACAACCTCTGTCCCGAGCCCTCCAGAGATCATCAACCAATGCAACCAATGCCGTTTCTGTGCTGTATCATGGCCTGAAGCCCGACTGATACAGATCCAGATAGACAGCTTCATCCAGATATCGGGGTAGTTGTTGTGCCACCACACTCTCAACAACCTTTGCAACAAAGTGAAGATTGGAGACTGGACGATAATTTGATAATATAGCCAGGTCCAGGGAAGGCTTCTTGAGGAGGGGCTTCACAACCGCCTCTTTCAAGGTGGTGGGAAAGACACCCTCACTCAGAGAAGCATTTATAATCCCCTGGAGCCAGCCTAGTATAACCTCCCAGGAGGCCAGTACCAACCAGGAGGGACACGGGTCCAATAAACATGTGGCAGCACTAAGCTTGCCCAGAATCCTGTCCACATCCTCAGGAGCCACAGAGTCAAACTTTTCCCAGATAACACTCTCAGGACCTACCCCCATCTCCTTCCCTGGATCTACCCAATCGGAGTCCAGGCCTTCCCGAATCTGAGCGACTTTATCATGCAGGAATTGCACAAAATCCTCTGCTCGACCCTGTAAGGGGTCTTCATGCACCCCCACCTGAAGTAGGGAGCGAGTCACCCTAAACAGTGCGGCTGGGCGGTTCTCTGCAGATGCAATAAGAGCGGAGAAGTAGCTAGACTTCGCTGCTTTTATTGCCACTAGGTAGGTCTTAATATAAGATGTCACCTGTGTTCGGTCAGATTCAGATCGGCTTGTCCTCCAATCACCCTCCAGGCATCTTTTCCAATGCTTCATCTCTCTCAGCTCCTCAGAAAACCAAGGAGCTAGTCGAGATCGGCATCAGGTCAGAGGCTGCAAAGGCACGACACGGTCCAAGGCCCCAGTAGCTGTCCTGTCCCAGGCCACCACCAGGTCCTCAGTCGAGTCGTGAACCAGAGTCTCAGGAAATGGCCCAAGTTCCGTCAGGAACCTCTCAGGGTCCATCAGGCGCCTGGGATGGAACCACTTGGTTGGTTCAGTCTCCCTGCGGTTGGTGAAAGTGACCTGAAAGTCCATGTGAAGGAGAGAATGATCAGACCATGACAAGGGCTTGATGTCTAGATCCCCTATTCTTAGATCATTCAGCCACTGATCTGAGACAAAAATCAAGTCCAGAGTGTGATTCCCCAAGTGGGTGGGGTCTTGAACTACCTGGGTCAGGTCCATGGCCATCATGGAAGCCATGAACTCCCGAGTCACCTCCGACATCTCACCAGCAGATGGCAGGTTAAAATCCCCCATAACAATAAGTCTGGGGTTTCCACTGCCCCCCCCCCCCGGCTATAACGTCAAACAGCTCAGGCAGGACCGCCGTCATGTGGCAGGGAGCTAGGTACGTGATCAGTAGCCCATCTGCATCCCCTGACCCCACTTCACAAGGAGGGACTCACATCCGGCTATCTGAGGAGCAGTGGCCTCCCTCGGGCAAAGACTTTCTCTAATAATTGCTGCCACTCCCTCACCCCTTCCCTGAGTCCTTGGTTGATGGAATGCACGAAAACCTGGCGGGCACATTTCCACAAGGGGAACTCCTCCCTCCTGGCCTAACCAGGTCTCTGTAATCACTGCCAGGTCAGCACCCCCCTCCGAAATAAGATTGTGAATGAGGGGAGCTTTATTTACCACTGACCTGGCATTACACAACATCAGCGTCAACTCAGGGCCTGAGACTCTGAACAACCTGGGGAACGAGGAATGCTTTGAGGGTCGGAGTGCACAATCACTCGCAAACAGCGAGTGCGCACTCCCGAAACATAATATGGCCCCCTGCTACCGTCATATCTGTCCCTCCCACTTATTATACTAATGCCCATCATTTCGTCCCCCTGTCAAATTTCTGTCCCTGTCCTCCCCACTGTGATCATCAGACCCATTACCCCATTCAGTGGATTTATGGATCCCCCCAGATCCATTCCCACAATCCCTCCCAGAACCCCTTGAAATAAAAGTTAAAAATTTATCTAAAAAACCCTAAAGCCGTTGTTTTTTTGCAAACCACCTCTCGGGGTTCCAAAACCTGTCCTCAAGGGTGGCCCTCAATAATTGAGAAGGCCAGACATGCGAGAGGGGAGAATCTCGCAGTGCAAGAAGCTCCGCAGTTGAATACATCAAAGATAGGAGCGAGCTGAAGGAGATGCAGGATCATTTTCTTCTAAGAGTGTTAGAGATGGTTAAGACAGGTAAATTAAAATAAGGGAGGGAATAGATGTTAAAGGAAGACCAGTATGTTACAAGTGTCATTACATCGGAACATCATCGCCCTCTCACGACGATGGGAAGTCTTGTGGTTGTAGTAAGTCCATCCAAAAAAGGAGGTGGGGATAGAAGTCTCAAAGGGTCGCCCTCTCATGGTGACCAAACCAGCATCATGCAAACAAAGAGAAGGTGATCTATCTCCCCATAATCCAAGACTCTCGATGTCTGTATCTCCTCCAGTCCTGATACCAGCGATGGCCGAGGATTAGATCAAAAAAGTAAGGTGGAGCCACTGGACAGAGTACATAGGATTGAATGATCAGGGTAGTTTTGGAGGATAGGTGTTTAAATAAAGCTGCAGATCAATCCAAGATTGCAAGTTAATGCTGAGTGGTCGTAATAGACCTAGATCAAATAAGGGGAGAGAGGGACAGTCGAGGAGGAGAATAAGTCACCATCCCCAGTTTGTAATAAGGCTGCAGATCAATCAAAAGCTGTAAATTTATGCTGAGTGGCCATATTAGGGGGGAGGAACAGTTAAGGGAGAGACCAACTGTCATCCCCCAGCTAACAATCCTCAGTCCCTTCCCCATAACCTTGATCTTCAGGCCATTCAACCCATTAAGTTGTTAAGCCCCCTCTCATGCTTCAGAAAAAGGCGGAAGTGTCCAGACCCCTCAAAAACTGAGGGATCCTAACATTTGTAATGCTGCCCTCTTCTTCACCAACAACAGGGGCGTCTTTGCAGCCAAGCCTCCAGGTACTGCCGCCACTCCCAGTGCCAATGCCTTTGCACTGCAGTCACCTTCGCCACCATAGCCATCGCCGCTGCCTCTGCGCTGCCGCCCATGGAGCCCAAGCCTGCCTCCAAACCGTGGTTCTCTAGCTGCCCTGGTACTCCTGCCAGCATCATTGTTGTCATGGCAGCCACCTAGGCCCCAACAGTCAGGCCTGATTGTTTTCCATGCCGTCCTTTAACCTCCTCCTTGACAGTCAGCTGTTCTTCGGGTTCCATCCACGGCTCTATTGAGCCGGCAGCACCTCAGCTCGCTGGGAGGGGGTCAGAAGATGGTTAACTGACCCCCGACACCCCTGAAAATGCCAAACATCACCTCCCTAAGCTTGGGGTTCACTGCTGAGCCGCCATTTTGGTCTGCTGCTCCAACGGAATATTTGTGGTATGGTTGGTCTTGTCTACTTTATAGTATACGAGTGGCTGAATTTACAATATCTTTGACAAGGAATGAAACATGGGTGAAAAAAATAAGATGAATTGTTGACCAGATTGCTATCAATGCCATTGATTACTTATGTGGTTCTTGGATAGAGCCATTTTCACCCTGAATGACTCACAGAACAGAAGTAAAAGAAAGAGGAAGATGAATAAAAATGAAAGGTCAATCCAGTTACATGTTCTTCACTTGTTTGGGGCAAGAGCTAGGCAATTATTTCCAAGGTTTCTTGGGATAAAAGTTTGCTCCAATTGCACAGAATTTTAGATTGGCAAAATTGGCCTATTGCAAGATTCTAGATCTCATATAAACCACTAGATATACAGGAAGGGAAATGAAGATCCAAATGGAGTTGGAGGAAGAAAAGTCCTTTTATATCACCATACTATTTATGCTTTATTACATCCTTAACTTACACTCTGTGTGGAAGATTTCTTGCCCTCAAACACTCACCCGGCAACCAAGAAATGTATTCTCTGCTGTAAATAGCATAGAGTGAAACGTTATGCCAAGCTGCATTAGGCAACAGGAAGTTGGTTTTTATAAAAATAGGGATTTGAGTGTGGGAACAACACCCACGTTCTGATAGAGTTTCACTGAAAATGTACTGTGTGTAAGCCTTGCTTCTACAGCTGACTTCCAGCTCATAGGCATTTCTTTCCTAGCTAACTGAGTTCTTGCTGATCTTAAAAACGTCCTTCTTCCTTTTTGCACAAATGTACATAGAGAAAGACTTGAACAGTTTCTTTCTGAGAGATATAGAAAAACAAATGGCTTTTGTAGTTTATCATCATGGAGATCATTTAAGGGAATGGGCATATATCTCTGATAATAACCAATTTGCTCCAACATTTGGGGCTAATGTACTGTTAGCAACATGTATACATGTGATGCTTATTTACTGAGCATTAAATGTTAACTAAAATATTCCCTAGACTCTAAGTCATATAAGACCATTTATATTATTACAAATTGCATGATGGTTTAGAAACTTTACGAAGGAGATCTTGCGTTAAAGACAGGAGGAGATTCACACACCAAATAGTTGCATTTCCATTAAATGTCCAAACTAAAATAGCAAAATTTTACCTGCCTTACTATAGTTCTTCACAGTTCTTCCTGTTATTCTTCACAGATATGATTTCTGGGGGAAAAATGTATCCAAAAAGTAACGTAGTTTACAAATAACAGACATAAATATATGAGGAAGGGTGGGCTGGGGAATACTGTGGTGCCCTTAACTGGTAAGAAAACCTATTGCTTAAAATAAGGGAATCTCCTCTTGTTTTTCATGCTATCTCAGCTAAACTATTATTTAGTTTTAATTAGCTCTGAGGTTGTTATACCACAGAAATAAAAAGCAAATTTACAGCTCATTCTATTCTCTTCAACCTTCCTTCCTTCCTTCCTTCCTTCCTTCCTTCCTTCCTTCCTTCCTTCCTTCCTTCCTTCCTTCCTTCCTTCCTTTTTTTCCTTACATTTCCAAAGGCAAAAATGATTCCATGTTATTTATCCAATGAGGAGAAATTCATATCAAATACTGTAGCGCAGTTGCTTTGAGCCACATAAATCTTTAGTCTCTCTACTACATTTGAAATCTAAACCCAGTTCAGTTATAGCCCTAGATTCAATCCCCAGCATTTTTGCAGAACGCTGATTAAGTTTTTTGTCTGAAAACGTGTTTAGTGACTGAATGCAGACAACGCAGTTAAGAGGGGGTGCAAGGATCACTGTTCTAGGGAATGATCCAGGAAACAGGGAAAATGTCCATTTTGATTCCATAGCACACCAATCCAGATTTCTAGAAGCGCCCCAGTGGTTTTCTGGAAATAAATAGTCCACAATGGAAAGTCGTTTGCAATGTTCTAGAACAGGGATATCAAACTCGCGACAACACATTGTCGTCACATGATGTATTGTAACTCCCCCCCCCCCCCTTTGCTAAACCAGGGGTGGGCATGGCCAGCATGTGACGCATCCAGCCCACAGGCTGCGAGCTTGACACGACAATCTTTTCTGATATTTCCTGGAATGGGGAGTTTTGCACATAACAAATAATAAACCCAATCAAAGAGCTAATTGCTATATTATGCAAGATACTAAGCTTGCTTAATTACTAAACTCCGTGAGGGCTTGATCCAAATTAAGACTTCCTGTTTAACCTAAAATTGAATGGAAGATTTTAAACTAGGGTTACAAGACACATAATGATTATTAAATCACACATAAGAAGGTGAACATACATATTTAAAAAGGCAATGAGTGACTTGAAACAGCTCTTTGGAGAGCAATCCTTAGACGCCAGCTAAACCACAATGTTTGAGATATTCTGTGAGCTGTCAGCTTCATCAATCAAAAGCAGGCAGCCAGGTTTAGGATTTTGCTTGTTCCTGGGTTGATGGGAGAGTTACAACAAAATGGTCTTTGTTTCAGTCAATTACAGTCCCTTCATATCTCCTGAGGCCTCTTCCTGGACTTCAATTAGAGAAGAGATTTGGAGGGGAAACAGCTCTGCTTGCTGGGTCTTCTTAACATTCACACTAAATGCTACATGCAACTAAATGGTAAGGTAGAAACACACAATTTCTACCCTGCCAGTAAAACAGAAAAGGAAGGTAACAATGATTTATGAAACTGACATTCCATCATGGAACATAGAGCGGCATGAATGGGATTCTTTGGCACACCCAAGTCAGGTTGGCTTCAGAAAAGCTGTTGTATCCTTCTCCTCAGCCACTTGGTGTTCCTGCCAAATAAGATGACCTTATTGAGAGGCAGGAATAATTCTCACCTTTATATATATATATGCAGAAGTCATGTAGGGGAGGAATATAACCTGGTTCAGATCTGAAGAATGTGGTTGGGGACAATTTATCCCTTATTCTTTCCTCCAAGACATGATCTTCCCTCACTATTTCTACTATTTCAATATAGAAAAACTGTGTCCTGTTATGGGTCATTGTGTAGTCCATCCTTTCCAAAATCTCAATAAACTTGAATGAATGCTAATCCAGAAACATGAATTCGCTCCAGTCCCAGTTCCCCTCTTGAACAAGCAAGATTCCAGGTGAATCACCTGAGCGCATCTGTTGCATTCACATTAGCTCAATGGGGAAGAAACATGTTTTGAAAGCAGATTTCTGGATCAATTTCTGGGATCCTCATCTAAAAGATTGCCTTCTGGCAGAAGATACAGAACAATTAAAACTCGGACCACACATCTTCTGAATAGTTTTTATCCCAGAGTTATAATTGCACTCAACAATGAACTAAAGGGCCACCATCAGTGAGCTGTTGGACAGCATAACTTGGTCTGCTGTGTGGATGCTTGGGTGATTTAGGGGTGGGGAATTTTTGGTGGGTGGGGGTGTGTTTGGGGATTATCATGTGTGTTGGGCTTGGTCTCTGGGTGTTATGTGAATTTCGTTGTATGGGTATACTGTGTATATACATACAATGACAATTGTTGTGACCACGTGCCTTTGCTCCTCTTTTAAGCCTTATGGGAGGGGCCAATCATCTCCAGGCCTTACTCCTGAGTCGTCCCTTTTCTTTTAGCTGTTCTTTCCTTCTGGCAGCTCTGCGCATGTGTGCACTAGAAACAGGCTCCTCCTGTTCCTCTGCCTCTCTGAAGTCTGACTCTGGAGGCTCCGGAGTCTGCGCATAACTCTCAGATGGCCCTGGCTCCATCTCTGCCTCCGATGCAGAGTCCTCATCCGAGCCTTCCTCAGACTCCAGGACTGGCCCATGTATCTCCCCAGCCTCCTCACTGTCCGACTCCGCTGCCAGCTGTGCAGGCTGCTGGCGGACCACAACAACAATAAACTTTATATATAAAGGAGTATAAACTGGGACAGACTTCTAAGTTCCCTGGAAAGATGCTGTCCATCATTATTGATAGCAGATAAACAAAAAAAACTGTCAGTCAGTAGATGTCAGATGGTAGATAAAGAGTTCTAGCACAGATGAAGAAGAATCATCCTATACTCTACTTGTGAGCATGATTCAGTAAGCATCTGGCACTATACATTCAGCATATAAACCGTACTAGATTGCAAAAGTCATATGAAGCCAGATTAGATATGCTCCATTCACACAGGCGGAATTTCTTGTAGCTGTTTCAAACGTTCTGTTAAAATTCTTCCTAAACTGAACACTTGCAGAAATTTTAGGGTGCTACCTTAACACTTGCTTTATGTCCTGTGAATGCTGCTATTCCAAAAAGAGGTTTTTTAGGGGGTTGCTTTCTTTCTTACCATAGAAATACTTTATCTAAAATAATCATATTTAAAATGATAGTAATGCATTTATTACGTAATATTTCTCAGTTGTTCCAATCAAGGCAGTTTGTGGACAATAAAGCAGAGAAAAAGGTAAAGCAGGAAGAATAAGATGATAGTGACCTGGGCAGCATATAAATTTAATGAATACATGTACCATAGAGGACTCGGATATTCCTTGTGATCACTCAGCAAATAAGAAAGAAAAGATGTTATGGAAAAGATAAGTGGATCAGTCCATTTAGGTTTATCCCAATTTTTTATTTTTGCAAATGCATCAGGGTTAGCTTGATGAATTTGAAATGATTTTTAAAACCTCACATAAGCATCAGTTTGTGTTACAATGCACATTTCTCTAAAGACATACACATTTGTTTTCAATTTCTCTTATTGTACAGTTTTTACAATAATTTGCTCAAACACAATGCATTTCTGTATATTATTTGCATGATATATATTCTACAGGTTTTTCCTTAATGTTTCTTTTTTTTTAAAAAAATAAACCTCATTGCTAAATGTGAGAATTGTAAATTTTGAATGATGTGTCAGTTCATTGGAAATGGGAACCAAATGAATGTTTCCCCCATTCGTATTTTGTAGGCCTTTTTTTCGCTTTACCCTTCTTATAAGTATTGCAGAAATGAAATATAAAATCCAAAAACTGGATATTTGCCAAAGTACGTTATTGTAAATGTGTCTAAAAAGTCAGTCTCCCTTCTGCAATGCACTTATTATGTAATAGTATCTGGAAGAAAGCACCAAGATATTAGCTGGTGCTTTCATATACCAATATATTCATATATGAAATTTTTCAGTCAACATAAAGCAAATGTACACCATTTATTAGACAACTCTATCAAGCCTGTATATTGGAAGAAAAAAAAATAAGACGGAAGAAAATGTCATTTTAACTAAGTAGGCATAAAGAGTAAATAAAGGAAAAACATTGTTTATTTTGTTTTTCATTATTGAAAAATATTTGTACAGAGGACTCACATCAGTTCCAACCTCCTCCAAAGGTATAATATTTTCTCTCAAAATATTTCTCAGCTCCTTATCCCGCACAGCACAGAAACAGCAGGAAAACACAGCCAGACACATCAGAGTGGGGTGTAATGCTGGTTTAATGCTTTGTCAGATACGTGATAACACCAAGCCAAACCCTTTCAAAATTGGCGCTATGAGCATCCGCCTCGTAGCGCATTTTATTATGTCGCCCCACCCCCTTCCAGCTGTAGAGATTCTTTCCAGGTTTCCGCCCATCGCTCAATTGCAGCTTCCTGCATCGCCTGCACCCTGTGCTCCCCACCACCACTGACAGGGCGGTTGCTGGCTCATCCCATCCAGTCAGTGTCGTGCCAGTTGGGCGCGACATATTGTATGAATATATATTAAAGCATTTTGTGGTTGGGTGCCCTTTCCTTATAGATAAACATCAGATGTTATAAAAAGATATGAAGGAAGAGATGACATACAGGAAAGACACACAGAGAGGACCACAGCAAGGTGAACCAAATGGGTTGGTCAGATGAAACCATGACCATGCAATCCTAATGTACCACTTTTGTACAGATGTTTAAAATAGCCACAGCTGATGACCAAAAGTAGCTTGTAGCTTGTAGACATCCCTAGTCATGTGCCTTAGAGATGCTTGTGCATACACCATCCGGATCTCTTGGGTGTGTGTCGCTTATGTCATCACAACTGTGGTGGCATTTGCTAAATTGCCTGTGCTATTTTACCTCACAACTCTGGATAATGTCTAAATGAGGCTTCTTGTCCTGATGTTTGATTGCTGTCATTGTAGATAAAGAAGATTTTCTCCTGTTCACTGATCCTGGGGATGGAATCTCAATTTTCCCCCCTCAGAATTCCCTCAATCCAGGGATGAAATCCAGCAGGTTCTGACAATCTGTACTGCAGAACCAGTAGTGGAAATTTTGAGCAGTTCAGAGAACCGGCAAATACCACCTCTGGCTGGCCCCAGAGTGGGGTGGGAATGGGGATTTTGCAGTATCCTTCTCGTGGAGTGGGGTGGGAATGGGGATTTTGCAATATCCTTCCCCTGGAGTGGGGTGTGAATGGAGATTTTGCAGTATCCTTCCCCTGCCACGCCCACCAACCACACCATGCCCACAAAGCCACGCCCAAGAACCGGTAGTAAAAAAAAAATGGATTTTACCACTGCCTCACTCATTAGTATTGGGCTCAATTGTGAGAAGCTTCTGCCCTGGGACTTGTGCAGACCTCACTGAATAAGATACCACAAAGAAAGTCAAACAGGCAGTCCATCAGCTCTGGGGAAAAAACAAGCATTGCCACATGCATCAGCAGCTTCTGTGGCAAAAACCAACCACATGTTAAAAGCATCATGTGTGACTTCCACTGTGGAATGCAACCTCTTCCCCTCCCAACCCACCCCTTTCCCCTCCTCCGAAACCCAAAATGGACTATATTACAAACCAGCTTATAAAGTGTACGACTTGAAACTGAGGTCCTCCTGCTCTTCGGTCCTCCACATTTTGCTAATAGACTGGCTAGATACACAAACAGTCTCTTTCAGGCCTTCGGTTTCTATTACACGGTTTCGTGTTTCAGCAGGCAAACTGGCCTCTACGTTTATGTTTTCAGCCAGAGCAGTAAGTGGATGCATGAATTTTGCAATTCCAGACATCGTTCCAGACCAGATGTGGGGCCTTTATTGTTAGTATGGCAGTGGTGTCTGCTGACCCTCGGTCACCTCACGTCTAGTGAAAGATTGACTGCCTTGCATTTCATACAATAAATTATATATGAGAGGACAGCAGAATTTCAAAATTAATTCAAGATTCATCTCGGGGCTGACTTGCACATAGAGCAATTTGGCTAAGGGATGAAAAATGAGTACGTCACCACAACCACCGCCACCATCACCACAACAACAAATTCAGGAAGGAAGGGGCCAACGGACACTCATTTTTCAAAAGGATTATCACTGGCCTTTTAATTAACCCATTATTATTATTATTTGGAAAGCTTCCCCCAAGCTGGACCACTCATACTAAAGCAAAAAAAAAAAGTTTGTGTGTGTGTGCGTTCAGTCAGCAAATACAAACCTTAGTTCTAGGAAGAGGAGAAGGCAAAGGAGGCTCCACTCTTCATGGACTGAATGCAAGAGGAAGAATTAACACAGCAGTCACCACTTTAAATTAGTTTGTAGATTTAAAAAAAAGGATTTAGTTAAATCTCATTAGAAAAGTGAGAAAGTCATGGAAAACTAAGGCAAAACAGCGTATTCATTTGAAGATTTGCTCAAACAAAACGACAGCAGAACTATAGCAGGCACAGTATGTTCGAATTATTAAATGCAATTTGAAACATGCAATTCTGGTGGGCATATAACTCTTTTTGATTAATCAAAACAACATAGAGGAGTAGGAAAACTGCTTAACGTCTAATAATCTTTATTCAGGATTAGTCAAAGCAGGACTCTTCTAGGAGAAAGAGCAGCAGGCCAGTGGTGAAATCCAATTTTTTTTACTACTGGTTCTGTGGGCGTGGCTTGGTGGGCGTGATGTGGCTTGGTGGGTGTGGCTTGGTGGGCATAGCAGGGGAAGGATATTGCAAAATCTCCATTCCCATCCCACTGCAGGGGAAGGATACTGCCTTGGATAGTACAGTGGTCTAAAGCCCTGTTATTAACATCAGCTGCCTGCAATTATTGCAGGTTCGAATCTCACCAAGGCTCAAGGTTGACTCAGCCTTCCATCCTTTCTAAGGTAGGTAAATTGAGGACCCAGTTTGTGGGGGCAATAAGCTGACTTTGTATAAATATACAAAAGTATGAAGGCTATTGCTTAGTGCATTATAAGCCGCCCTGAGTCTCCGGAGAAGGGCGGCATATAAATCAAATTAAAAAAAAAAATCTCCATTCCCACCCCATTCCAGGGGAAGGGTACTGCAAAATCTCCATTCCCACCCCACTCTGGGGCCAGCCAGAGGTGGTATTTGCCAGTTCTCTGGACTGCTCAAAATTTCCGCTATCAGTTCTCCAGAACCTGTCAGAACCTGCTGGATTTAACCTCTGCAGCGGGCCCTCATGGAACCCAGGATATGGTTAGGATATGTTCAAAAAAGTCAATATGGTAGCCCTAACAACATGGTAAAAGCTCTGTCTGCTAAATAAAATGGGGGGGGGGACGGGATGGGGGACATCATTTATTCCATCCAGGTGCCTCCAGGTATTCTGAACTACAAGTCTCAGAGAATATGGCTCCTGGCTGTAGGAGAAAACAGGTCAGTCAATGACAAACATATAAAGAGAATGGATATTCAGGAAGCAACTCGCTAGAAAGAGAGGTCATCAGGCAATGGACCAGCTGTCAAACAGGGAAATCTCAGGCATAGGTAAAATACCAGCTGAGCTGTTGAAGGCGTCAAAAGAAGAGACACTTAATGTGCTAAAAGATCTATATCTATATGTATACAAGTATACAAGAGGTTAGAAAGATGAAAGAAGGGATATACCCCAAAATGTGTAAATGGCTGAGCCATTAACAGAATACCTTATATTCAAGGAGTTTTTTCTCACAATCTTGTAGAGAGGAATAAAACCATGCTTAGGTAGCCAAATGTTCAATGCACAGCCAGATTTTAGAAAAGGCAGAGGTGTGTTCTTAACCATGATGACATCAGAATGACATAATGTGAGTCAGGATTTCAGAGGTAGACCTGGCCATTCTCCCTGGCTTTGGGCTAGGTGGCTGCAGCCCCCTGGCTAGCAAATTTATTTCCTGGACCATTTCTTCATTTTACCATCGTGTTCTTCCTCCTGTTCTCCCCTTATTCATATTACATTTTATTCTGTCTGTTGTACTATGTAGTCTCTCCTAAATTTAATATTTCACAGGTGCAGAGCAAAAACCTAAAGACTTTCTTCCTGTCACTTCTGTTCCATCTCAATTGAGGGTCACTCTTCTATCTTTTTTCACCTAAGCAAAATTTGATTATCTCTTACTTTCCACTTGTCCCAAAGGTGCTTTTTCAAAAGGCAACTGGACTTTCTTGTTTTTTCTTTGAAGACATTTCGCTTCTCATCCTAGAAGCTTCTTCCACTCTTCAGGACGTCTTCAGAGAAAAACAAGAAAGTTCAGTTGCCTCTTGAAAAAGCACCTTTGGGACAACTATGAGCTGGATGACTGAGAATCTCCACAGACATTTACTTTCCACTTTTGCTTCCCACTTTGGTCCTCTTTATGTTCAACACCCGGTCTCCCCATTAACTATTTCATTTGTTATGAGAAATAAAATATGTATAACTCAGATTGCATTGACTTCAATATACATTTTCCCCTCACCAAGACTGTTACCCCTGTAAAGGATGACTCACACATCATTCCTCAAAACAGATGCAATCTGGCTAACAATGTAAAATTATTCCTATGAGTCATGTTTTAGCAGCTGAAATCACTGCCATACTCCTACTTGGAGGAGAGGTGCAAGTTAATGTGGTAACGTGGTATTCGGAGACTGTCCTTTCAAGACAGTCTAATTCTACCAGATCTTCCACCAGGATACTTAAAAATCCATAAATACTAAACATCAGATCTGGTAAACAAATAGTATAGATCAGGGGTCAGCAACCTGCAGCTCTGGAGCCGCATGTGGCTCTTTCATCCCTCTGCTGCAGCTCCCTGTCACTCAAATTACGCCTCACAATGTGTGACACCTGTCAGCACGCTATTTATTGAGCTTTTCAACCATGGATAAATCCAGGAAAAGAAAAGTTTCAGAAGAAAACAGAACATTTAATTCAACTACATATGCTAGTTTTGTGGCCACTCAAGAAATAGTCAGGCACAGGAAGAGTTTTGTGGCTCCCGGTGTTTTCTTTTCTGTGGGAAATGGGTCCAAATGGCTCTTTGAGTGTTTAAGGTTGCAGACCCCTGGTATAGATTAAAACAATCATTAGAAATAACTGAAAGGAGAGCAACTAAGGCAGAGCTGTCAAACTCCCGGCCCAGAGTTTAACGAAGGGGGAAAAAGTCCTGATACGTCATGTGATGCTGCCGTGACAACTTGAGTCTGACACCTCTGAACTTAGGCATTTGAATACAGATGGTACAAGGAAAAGGCATATTTATCTACGTGTTTTAAAGGAAAGGCCCAGCCTCTATGTTAAGGTTACTTATCCAATGATCTTAGAACAGAAATATTATTATTATTATTATTATTATTATTATTATTATTATTATTATTATTATTATGCACTTGCCATTACATCCCTAAATTATGTGAGTTTCTGTTTGCTGTCCATAGTATCTTAGTCCCCAAATCCATAATCCAAATATTTTAGTGTTGTTATACATTAAAAAGGAAAAACCATTACCCTTATAGTTGTTGACATTTAAATGCCTTTATTATGCATAATCTTGTTTAAATTTGCCTTCTTTCCTAAAATACATCTCTTCTTTACTCTTCCAACATGCTATCTTTATTCTTAATTTTTTTTTAAAAAAAAAACCACTTCTACTTCTTCACTATCATTGATATAATTCACCAAGCATGCAGGATCATCCTATTGTTGTCTTCTGAATAGTTAACACCAACCTGGGCATTTTATTTTCCAGTACTACTTTCTTTTCTTTTTTTTTTTAATAAATTTTTATTTGTTTAAAAGTATAAACAAGACAAAACGAGTGACAACAAAACATACAAAACATGTAAACAAAGAGTTCGAATATACATTTTGTCAAAGATACTTTGTATCCAGTACTACTTTCTTAATGAGCACTTTGGTTTCTTCTTCATCTAATGAAAGAGTAGTTGCCTGCATATCTAGCTTAATTACTATTTTAATGTCCAATGTTCATTCCGGTTATCATCTTTTCCAATCTTTCCAATCTCGTAATATGGTTGCCTTTTAAGTTAAACAGATATGGAAATGATATGCTTCATTGTTTCACTCTCTTTACAGTTCTAAATCACTGCTTCCCCTAATTCAGTTTTGACAGTAGCTGCTTGTTCACTGTAAATATTCTTCAGAAGAATGATCATACATTCTAGAACCATGATGGCGGACCTATGGCACATGTGCCCGAGGTGGCACACAGAGCTATCTTTCCGGGCACACAAGCTGTCGCCCCCCAGCTGGTGTTCAGACCTCCAGTGCACATGTGCGCAATTCAGGAGACCCAGCTGGTCTTTGGAGCTCTCCTGTGCATGCGCTCGCATTTGCACATGTGTGCGAGAGTACTTGTACACAGCACGTACATGCGTAGATGGCATTTGCACATGTGCATTGTGCGCATGAAAACCACGTGCATTGTGCACTTGAAAACCACACGCATGCGCGGATGGTGCAATTGTGTGCACAGCGCACTAGGGGAGCCCCACAGATGCGCAGATGGTGCGGTTGTGCATGCAGCTCATGGAGGGCACGATGGTGCGGTTGTGCATGTGCAGATAGTGCAATTGTGCACACAGCACATGGGGGAGGAGCCACGCATTAATGCAGATAGCACGCGCACGCACAAAGTGTGCGAAGCACATACCTGACCGGCACTCGGTGAGTAAAAGGTTCACCACCACTGTTCTAAAACACCCTTTGGTATTAAATATGTTTCATATTCTAGCATGAATTACAAGTAGAGGCTTTGCTGTAAGCAATGAAGCAAAAAAATAAGGCTCCGCCAATGGTGCAAATTGCCTGAAACAACAACGTTGTATCTGAGTTTCCACCCAAACCAAGATCTGTTAAACCAAGACTTGACTCTATACAAGTTTCTCTATGCGTATAAATGCTCATGCGGTTATCTGTGTTATAGTCCACTATTTTATAAAATACATTTTCATGGTCATATTATGGCTACCGTACAATGACTTTTGTATGTCCAATGGTGGTCTGGCACTAGCAGAAACCATTCCACACCTACAATGAAAGGACTCACCTTTCCCCAATCTAATCCTCTGGTGATTTAAAATTAAGTTAATATTAACAATTGAAGAATTATTTCTGCCAGATCCCGCAAAATGATCCTAGAAACAAATGGGCTTCCTCAAGTCCTGGAATAAATTATACTTATAAAATTAACAATGTCTCTTGAACAGTTTTCAAGATTGGCCTTCAGCAGTATGTATAATGAAGTCACTTGCTGTACATCTTAATAATAGATCAGCATTTAGTCTGGCTTTAGATATATGTGTTTTAGCATTTAAATGCTGCTGTTATTCATCTGGAACTATTTTAATGCTTTCTTTTCTGTTGTTCCTTTGATTTCTTTTGTGACTGATTACACTTGTTGCATATCTTGCTCTTTTTTAATTGTTTAAAAATGTAGAAAGTCAACATATTCAGATGTGGCTCTACAGCAATGTATCAGGGCTCATTCTGAGTTTTCTGAATTTATTCAGTGGTAACACCAAGCAGACAATCAAGAATTAATGTGTGGTGTCAAGACAGTATTCTGCATTTTTTTTCAAAAAGTATTATGCAAAACAAGTTTTCTTTTGGATTCCCCCCTTCCCCCCCAAGTACACTGTTTGTGAAATTCTCACAGCTAGGACTGAGGTCACCTGGGGAATGAGATAGGAAAGCAGATGCCCCTTTGCAGGACAGGCAACAAAATTCTTTAGGAATTTAGGGGACCAATAGAAGAGATTATCAGAGTTGAACTGTGGAGTGCTTGATGCTCTCTGAGCTTGGTTGTTTCTGCTTACAGACATTTTGTCACCAGACTAGATAACACCACCAGTGCTACTAAGTGTGGGGCTTGCTCCCTGTGTGTATAGAGTAGCTTGCCTGGTCAGTATTGGTAGGAGAGTTATTTTCTTGAGAAAGTAACATCCATACCAAAACTGACAGGGCAAGCCATTTGTATAGATCTGTTGTGGTCCGCCAGCAGCCTGTGGAGCTGGCAGCAGAGTCTGACAGTAAAGAGGCTGGGAAGGACCATGGGCCAGTCCTGGAGTCTGGGGAAGGCTCAGACGAGGGCTCTGTGTCGGAGGCAGAGAAAGGGCCATTTGGGAGGTAAGTGCTGCCTCCGGAGTTTCCAGAGTCGGACCTCAGTGAGGCAGAGTAACAGGGGGAGCCTGTTCCCAGTGCACACATGCACAGAGCTGCCAGAAGGCAAGAACAGTTAAGACAAAAGGGACGACTTGGGAGTAGGGCTTGGAGATGAGTGGCGCTTCCCATAAGACTTAAAAGAGGAGCAAAGGTATGTGGGCCTTTGCAGGAAGCAACATTGTTAATTCTGTGCAGTTTAAAGTCTGAAGCTCTGTTTGATTCTGGACTCTGTGTGGCTTTGCCAATTAGGTCTTTGGCAGTGTGTCAAAGGAGATAAAGGTGGGTGATTATCAGCCTTATCCCGAAGGACTGTTTACAACTATTTGGGACTCATTTCTGAATGAACAGAATTCACAGCTGTTAAAATAAAACAGGTTTTTGGGACTACTCGTGTGTTTTACTGACTCAGGAAGCCTAGGTCAGAACAAGATCATAAAGCAAACCCCAGTCCTTTCTAGCACTGAAGATGTTACCTGGTCTGCTAATAAAACATCTGCAAGCATTACAACCAAGCTCAGAGAACATGAAGGATCCCACAGTTAGGGGAGAGGTCTCCATCCAGGAAGACTATAAATGTTTCTTTCCTTTCATTCAATTGTGACAATTCTTGAAGACCGCCTGGAGAAGTCCCTCAGTTTTCCTGGCAAGGCTTTTCAGAAGTTATTTTCCATTGCCTTCTTCCTAGGGCTGAGAAAAAGGGACTGGCCCAATGTCACCCAGCTGGCTTTGCACCTAAGGCAGGAGTAGAACTCAGTGTCTCCTGGTTTTTAACCGGATGATTTAACCACTACATTAAACTGGCTCTCACAGCCTATTTACAGACTTCCCCCCAAAAAAGTTGTGAAAACACAAGCAAATATTTCATTTGGGGGGGGGGATGAATGTGTTACAGTATAACCATCTCGTAGGTAATTATGAACATCTCCAATTTATCTAATTAATGCGATTTAAATGAAAGGCATGGTTTTCATGAATGTGCAGGAGTGTTCAATGCTATCCAGGAACAGAAACATGCATGAGTATGCACTCATGCATTTACGTATGCACGCATGCACACACACACAATTACCTGGCAAACCTATTTAAAAAACCAGAAAACTAGCATTATCCTCCGAAAGGGATAACATTCATAGCACATTAAAGATACATTATGAGTGCGAGAAGCAAACTGAAGACAGCAGCAGAGAGATTAGGCTGAGATTTATGAGCAGTGCTATCCCGAAACCCAGCCGTCATCCTCTCCAAAGTGTAGACCTACATTAAAGAAAGCTCTGGACAGGTGTTGTAATCTCTCCCCTCCTCGACTTATTTATTTCCCAGAAACAAACACAAAGGAATCCTGGAAAAATCTGAGAGCACCAGGACCTTGATGTGGGAATCAGTTCAAGTGAAGAGAGGAACAGAAAATCTGCTTGTCAGATTGGCCTGGTTAATATGCGGTGCAGGAGGGGGAGCCTTGAAATTCTAGGTAGCATTTCAAGTGTATCAAAATACAGTTGAAAGACCAGAGGTTAATTATACAGGCATGGCAGTAGGAGCCCCATTATTCTAATGCTCTTGGAAAGCACCACGAAGCATATGGACTGAATGAAAGACCTCTGTGTGGGTAATAGGTTCTGCATGGGGAAAAGGTGAAGGAGCAAGGGATCTCTTGTGTATGAGAGGCATGAAAGGAGGGGAAGAGGAATGATTTAACTACTTGATGGCCGACTTTATGCAGAACAACTAACACAAGGTGCCCCGTACATTAAACAGCAGCGTGCCAGACTGTCCTTCCCTACGCCTGATTTATGACTATTCATACAGACAACTATTTTGGTCAATATGGTGGCAAATTATTAATGAGGGGTTTGCCTTTGTACCAGAACAAGTTAAAATCTTTAGTTTCCCCGCTTTGATGTCAATTAACCCAATAGGCTTGACGTAGATAGTTTTAGGCTGGATATCTTTGTACAGAATCTGAGGATATTTTATCTGGAGGGTTGTCTTAGTTACAGGAGGAAGCAGAGTAACCAAGCCATGGAAGATGACCTACTCGAAGAGGTCAAGGACAACCTGGAACACAGGCAGAAGCAAAGTACAAAAATGTCAACCAAGTTTCATTTGAGACTAAGTTCCCAGTTGTGTATCTTTTATATTGAGTAGAATGAACTTATTCCAATGTTTTTTTCTGGATCTGTTTACTATCTACTGTCACATTATACACCAAGACATGACTTATTTAACCAGACGTAAGATTCACATGTCATACTAAAATTCACACATCAAGATTCGCTTGTGATACTAAGCCAAGTACAAAAAGTCACAGAGTGGTTTGATGGAGTATTTGAACTTGAATGGTTGGAAATGTCTCTAGCCTTTCCTTTTTCTTTTGGGTTGATTGCTTGGCAAGAAATTATTTGAAAAGCAAGAAACACTCTAAAGTAAGAGATGGGTCCAGGTAGAAGACAAAAGGATTTCTATTATCCTGTCAGAATTGCCTTCCTTGGATACAGATGAGCCCAGAATATAAAAACAAAACAAAAGCAAAAAAAAAAAAAAACCCCTGCTGGATCAAGCCATACACCCATCTAGACCAGCATTCTGGGTCACATATTAATAACTGAAATGCATTTAGAAGTTCACCGCCTGACTGGAGAACAGTAGATCCCTTCCACCATCACCCTAGACTTGCAGTTACTGCTTGTTTGCACAAATTCATCCCATGTGTGACTTGTGCTCATTCCTGGACCCAAAAGTCCTCCTCACAGTCACATTCTTTGGTCAGCTTGTTTTGGGCCTCCTGCCACACACTGTATTTGGGGCTGTCCATGAAGACTTGGGAGCTGCAAGTCCAGATTGGAATGCAGTGGCTTGAGTAGCTGTGGGCAAGCCATATTATGCTCATGTGTCACATCTGCTTCATGAGCAACACTGATGGTTAGTAGGCTTCCAGATAGAATTCAGGGTGTTGAATATCACCTATAAAGTTCTTCACAGCACTGGGCCTGATTATTTGAGGGACTGTCTGCCTTCCCTATACAGTCAGACAGAGTTGGCAAGCTTTGTTTTCCATTGATTAAATAGAGTTACCTCCTGGGACCCAGGAAGAGATCTCCATTGTCATGGTGCCTGTGACTGAACACCATATTTATTTATTTATTTATTTATTTATTTATTTATTTATTTATTTACTTACTTACTTACTTACTTACTTATTTTTTTATTTGACTTATATGCCGCCCTTTCTCCACAAGGACTCAGGGCGGCTCACAGCAATAAACAACCACAAGTCCAAATTAAAATTCAAACAATAAAATAATCTAAAATTCCCGTTAAAATCCCTTCAGTCCAAGCCAGCCTGGCAAAACAACCATGTTTTAAGGTCACGGCGGAAAAAGAGAAGGTCAGAGGCCACCCGGAGCTCCAAGGGGAGCTGATTCCAGAGGGTAGGTGCACCTACAGAGAAGGCTCGCTCTCTAGGGGCCGTCAGTCAACATTGCTTGGCCAACGGAACCCCAAGTAGGCCTTCTCTGTGTGAGCGCACCGGGTGATGGGGAGCTGTTGCTGGCTGGAGGTGATCCGGCAGATACCCCGGGCCTAAGCCATGTAGGGCTTTATAGGTAATCACTAACACCTTGAACCTCACCCAAAGATTTGAATGGCTACTACTATGGTCTTTTTAGATGAGTCTTTGAAAGCCTTGGCTCTTCCCCCAGGTCCTGGATTAGAGAGTGTAGTGGGTCTCTGTGGGGATAATGATGGATTGAGATTTATATTTTGATTGTTTTGGGGACTTCTGTACTTTTGGGTTGGTTGCAAAGCTTTTATTGAGTTTCATTGTTTAGTACCCAGTGTCACAAAGAAACTGAGTGCTTTTCTAAATGTAAATCAATCAATAAATAAATAGCCATGCCTCCTGTGATTCAGAAGGTAGTAAGCCATCATATAAGTAACCATTGATAGCCTGGTCCTTCACAAATCTCTCCAGGGTCCTTTTAAAATGATCCAAATTGGCTGCATTATCGCAATGGTTGGCAGCAAATTCCACAGTGTATGTGAAATATATATTTAAAAAATAGTATATTTTCTCTCTCCATGTTATGGATGTTAATCATAATTTCATATATCTCTATCATATACATTAAAGACCTCCAATTACAATATTTCCTTGTAGGGGAACTGCTTCATTCCTTTAATTTCGTTTTATTTGTTAAGGTACAGTGACCAACAGTATACACAATACATAGATTTGTATAAGAAAATAATCGCATCAGCAGTTCTATTTTCAATTCTCTTTCTAATGATTCTGAGCATGGAATTTCTATTTTTTTATAGCAGCTGCAAATTTATTTAACAGTATTACATTTACCTCTTAATGCCCAGTGTATTACAGGATCTTTTTTCTGGTCAATCATTGCTAAATTAGATCCTATTAATGTATTAGAGGATGATAGATCTGTTTGTGTCAACACATATCAGTTTACACTTGATTCTATTGCAATTCTGAAGACCAAACTCAATTTAAAAATATTCCAGACAGAAGTCTTCATAGAGTCATTTTGGTTTTACAAAATTCAGGAATCTGTAGAATTGAATATATTTCTACTGGGTCCTAACTCCAGGTCATCCATATATAAATTAACACCCATGAGGGACTCTACCACGCAAATCTCATCAGTGTGAGAATTGTCCATTTTTTCTCAACTAGTAGCTGATCTATAGAGACCTTTCCCTCCTGTTCCATAGTAGATGAATTCACTCAGGAGTTTTTGGTGAGCGACTTTCTCTTTTAAAAAAAAGTTATTTATTAATAATACAAATTAAAAACATTGGACATGGTGTGACGTCTCCGGTTTAAACATTTTCATCAAGTTTTACCTTGCAATCGATACAATTCCTTATCTCTATACAAGTTTTACACTATTTATCACATTTCGAACATGTAGATTCTTTCATCTGTGAAGGTTACATCAATACCAAGTTTGTTCATTTCTATCACAGAAAACTAGCATAAAAACTTCTAAACACTCAACTCGTCAAAACTCATTTATCCCAGCATTCCTCCTCCTGTCCAGCCAATAATAAAATTTGTTCCAGATTTCATAATACTCTGTTTCGTTCTTATCTTTAAGTTCCAGAGTCAACCTGTCCAGCACAAGTTAATATTTTAGCTAATACTTCTTCTACGGGGATCTATTTTTCCATTTTTGGGCAAAATTGGTGAGTGACTTTCTTCAAGGCTTTGTCTAAGAATATAAAATCTTGTAGACCACCCTTGCCTTCATGCTTATTGAAACATGCAAAAAAGTCTAGAAGTCTAATCTCATTCTAGACTATCTACAGTATATCTAGATATATACTCTCTATATGGAGAGTCTTTTCTCCATAACTGACGTTGAACCTATCAGCCTACAGTTTTCTTTATTGTCTTTTGGTTCTTTTTTAAAAACAGCATATGCATAATAGAGCCAGCTGCTCTAAATGTACTATAAGTAGCAATATTGGAAGGTCTGAGATTTTTACTTTCACAGTGTTACTGAACTGGCAGTCACATCAGAAATGGACATCAGAAATGCTATCAAACAGCAAAAGTTGTCAAATGTCCTATGAAGCTTCTTCAGCCTTTGAATACAATGGTATTGACATTATTCCAAAGAAAATTGCTTTAGGGATCCCAAAAGTCCCATTTCAAGAGTTTCCTTCTTTTTAAAAAAAACTGAAAGTGTAGTCATTCTTAAGGTGACTTCAGTACTGATTAATGAACTGGGGGCATCCTGTTATAGAGATGACTGAAATAAAGTTGAAGAGTGATCATTCCCAGGGCTTTGTGTCACCTCTATACTAGCACACACAGCTAAGAGCAAAATCTGAAAATCCAAGAACGGAGATTGCCAGGGGATAGCTGAGTCACACTGCTTAGCTGTCAGCATTAAATCAAAAGAAAGAGCATTAAGGCTATAGAGTGATGTTGCTGATGGCTGGAGGCCATCTCTGGGCCCAGAGGTTTTCAAGCATGCCTTCAGACTCCAACTGCAACAACAACAACAACAAAACCAAACCTAGACCAAGTGAGCTAATTCAGTAAGCATAATCTTGTCTTCTGAAGGGAATCTCACAATTGATAAACTCTTCCTCTTATTCACAAATTTATCATTGCATGCCATAACAGCTGCAAAGAACAAGTTGTTGGTGGGATATTCCACTTCAAGTAAAATATAGAACAACCAAGTGCTGGGAGTTACTCAGAGTAAGCCTATAGATAGCAAAAAATGAGGATAGAGAAATATTGGATACATTTTGTTTAACTAGAGCAGAGATGGGAAACCCCTAGTTCTCCAGACATTGCTAAACCCTACTAGCATGGTCAATGGTGAAGCATCCTGATAGTTTGATAAATTCTGAAGAAGGGGTTGGAGCCCTCACCCCAATATTAGGTACTGATAGAAATATAGGAAGATGAAACATTCAGCTGCTATTTTCTTCAGCAACTATTGCTAGTATAACTTCTGGTCTATGTCTTCTGTCATTATTATTGAAAATAATCTCAATGGAGGATACAAATATTTAATTTAATTCTACAATAGCGTTTCTTATGCTGTATGTACTTTATATCCCTTGCAGGAGGAAATGGTTAAAATATTTACATATTTATCTGCACAGCATATTGTATAAAGCATATTGTATATTGCCAGTTTCAAAGAAACTCATGGATCTTGCAATAAAAGAGACTACTAAAAGTGCAGTGTCCAAGGGAAAACTGGAACAGATCAAATATTCCTCTGGTTGATATGGTTTGCCATATCATTGGACTTTTTGCAGATTTGAGTTATGGTGGGATCTATAGAGTCAACTGATCACATAAAGCAATCAATAAAATGGTCCATTTTTTTAAAAAAAAAGATACCCTTCCTTGAAAAGAAAAAAGAAATGAAAATAAGGAAGTCAATTCATATTTGGCATACTCAGTTGTACTCAGGAAGTATGATTAAGTCTGTACTATTAAGTGGCTGTATAAATAGAAGTAGGGCTGCAACCATAGTTGTGTATTCTATAGCTAGAATACCCTAGCTATATATACTTAGCAATACTAAGTAGTAATAGGACATTATTAATTGGGGAACTCAGATCCCACCTACACAAAGCTTGAGCAGGCATTTGAACTATCTGAAAAATTACTTCTTAAAAGAGAAGGTAGAAGACACAACAAATATCTTTTCATGATCTGCAGAGGATATATTTATCTTTCATTTCATTTAGACTCTATAGAAGGGCTGGTACTATTCAAATGGCAAATCTACTTTTGAAATTATGACTAGACTGTGGGTGGATGGAAAATGATCTGACAGGACGATCCAAATTTGAAATTGCTGGGATAGCCACACCCAAGTCTGGTGTTCTCCTAACATATCAGAAAAGGAATGCACAGAATTTTAGACCTTGGTGGGAGATCAGGCAATGGGCTAAAGGCTGACCCAAGGTATTGAGCACATATTATTCTGTATCAATTCAGTGAAAGGAAAGAAAGGCAACTGGATGGCCTGTTGAATCTTATATTAACTCTGGGAATAGAGACAGGAAGGAGACTTAACTACATCTGTTGGAATACACCATATTAGGGGGCTTGGGGAAGCATGTGATTGTGACTCTTTCCCAGCCATCTAGCAATTGCTACATATGGAAGCTCTATTCCTCTTGCACTGGATCCCTTGATATTTTGTTTTGTTTTCCTCCATATTCCAGGTAGTACCTAATATAAAGTAATATACCGTGTGACATCAGGACTATGTTCATAATAACAAATGATTCTTAGTCATTCCCTCCCAAACAACCGGGTTCAAATTATCCCACTTTGGACACTTTATATGAAGATTTAGCTCTCTGGAGAAGCCTCTAATGTTGGGAAAGATGGAAGGAAAGAGAAGAAGAGATGGCAGGAAGGAAAGTGGATGGATTAGATCAGGGGTGTCAAACTCAATTTTGTCAGGGTTGTGTTTGACCTTGGGCAGGGGGGCATGGCCGGGGGACATGACCGGGGTGGGCATGGCCAGTTCAACGTCACTCGTGTTGGCGCCTGTGGTGGCCCAAGTGCTCTGCCAGTGAAAATGGGGTCCCAAGCTCCATTTTCGGCTGTGACAGCTTCCTGCAACCCTCCTGCGGCCCTCCCAGGCTCTGTTTCCACTGGCAGAGAGTTGCAGGAGGCTGTCACAGCTGAAAACGGAGCTCGAGACTCTGTTTTCTTCAGCAGAGGCACCATGGCCTTCTCTGTCCTTCACTGTTTCCAGGGTGGCCCCGATGGCCAGATCTAAGCACCCCATGGGCCAGAATTGACCAACGGCCCTTGACGTTTGACACCCCTGGATTAGAGGGTCACTGGGTACACTCCTTGATGGTGGGGAGGGGAGGAATGAGGAAGACCTGAAAGATCAGGTTAGGGACAGATCATCATGGAGAAAAATTATCCAGGTGGTCGCTAACAGTCAACAATGACTTAATAGTACATGCTGAATCAATCCATGAAATAGATTTCCTTATCTGTCAGGCAAAGGCTATTTTTTTGTTATCCCAAAATTGCCCATTTCCTGCCTTAATAATTTATTTTCCCCTCTGCTAAGGCTAATATATTCAGAGTACAAAATCTGGACAGCCACCAGACCATGGCAGAGCGATTCAAAAATCTCTTGCTGCCATCTGGCTGTCATTTGGATTTTTGTAGCCCAGGTATAGCAGACAAACTGTATGGAGGAAAACCTATTTTAAAAATCTGAGGAGCACACCTCAAAATTGCTACTGTCACAGACAGAACTGAAAGGAGTGATCCATCACTGGCCTATTCTGTCCTTTTTCAACCACAACCTTCACACAAGCTGTATGTGGGCATGAAAACTATCAAGAGTAGATCCTGGAGAAGTTTAATTTTCACCATCTGTCTAGAACATTACTAAGTCTCAGGAGGAAAGTCAACTAACTCCCTGGTAAGTGGTTTACATGTCACAGGGAGTTAGTTTAAATAAACTGGACCTTTTAGTATTGCATGTTGCTGAGAACATTATTCTTATAGGACATTGAATGCAGGTTCCATATTCATGACATTTCTTCTGACCAGGAAGTAATAGGTTGTGTCATTTACCAAAAAAGAACTGGTTCATTTGCTATTCCAATCACTCTACAACGCATTGCAGCTCAGGCAGCAGTACTTTATTTTATTGCTTATTTACTAAACAAGTTTATGTAGCCGCCCAACTCACATACAATGACTCCAGCCCACTGTGGCCAACCATGACTAATCTAAAAATAAATAAATAAATAAAGGATAAGCAGAATTTAGACCTGCTTAATATTTGGGTAAGATGATCAGCAAGAATGCCAAGGATATAGGATGCATTACTAGGAACTAGAAGAAGAAGGCAGTAGTTAGCCACTTCCATTTTCTTGCCACTGGGTAAACATCTCATTTAAGCATCAGGAGACAGGCTGTGCTTGAAGGTGCAGAAGAGCAAGGGAGAGAAAAAAGCCACAGACTGAGAAGTGTGTCAGCCCTTTTAACATTTGCCAGGTCAGTAAACGGATAGTGCAAAGAATATTATTTTGTTGTTGTTGTTGTTGTTGTTGGGTATAATAACAGAATCCTGAAAGCCTGACCACCTTGCTTCCCTCTTATACCAAGGAGAATCAAGATGAGGCAATCTTGAGTTATTTTCTCACACTTTCTATTTTCCTAGGCTACGTTTACTGTATGTTTTACTAATGGTTGCTGTATATTTTATCCAAGATCGTTACTGTGCTCCTATCAAAGTGGGCCTTAAAATAAATATTCATGAAGAATGCCTAACAGGCTTCAACCCAAGGGCTTCTTCAGGTAGATGAGCTCTTCTTTATGTCATTCTGGTACTCTGAGAAAACTCAGTAAGATAAAAATATGATCAATGTGTCCCATCATTGCTTAATTACTGTGCTCTCAGTTTCAGCTTCTCTTTGCTTTGTAACATTTGTTCTTCTCTTTTTCCTTTATCTGGGAATCCTTTGGATGTGCCTCTTGAAGATATAATGATGATATAATTCCTGCAGGCAATGTGAATGTAGTGCTCTCCATCTCCTCTGCCCAATGTCCATGTAGTGTGTCCATGGGCTTGTATGTGAATGTGTGTTTCTACATTTTTCCAAGTACATTGCCAACTCAAAACATTGAGTTGTCTTATCTTGGACACAAACACTTTTTTCTAAGAACTGGTTCAAAAATACCAAGAAATTTTAAAACATGCCATAAACAACTGCAAATACTCTGAGTGTTTGTAGTTAACTTTAGCAATGAGCTTCCATAATCTGTTGAGAATTTTCTGCAGCTGATCATAATAGAACCTCAGCCTTCCATTTAGAGATGCTTCAAAATTGGCAAGCAGAGCACAGAGACTGAACAGTTTCATACAGAAGACTCAGGAATAAATTCTTGCTGAACTGTTACTCTCACTGGATGAGGAAATGACACCTATCACAAACCATAGGAGTGCTGAAAAAAGGAAGACCACTGCTGGAAGCTCCTTGGAGAAAGAGTGAAATATATCATAACAACCAAGAAAGAGATGGAAATGATTTTGCTGAATTAAAAGTGTGACTCTTTTCAGTCTCCAGGGATTCATCCCAAACAGACCCATCTGTAAAGAGTCATAGGTCTCTCTTGTTCTTTCTTCCCCAGTTCTTATAGATTTTACAAACAAATGTTCAATGATCCAATCGTAGCTTCCAAGGCTTGATCAAATGATAGCATTTGAAGGAATAATTTTATTTTGTGCTCCACATGATGACATCAGATATTTAAGTATCACTCTCAAGAATGAAAAAGAATGACAATTAGTGATGCTGTTCTATTCTGAAAGGTATCTCCTCAAATTACAACAAGATATAAACATCTGGAAGGTTTCACTTTTATTATCTATCTTCTAAAGCAAGCAAAGATGTTTTGGTGCATAGTGCAGAAAGGAAACTGTGCTTGCAATAACTGATTTTCAGGACATTTTTCCCCCTGCCATAAATGTTTCAGACTGATGCTATAAAAATGAAGTGGGGTTTAGAATGCTTGATATAGCTTGATGGAGCCTTCCAGCTGAAGTAGCTTTATGAACAATAAAGTATCACCTGGCATCTTGGACTTTCTTTCTTCTTCTCACCCTTTTGTTTAGTTCTATTTTTGCACCTTCACTCCTCAGATGTGTAGAGGTCTCTCCCTGATAGCTCAGCAGAAAGGTAACACCTGTGTCAAAGGCATTTTTGAACTTTTTGAACTTTACAGAACAGCAGAAAACATACACTATTCATCATCTGAAAATTGTTTGGAAAAAAATAAAAGTCTAAACTCTCACCCCTGGTAAAACATAGTTATTTTTAAAAGTCAGTGTCTGTGAACCTTTAGCCAGGACTAAGGTTAAATGATAGGTCTGAGTAGACATTGTGCTACCAAGTTATTAGATACTATACAAATCTATTATTTGTACTGATAAATTTAGAGACATAATTTTAACTAAGAGGATTTTAGCTAAAACACCTTTTTCTACCTCTCTTTTTCTGAAAGAGATATTGTTTTATAAGCTCCTCCTCTTCCTCCTCCTCCTCCTCCTCCTCCTCCTCCTCCTCCTCCTCCTCCTCCTCTTTTACCAGGGTTCCTTTGACACCCAAGGCCATCTGGGAGTCTAGAGGACAATGCGATCAAAACCCCATGAGCAACATTTGACATTTTTACACCCCTCCTCCATGCCCCTTTTCTTACCCCAATGACATATCGTTAAATGATACCAGAACCTGGAAAGTGTGGCCATTAACATTAATAATAGTACTTAATACTTTTATAGTAAAAGAAGGAGGAAGAAATAATTTCACAGAGCCGTCACCCCACATATCTCAGAGAACACAGCTCCACACTTAATGTGTGCTGTTGAAATATGATCTCCCCTATTGTCACTTCTCCAAGCCATTCAGCAAGAAAACAGCAAATAATTGGCTTCTGTCATTTGTTCACTTTTATTAGAATTAGTATGTGCAGCAGCTATTAACTACCTTTCATGGGTGTTTTCTCCATAAAATTAGAGTCATAAAAGCTGATTTATACAAACAAGCCAAGTGACAGGCAACTGTTCTAAATCAAATACAGTTGACAAAGGAAGTTTAAAGTTACCAAAAATCAAATCACAAGATGTATTTTTTATTATATTTGAGTCTTCTGGTCCTATAGTTGCACTGATGCTAATTTTGGGGCTAAGGTGTGCAAATGCTACTTAGCCCAAAAGATCAGAAAACTTTGGAGTCACAGGCAAGACTACAATATGACCTTGATTTTTTCGTCGAAAAAAAATCTCAGGAAACTGTAAGTTTCAATTGGCGAAATAGGGAAATAATTGAAGGGAGGGAGAATTAATAGGCTAACTATATCTAAGTTAAATCAAACTTCAGTCTTCTTGGCCACATACGCTTTTTTGTAGTGGCTCTTTGTGCAGCAGTCAGAGTCCAAGGAGACCCCTAAATTGTGTATCACTTCCATCATTAAATACTCAACATTAAAACAAATTAATTCAACATTAAATACTCAAAGAGCCATTTGGACCCACAGAAAAGAAAACACCAGGAGCCAGAAAACTTGGGTGGGCATGGCCAACTCAATGTCACTCACTTCCACCAGTCACATGACCCCCTAGCCACGCCTACCCAACTGGTCATTAGGGCAGAGAACCAGTTGTTAAAAAACACCGGGAACCACAAAATCCTTTTGACATCTCTCTCTCCCCCTCCCTCCCTCCCTCCCTCCCTCACCCTCTCTCTGTATCTCTCTGTCTCTGCCCTGGCTGCTTCTCCATCCCCCGCCATTGTCCTTAGGCCAGGCTAGGAGTGACTGGGAGGGGAGGGCGAGGGGCAGGGCCAGTCAGTGGTGGGATCATGTGATAGGGAGCCACAGCAGAGGACCCACAGCCGCAGGTTGCTGACTCCTGATCTAGCACAATGCAACCTTATTTAGAAAGGTTCTAACAAACAGGTAGCTGGGTTAACAGTCCCCAAAAGCAGTCCATTTCTTCTGGGTCAGACTTTTCCAGATAACTCAACATACTCTTCCTCTTGTACCTCAATTGGATCTAACCAGTCACATCTACTCCAAGTGGATTTAAAGATCTTTATCCCTCAGATGCTTAGAATATTCCTCACAGCAATGCTATAGGCAGGTAGTCTTCACTTAACAATAGTAATTGGAAATGGCAACTCATTCACTAAGCAACATGGTTATAAAGTGCAACATCTTGTGACTGCACTGGTTTATCACAATAGTTCTACTCGTTGTTGTTAGGTGGATCCTGCATGGTCACAGTGTCCTGAAGATCACAACATTTGTGTCCTCATTCCCATAACTTTACTGGTTGGAAGCCAGCAGTGAAGATGGCACATATCAATCAAATGAGAGTGGGGCGCTGTGATGTCATAATTGCAAGCTGGTTGCCTAAAGCCCGAATTACAATCACGGGACTGTGGAGACACTGGGATGGCTACAACTATGAGGAATAGTCATAAGTCCCCTTGTTCAGTGCTGTCATAATTTTGAATGGTCACTGAATGAGGGATTGCTGAACAAGAACTACCTGCATGTTTTAGTGACCCATCCCTTCCCAGCCCTTTAAGGGAATGGATCCCTTCCCATCCCTTTAAGGGAATGGATCACCTTAAAAAAGGACCATGGGTTGGCTATCTGCAGACATGGTAAGATACATGATAAGACCTGAATCATACATTTTGCCATGTCCGATTTTATGTGGTGCTATGCCTCTGAAAGCATTTTCTGCATGACAAATGCCACCCCAACTTTCCATTACCAGGATTATAAGTGGTGCCAGACTTGAAAACAAAGTGGGTATATTTTAGAGAAGGGCACTTCCACCTTTGGTTGTGCGTAGGTACGTTATACAAGCCAGATCAGCCACCTCATCCACACTCATATAATGGATAAGGGCAGCTTTTTTACTTGCCAACTTGACATTTTGTAGCAATAACTAGCATTCAGAGCTAAAGTAGATCTGATGATCTCAAGCAAATACTGAGAGCGGAAAGGCAAGGCTGAGCTTTCCCTATGAGTGGTTTGTCTCACAATGGCAATACATTTAATATAATTAGAATATGAGAATATGAGATCTGAGTGTAATATAAATACACGTTGATCTGGTCCCCTTTCAGTATACAGAAATTAAAAGATAAGATGTGTTAGCTACTGATCTGTGAATAAAAAAATAAAAGAAGTCAAGCAAAATAATTTCCACGATTCCCAGACAAAAACTTGAACTAGATTTTGAATAGTTAGAATAAGTAGCTGTGATATACAGAGCAACCACGTTTGGGCATCCGATTGAGCATTTTGCTTAGATCAGTAGGGTAGCAGAAGACTTTCTTCTCTCTTCTGTGCTGTAAATACAGCTGTCAAATATTCTATCATCCCGTGACCCATCTGAGCAGCAAAAGGTGATGCCACCATAAACTTGTTAGTCAGGGTGGTATTCACTTGCTTTCCCTACTAGTTCACAAATGTGAGCACCCCCAGCCTTCCGCGCATGTGTTTTGCTGGGGGGCGCCCCTTTTGCGCATGCACCCAGTCTCAAAAACATGTGTGAATAGGATGGCATAGCGCCAGGGCGGGTGGGTGGGCCTAACCACGATTTCCACTATCAGTTTGGGCGAACCGGTCTAAACCAGCTGAATACCACCTCTGTTTTTAGTCCAGGCCAAGACAACACAGGTCTTCTCTGATTGTGGAAGCTCCTTCTTTGATGGAAAAGCATGTAAGCCCTTTCCACTACTCCATTGGAAATTTAAGGAATTTTTGTTTTGTTTTGTTTTCCTACAGGAAAACCAGGGTTACATGAGAAGCCCAAGTAGATTCCTCCTTGCAGTTTTTAATCAATCTGGCATTGTCCTTTTCATAATGCTGTTTTCTGGGCTGCTTTGGATCTATGGGGAGTATTTAGATGTCCCTGCAAATTTCACTCCATCAGTCATTGCCAACAATGGGGGCGGGGCGGTGCTCATCTCCATTCCAAGGCCATTGAGCCAGTGCTGTCCAAAGACATTTCTGTGGTTATGTGGTCAGCATGATGTCATGGAGCGCTGTTACTTTCCCACCAAAGTGATACCTATTTATCTACTCGCATTTGCATTCTTTCGAACTGCTAGGTTGGCAGGAGCTGGAGTGAGGATGGGAGCTCACCCCGTCACATGGCACTCAGGTCTTGAACCTGAGCTGCCAACTTTCCAGTCGACAAGCCCAACATCTTAACTATTGAGCCATCATGCCATCCCACATACATTTACATTTAATACAATTAATTTCGTACTACTAAATCAGAGGGTCTACTCCCCTAGAAGCCCATCAAAATTAAGATGGGGATAGAAGAATGCCTACCAATACTCTCTGAGTTTGATTGTTTTCTTGAAGACGTTTCATTATCCAAACTAGGTAACATCGTCAGTGCTAGTAGAAAAATCCTTGCCTCATTCTTACCATTTATTTATGAGCATTCACTATTTATTTCCCTGTGATATAAATACAAGTTTGATTCCTGCAATAGAGCAAGAAACACATTTGCCCTCAGTCAAAGCGGAAGTCCAAGGTCATTCCAAATGTGCTTTATCAATTAAAATCAATTTAGATATAAAATTGACTAAATAGGTGCCTGTTCAGATGTTGAATACAGATAATAATATACCAGTGGTATGCTATTATCCCTATTGTATACTATTATATGTCCCTGGTGACAATCTATACATGGTAAAACACTGGACATTTATATGAAAATTTCATCATAATTAATGCTACCCAACTGCAAGTCTGAATTCTTATTGTATTACCGCTAATGACAGGCCAACTATCTGATCTGTAAAATCTAGATGATCATTAGATAGCAGCAAAGATATATAGAGAACTCTAACCCTCTGCTGCCATCTAGTGTTTGGGTTTTTATAGCCCAAATATGGTAACCCTTTTGTCTTTTTATATGCTGCCCAAAGTTAAATATTAGTAATGTTTGCTTAACAACTTGCTGCAATCTGTTTATACTTATGACCAGTTGCCAAGCACCCCAGAATCACATGATTGCCACTTGCAACTTTCCCTGCCAGCCTCCCCAGAAAATCAGTGGGGAAGACTGCAGGGAAAGTTGGAAACTGCTGCCACCTGCTGAGGTTATTCCCTGACGTCTCCATAGGCTGGCTGAAAGAAGTCCCTACCATTTCATATCTGCTTAAGACTTGGCAACCAAATTTCAAGAATGCATGGAACCCAAAATCCCTCTCTTCCCATCCTCTTCCCATTTCTATTGAATGCTCTGCAGAGGCAGGGATGAAAGGACACCTAGCTCCATGCCTGGTTGAACTTCAGCAACTGAAATACAAGCAGTCATGGAGCCCAAAATCCATCTCTCCCTCCAGCTTTTCAAGCATAGAGAGAACTCTGTTCATTTAATGATGTGTGAGATTGTTTAATGCCTATAATAGGGAGTCCTGGCATCATGATCATTGAGTGAAGCAGTCAAGAGGGTGTCTTGCTTAATGATCACTTCACTTAAAACCAAGACTCGGGTCCCAATTATGACTGTTACCAGCTGTAGAAATACATGCATGGATGCATTCATAAAATAAATAAACTAGTTGTTTCTAATGGCTTATTCATTTGATTTCCTTCCTTCCTTCCTTCCTTCCTTCCTTCCTTCCTTCCTTCCTTCCTCCTCCCTCCCTCCCTCCCTTCTTTCTTTCCTTTGCATTTTTAAACTGAAACCAAAAGATCCTTGATATCACAATTTTAAGTATTTTTTTAAAAAAATATTTATTCATTTGGTTTCAAAGAGTAAAAGACAAATCCAAAGAAAATAAAGAAAAAAAATGAAAAAGAGAAGGGGGGAGGACCCTAAAGTTAAGAAATATAATGACTTCCTAGAAAATTTAAATAAAATGTTTTATAGATGGCATTTACCATCTGCTAGGTTAGCTAAAATGCTTAAAAATATGTCGAACAAATGTTGGAAATGTAATTAAAAAACTGGCACATTTTATCATATGTGGTGGACTTGTCCTAAAAAAAAAAAAATTGGGCAAAAATACACAGATGGCTAGAAAAGATAATAGGGAAGCATGTAGATTTTATTGTTTTATTAGGGATGATATCAGAAAACTGTTTTATTAGGGATGATATCAGAAAAATTTGATAAGAAAAGTACTGGTATGTATTTAGTATTACATAAGCCTCTTCAGTCCCTTATTTAATCCTTGTTTTTCTTCAACTTTTGATCCATAAAACATCGTTTTTCTTTTTTCAGAAAAAGTCCAAATAAAATTTTTCAGTGTCTCAGAAGTTTTTTTTCTTTGACCCCAGTTTTGCCATTTTTGCGAATTCTGACATTTTCACAATCCATTTTACCTATATGGGGATTTTGTTGTTCTTCTATCATTGTGCATACAATAATCTAGGTGCAGTTCAGGCTTCAATATTTCCTCAATCATTTCAAAACTGCATGTTTCAAAATCATTCAGAAGAATGCTTCAGATTGTGTGTCAGGGTGAGTAGAGCACAGTGATAAATAGATGATAGATAAATGACAGATGACAGAAAGATAGATGACAGATGATGATGGATAGATGACAGATGATAGATAGAGGATTCATAGATGGATGTATAATAGATAACAGATAAATGATGGATAGATAAATAGATTATAGATTGATTATAGATAGATGTCAGATAGAAAGATAGGATAGATGATAGATGATTGAAAGATGATAGACAGTTGATTGATAGATGAATGGGTGGATAGATAGATCACAGAAAAAAGAGCAATATAGATGGATTAGAGATAGAGATAGAGATGATAGAGAAAGAGATGCAGTAGTATTTTGTCCAACTCACATGAAAGCCTAAAAGAAGATGGGTTCACACACACACACACACACAATGTTAAAGTATGGAAATAATCTATATATTTAATGTACTGTCTTTTGAGTTTTTGAAACTGAAAAGCACATTCTGTATTTCAGAATAGAATGTGAAAAGGGGTTGCTTCTCATCAGAGACCATTAATATGCTTTTACTAAGAGTACAGTAGTCTCGAATCTTTGTAAGTCAAGTAGGTCATGAGAAATAGAGACTGGATTACACCCAAACCATTTTCTGTCCTTTTAGATGAGGGCAAAACTAAATAGTGAATTGTTTTCCTTATTTAGCTTTCTGTGCCAGCTGAGGGTCAAAATAAATAAAACAGTGGGAGATTCATGACCAAATCCCCCACTTGGTTAAGCTTGAAAGCATTCATGAAAACAGAGAAGACCTTCTTTTCCTCCATATTGTTTTCTTGATCTAAACCCTGTCACAATTCAGATGGTTTCTTCGGCTTTAGGGAAATTATACCTCTACCAAGCATGCTTAACTTTCTAGTCAGAATTCAGTCTGTTTTTGAATCCTTTGATCAAACAAGATCTCTAGGTTGGTCCTACATGTGCTGTACAGCTTGTGATCCTGTAGCTCAGGCCTGTCAAACTTGTGACCCATGGGCTGGATATGTTAAGTGCAGGCCACTCCCACCCCAGCTCCACAGAGGCAAAAAATGTCACGATACATCACGATCCGGCCCATGACATGATCGGGTTTGACACCCATGCTGTAGCTAATCAGATTTTGCTGAGTCTATATAATTTTCAACTTGCATGGACAAAGGAGAGGAAAGTTATGAGCTGCCATCATCTGGATGTTGAAGACCTTAGGTTCACTACTCTTAATGAACACTGTGTGCCTAAAATCATTACAAGAATTGCTCTTCTGACTCACAGGTGCATTCATCATCTAATTCTGGTGTCAAAGTTCTGAGACTTTTAGCAGAAACACAAGGTAGACCCGGTTTCTTCAATTTTATATATGGTTTGAACTGGAGTTCCCAAAATTACCCGTGATCATGGCTAATCCCAGCATATTTGGAAAGCATCAAGGTGAAGAAAGCTGAAACAATTCTGACATTTTTCTATGTAGGCTTACAATCAAAGATTGAGAGCTTCATGAGCCCTTCCCCTGATCAAAGAAGCATCTGTACTCACATTATCATGATTTTGGACTTATACATATCAACTAATAAATCTTAGATACTACTTCAGTTTTTTTCCAGTAATAGAATGAAAAATCAGATTACTCTTTAGTGGTTTATATAGAATAGAATAGAATAGAATAGAATAGAATAGAATAGAATAGAATAGAAT